>JAGFNQ010004446.1:60649-186852 GCA_024364735.1 Boesenbergia rotunda
AACAAGAGGCTTTGAGTCCAACAGCGAGAAGACACGGAGATGGAATGATTTAGAGTAGTGTTATCTACATTATCTCACTATCGATTCAACCAATCGATATAATGTAGATAAGAACCTACTATCCAAGGACATTATTATACTTAGTTATTTGGCACAAATACAAAGTAAGTATAATAACCAAACATGCCTTTATTAATGATAGAATATGATATAAAAATGCCCCCAGTCAATCATCACATAATTGGCTCTAGGGCTCCTACTAACAATCTCCCACTAGCACTAGTGCTAATCACTGCAATATCTAATACCCAGTGACCTGGTATGACCATCATGCTTCTTTTGTGCCAAAGCCTTGGTCAAAGGATCTGCGATGTTAGAATCAGTGTGTACTCTGCATATCATCACATCTCCTCTATCGATGATCTCTCGAATGAGAAGGAAGCGTCATAGTATGTGTTTGGTCCGCTGATAAGAGCGAGGTTCCTTAGCCTACGCAATAGCCCCATTGTTGTCACAATAGAGGTCTATCGGGTCTGCTATGCTAGGAACCACACCAAGCTCTGTAATGAACTTCCGGATCCAAACAACCTCTTTTGCCGCCTCTAACGCGGCAATATACTCGGCCTCTGTTGTAGAGTCTGCAACTGTGTCCTGCTTCGAACTCTTCCAGCTCACAGCACCACCATTCAGGCAAAATACATACCCTGACTGCAATCTATAGTCATCCCTGTCTGTTTGGAAGCTTGCGTCACTGTAACCCTTTACAGCTAGCTCCTCATCGCCTCCAAATATCAAGAAATATTCTTTCGTCCTTCTTAAGTACTTAAGAATATTCTTGACAGCAGTCCAATGACTTTCACCTGGATCTGACTGGTACCTGCTCGTCATGCTCAAAGCATACGAGACATCTGGATGAGTACAAAGCATGGAGTACATGATAGATCCTATAGCGGATGCATAAGGGATCTGATCCATACGGTTTCTCTCCTCCATAGAAGAGGGACATTGAGTCTTTGAAAGACTCACACCATGTGACATCGGCAAAAATCCCTTCTTGGAATTCTGCATGGCAAAACGATTAAGCACCTTGTCGATATATGTACTCTGACTCAGCCAAGCAATCTCTTAGATCTATCTCTATAGATCTTAATGCCTAGGATATAGGCTGCTTCACCTAAGTCCTTCATTGAGAAGCAATTCCCAAGCCACATCTTCACAGACTGTAGTAAGGGATATCATTCCCAATGAAGAGTATGCCATCTACATACAAGATCAGGAAGATAACTGTGCTCCCACTAACCCTCTTGTAGACACAAGGTTCATCTTCATTCTTGATGAAACCAAATGCTTTGATTGCATCATCGAATCGAAGATTCCAACTTTGAGAAGCTTGCTTTAGCCCATAAATGGACCTTTGCAACTTACATACCTTTTTTAGCATGCTCTGGATCTACAAAACCCTCAGGTTGTATCATGTACACATCCTCGAGTAGATTTCCATTTAGGAATGCGGTTTTGGCTTCCATCTGCCAGATCTCGTAATCATGGTAAGTTGCAATAGCAAGCATGATCCGAATAGTCTTAAACATCGCCACTGGTGAAAAGGTTTCATCATAGTCGATACCATGAATCTGCTTGAAACCTTTAGCTACCAATCGCCCTTTATAGGTATGCATAAGACCATCCATGTCAGTCTTTCTTTTAAAGACCCACTTACACCCAATGGGTTTAATCCCCTCAGGTGGATCATCCAAAGTCCATACTTGGATAGTGTACATGGATTCCATTTCAGACCACATGGCTTCTAGCCATTTCTCATAATCTGGGCTCATCACAGCTTCTTGATAGGATGTAGGCTCGTTTAACTCATGAAGCGTAACGTCATCATGGTCAGACAAGAGAAATGAGTATCTCTCAGGCTGACAACGTATCCTATCAGATCTGCGAAGAGGTTGGTCTACTTGAACAGCTTGTTGTTCCACAACTTCTTGTGCAACAATCTCATGATCCACAACACCTTGTGGTGCTTGTTCAATGTCCATCAAGGCCTCAGTACCATTTGCATCTTGAACTTCTTCAAGATGGATTTTACTCCCACTAATTCTTCTAGAAATAAACTCTCTTTCTAGAAAAATGCCATTTCTAGCGACAAACACTTTGCCTAGTGTGGGATTGTAGAAGTAATATCCCTTCGTTTCCTTGGGATATCCTACAAAATACCACTTGTCAGATTTGGGTCCTAGTTTATCTGAGACTTGACGTCGAACGTAAGCCTCACAACCCCAATTCTTCATAAAAGACATCGTGGGACTCCTCCCAGTCCATATCGTATATGGTGTTTTTATAACAGCCTTTGATGGAGCTCGGTTAAGTGTGAATAGTGCTATCTCTAGAGCGAAACACCAGAAGGAAGTCGGAAGATCCATCTGACTTATCATCGATCGTACCATATCTAATAGAGTATGATTTCTCCGCTCGGACACACCATTCCACGGTGGTGTTCCAGGTGGAGTGAGTTGGGATATGATCCCACACTCTGATAGATGGTCACGAAACTCTTGGCTAAGGTATTCACCACCTCGATCTGATCGAAGTATCTTAATAGTTTTGCCAAGTTGATTTTGTACTTTAATCTTAAATTCTTTGAACATTTCAAAGGATTCTGACTTATGACTCATAAGATACACATAGCCATATCTACTGATATCATCAGTGAAAGTGATGAAGTACTGATAGCCTCCTCTAGTTGCGACATTGAAAGGGCCACATACATCAGTATGTATGAGTCCTAACAACTCTATCGCTCTTTCATCGTGTCCACTAAATGGAGTCTTGGTCATCTTGACTAAAAGACAAGATTCACATGTCTCATATGATTCAAAATCAAATAAGTCTAGTAATCAATCCTTATGGAGCTGGGATATGCGACTCTCATTTATATGTCCTAAGTGACAATGCCAGAGATATGCTTGGTTCAAATCATTTGGTTTGAACCGTTTGGTATTTATGTTATAGATTGGGTTCTCTAGATCTAGAAAATAGAGTCTATTTATCAGTGGTGCATTACAATAGAACATATCATTTAACATTATAGAACAACACTTGTCCTTTATGATAAATGAAAAACCTTTCTTGTCCAAACAAGATACTGAAATAATGTTCTTGGTTAATGCAGGTACATAAAAGCACTCTTCTAGTTCTAGGATAAGCCCAGTGGGCAAAGACAAGGAATATGTTCCTATAGCAATAACAGCAACTCTTGCTCCGTTGCCTACTCGTAGGTCCACTTCGCCCTTGGTCAATGATCTAGCTCTTTGAAGGCCCTGCACATTAGTACAAATGTGAG
The DNA here is from genome assembly GCA_024364735.1 of Boesenbergia rotunda. Lineage (NCBI taxonomy): Eukaryota > Viridiplantae > Streptophyta > Magnoliopsida > Zingiberales > Zingiberaceae > Boesenbergia > Boesenbergia rotunda. Next base: position 63,996 of record JAGFNQ010004446.1, read on the forward strand.
AAGCATATCCGGTATCTAATACCCAAGAAGAAGAGATAGATAGATTGACTTCTATAACAAAAATACCTGAGGCAGAAGTCTCACTTCTTTTCTTCTTTGCTTCCTCCAGGTAGAGTTTGTAATTCCTCTTCCAATGTCCGGTCTCACCACAATGGAAGCAGGTCCCTTCCTTAGGCACTTTGCCTTTGCCCTTGGATGTAGTAAAATTGGCCTTGCCTTTGGCTTGGGTCTTACCCTTGCCTTTAGGCTTCCATTTACCTTTGCCCTTGTTAACTATCTGTACATTACTGGTCTTGGCTTTCTTGAGATTGGGTTCAGCAGTTCTCAACATGCTGAGCATCTCAGGCAAAGGCTTGTCAATTTCATTCATGTTATAGTTCATGATAAATTGATTGTACCCTTCTGACAACGATTGCAGGATAAAGTCAGTGGCCAATTCTTGTCCCAGTGGAAATCCTAGCCTTTCAAGGTTCTCGATATACCCAATCATCTTGAGTACGTGAGTCCCTACATGAGTTCCCTATTGCATCTTGCATGCAAATAGTGTTAGTAATATGAGAGAAGTGTCCTAAGGCAATCGCCTTATGATTGTAAACATATATTTTAATAAATGATAATTCACTATTTGAGTATACATGTTTGTGTATTTGATTGGGATCTTAAACTCATCTACTGAATGTCCGCAATACAATTCACAGCATAAGAGAATTTGTGATGGGATCACAACTAGTGATTATCTCTACATGTGCAATTGTGAAGTATTGAAAATATCCCTAGTCGATGAATTGATAGAAACGGACACTATCAATTCTGTTGAGACTAGCATGGGTTATTCTCTATTCAGCTGATTCTCACTGGCTGGTGACATTGGGATGTCCGGAGATAAACATGGATGCTAGTTAAGGGAACTAGTTCATTGGAGTGACTAGCTGTAAAACTTCATATGGTAATCTACATAAATTTGTCAATGAAGTTCTTACTGCAGCTTAAGTGCGATGTTCCTTTGACTTGCGGTGTTCAAGTCATCTTGGTCATGGAGACTTATACTTTAACATCTTAAGCAAGCATCTCCAAGGAGGTGTGGACCCATGATGATTGGGTATAAGCCGAAGTGCCCGAAGATGTTTGAACAGCCTACAAAGGATTCACCACTCCTTGCGAGGAGATGTATACCCAGGCCTATCGTCGGATTGTTACTCAAAGCCTCTGGCCAGAGCATATCATGTTTAGAGTATGAGTCTCTTAAATACATGAGAGTAATTAGAAATCCAAAGGATGAGAAAGACACTACTTGGGCTAGGTGTGACGTTATCAGTCTAGTGGGGACTGACACAAACAGACCATGTCCTGAACCAAGTGGGTATAAGATGGTGAAGGGAATGGGGCACAATTTATTAGAGCTGCTGAAGGGTTTCAGAATTCTTTCTGAGGTCAACCGTTGATCTTTCGATTAATTGGGGGTCATGATGTACTACTAGGTGCCACTCATGATCGTTCTATAATTGGTTGATTATAGACGGCCAACATAAATCGAAAGCCTATTCAGTCACACGCACTACGAGTAATCCGAGGGATTTAAAAATGAGTTGAAAATTAGATTTTCCGATCAAGAGAAATGAGTCGAATCTGAATTTATCAGAGGTGCAATGGAAGCTAAAAATGGCTAAGTCTTTTGAAGGCTTATTGGGCGAATTAAATGAGTTTAATTCGCGAGGGATCGGGCTTGAAGTGGCCGGCCAAAGAGGGTGTCCACCCTCTTGGTTTGGCCGGCCAATACAAAGGGGAGAAACTAATTTAATTGGTTTAATTAATAAAACAAATCAAGTGCGATTTGTTTTATAAAATTATGGATAAAAAATTGATATATAAAGAAATTTATATAAAGAGATTTATAAAGAAATTTATAGAAATTTATTCTTTTTATGGAAATTAAAATGAACCATGAATTGGTTTAATTTTAATTTATAAAATCAATTATGAATTGATTTTTCCATGATAAAAAAATTTTATACAAATTTTATTCTATAATTAAAAGAGAGAAGTGTTTGTTTTATTATAAAGTTAGTTATAATAAAACTTGGCTTAAACAGAATAATTCATAAGAGAATTTATAGGATAAATTTCTTATGAAAATTCTGTTAAGAGGGAGACTTGGCAAGGGAGAGGCTACTATATAAAGGAACTAAAGGCAAGCCTTGAATTCCAATCAATAGAGTAATCAAGAGATTAATTCTGTCCCTCTCTCTCTCTTATTCTCTTCCTCTCCTTCTCCATCCCTACTAGGGCCGGCGCCTCTTGTCCAAACTAGGGCCGGCGCCCCTTGTCCAACCTAGGGCTGGCGCACCCTCACCCTTCCAAGGGTTGGCGTGAGCAACCATCACCAAGAAGGAGCCAAACAAGAAGAAGAAGAAGCGGGACGCAACTCCTTCCTTCTCGGAATTTAGATTCCGTTTCTTGGTGGTTAGTTTCCTTTCTTCTCTCTTGATCTTCTAGTTGTGCCTTTAGAGAATCTAGTAGTTCTCATCGGCACAAAACTCGTGACTTTGCGAAGTCATCCCAAAGAGAACTCGGCGTGGACGCGAATAGAGGCGGAGCTTCCAAGGGACGCTACGGTTGGATCTCGTCCCTTACTTCGAGTTACACGAGGTACTAAGTAAATTAGTTTACTTTTCCGCAAGTTTTTTTAATTTATGATCATGTCCACACATCATAAGGTTGCATGCTAGATACGTGGTTAAAATAATTTGAGAAATTATTTTATGCTAATTCTTCCGCTGCACGTAAAAATTTAAAATTTTACGAACCCGTATCCTTGTCAACATGCACCCGGTCCCAACAAATAGGGCTTTGGACACCTCAAACCACTCATGCCTAGCTTGCCCTTGATATAGTTGTTTCAGATGCTCAACCATATCATGTGCATTCATGTTCTCGTGTTGCTTCTGAAGCTTAGAGTTCATGGTGGTTAGCATAAGGCATGATACATCAAGTGCATCATCTTGATGCTTCTTGTAAGCATCCTTTTCAGCACGGGTGGCAGTAGCAACGGGTGCTTCTGGAAGGGGTTGCTCTAGAAAGTACAGTTTACGTTCTTGTTTGAGGACTATCCTCATGTTCCTGTACCAGTCCAAGAAATTAGCTCCGTTGAGCTTGTCCTTCTCAAGGACAGATCTCAGAGAGAGAGTATTCGACGTATTAGACGACATGGTGATCTACAACAACACAACATGCAGAAATAAGTTTCATATCTAGATCATTTAATTAGGCCTTTAATTAAATGATGCTCCCACTAAATCGTAGAGCTTCTGTAGGGGCTAGTCATGGATGGATGTAGGCAAACTCAATTTGCCCACACTACTAGCTCCAAACCAAACAGCGACTATATTTATGTGGGACAAGATCGAAATTATACTTCATCTTGAGTTAGCTTTGGCTAATCGCCCAAGACTTGGTACAATTAGGTAGGTAACATTTTACCAATTACATCGTATGAAACTCTTGAAAAGGGTTATGATTCACATTACACATCATCTTGAGTTAGCTTTGGCTAATCACCCAAGACTTAGTATAATTTTCCTCTTACCTAATTTTTTCAACTTTTAGGATATGCCTCTAAGTTCCTCAATCCGATTGAGGTGACTTAGTTCAGTCTCACCCAAGGTTCGATAGCGGGACATCACAATTGTCCTCTCGCACTCTACCAAGATAAAATGTGTTGCTTTTCTTTGGCAAACCCAACAATAAATGATCGAGGTAGTTTATGAGTACCGAACCTTGGTAGGCATATTGAGTTGACTTAATTAAGATTAACGCTAAGCATGCATCACATACACACACATAGCATATATCAATATATATAAGCAAGAAAATGTGACATGGTTATGGCCAGTATACTACGATCTTCTCAAGCCAATCAGAAGATCGATGGTCAACCTAAGGATAACTTCTTCTGCAAGAGCATCCTCCGGTCATCATGTGTGGTTGGCATCCTCCTTGTAACTTCATTCTTCAATGGACACTCCATGCCTCTTTTGTATATTACAATGTAGGAAAACTCGAGTTACATTCGAGTCTAAATCTAATTTTACAATTAGGAAGAATAGATACAAGGCACGACATGCAGGCCGTATTATGAATTACAACATGCACACACACATATACATCCAATCACATTGGGGTTATGGCCATAACCATTCACCATGTAATCATTTATACACAATAGATTTAGGACAATGATTTTATTATGAGTACAAAAACAAAATTTACTTTGTTGTTCCCCGAGTGAGTCGCTGCCCAGATTCATCAGCATGAATCCGAGACCCATATAGCAATGGTATGATCACTCGGACTCCGCTTTCCGGAGACATTCTCGAGGTTTTCTCGCTCGGGACGACCCGAGCTTCTGTCTTCCCGAGTGACCTCGGGAAGCTTTCTGCTCGGTATGACCTCAGAGGTCAGTCTTCCCGAGTGGGAGGTCGGGAGCCCGACAACTATATCATACAGTTTATGCAAATCATAATATATCTTGTCCTACTTCTATATCACATATAAAAGTACAAAAACTTTGTACGATCTTTTGTAAGTGGCTCTGATACCACTGTTGGGATCTTCAGGCGACATAAACACAAAAACACAGTGGAAACAAGATCCCTCGAGCGATCCATGCGAAAGAAAAACTCGTACTAAATCATCTATCTAATAGATCTATCTAAAGCGTATACCTTTGGAGCGTGTCCTTACGTTTATCCCGCTCATCCAAGCGCCATCAGATCTCTTGCACGTTCAAGTGTCCGTGCCTCTATTCGTATCCACACGAACACGATATCTCTACTTCGGAGAAGAACTACCTTAGTTGTGCTAGCAACATGAGGTAGTTCACAAAACACCAAGAACCCAAGATGTGGGTTTCGGCCAAGATGGAGAAGAGAAGGAAGAGGCGAAAGAAAATGAGAAGAAGTCATCCAAATGACAAGGGAAAAACTCTTTTATACTCATATCATGAGGAGTTTTTGCCTTTTAAACTTCCCTTCATTAAACATTTTAATGTAACTCTCTAACTTTTCATGTAACACTCTAATGGTGAGAAACTCTCCATCTTCCTCTCTTATTAATTTATTAAACATTTTAATGAATTAATATTTCATCCAAATGTGGTTGAGTCTAATCTAAATGAGTTTAACTCAAATTAGATCTCAATCCATAATCCAATTGGATTCACTTGAGTCTAACTCAATTAATCCAATTCCAATTAAATCTTAGCCAAATCAAGATCAATTAATCTCCGAAGCATCGTGTCCTTAGTGTGTGACCCAATAGGCTCTCGTAACGTTGGCAATGTGTCTAAACCAATTTAGACACAAAAGCAATGAGCGGCATCTAGCAATGCATCAATGCTACCCAAGTAACAAGAAAGTCGAGATCCGACTTAACCTCCGTGACTATGGCAATGTATGACCTTGTCCTTCTATCCTTGATATCTAGATTGACCAATGAGGCATAGACCATGTCATCCTCAATCAATCTTGTGTTTCTTGATCCCCGAGTAGACTCACTCAAACAAATGAGCTCAATATCTCATATTGACTCATTTGAGCATGGCAATGCGTTTTAGCAGTCCTACTCGATCAAGGGGCCCACAGATATCACTCCCGTCATATGGGAGGGATAGATCCATCTATATCACTCACATCCCTCCGCATAATTCATTACATACCCAGTGATCGCCTTTATAGTCCACCCTGTTACGGGTGACGTTTGACGATACCAAAGTACATAACTCCTTATGTAGGGAACCGTAGTGAATTTAGGTCTAAGGACTATTCATACCAATAGTCACATGTGAATGTTTATGACACTCATATGACAATCTATGAAACTTTCTCATGGCGGGTCATTCAGTACACATTCTCCAATGTATACCCATGTGTCAACTTGATATCACATATCCATGACTTGTGAGCTCAAGTCATCAGTTGACCTACATGCTAGTCTCCATGTATTAATATTATCCTTGAATATTAATACTTGACTAGGAATGATTTAGAGTAGTGTTCTCTGTTAGTGATATGAGAGAAGTGTTCTAAGGCAATCGCCTTATGATTGTAATCATTTATTTTAATAAATGAATATTCACTATTTGAGTATACATGTTTGTGTATTTGATTGAGATCTTAAACTCATTTACTGAATGTCCGCAATACAATTCACAGCATGAGAGAATTTGTGATGAATTCACAACTAGCGATTATCTCCACATGTGCAATTGTGAAGTATTGAAATTGTCCCTAGTCGATGAATTGATAAATACGGACACTATCAATTCTGTTGAGACTAGCATGGGTTATTCTCTAATCAGCTGATTCTCACTGGCTGGTGACATTGAGATGTCCGGAGATAAACATGAATGCTAGTTAAGGGAACTAGTTCATTGGAGTGACTTGCTGAAAAACTTCATATTGTAGTCTACATATAGATATGTCAGTGAAGTTCTTACTGCAGCTTAAGTGCGATGTTCCTTTGACTTGCGGTGTTCAAGTCATCTTGGTCATGGAGACTTATACTTTGACATCTTAAGCAAGCGTCTCCAAGGAGGTGTGGACCCAGGATGATTGGGTATAAGCCGAAGTGCCCGAAGATGTTTGAACAGCCTACAAAAGATTCACCATTCCTTGCGAGGAGATGTATACTCGAGGCCTATCGTCGGATTGTTACTCGAATCCTCTGGCCAGAGCATGACATGTTCAAAGTATGAATCTCTTAAATTCATGAGAGTAATTAGAATCCGTAGGACAAGAAAACGTTGCTTGGGCTAGGTGTGACGTAGTCAGCCTAGTGGGGACTGACACACATAGACCATGTCCTGAACCATGTGGATATAAGATGGTGAAGGGAATGAGGCACGATTCATTATAGCTGCTGAAGGGTTTCAGAATTGTTTCTGAGGTCAACCGTTGATCTTTCGATTAATTGGGGGTCATGATGTACTACTAGGTGCCACTCATGATCGTTCTATAATTGATTAATTATAGACAGCCAGCATAAATCGAAAATCTATTTAGTCACAAGCACTACGAGTACTCCGAGGGATTTAAAACGAGTTGAAAATTGGATTTTCCAATCAAGAGAGATTAAGTTTTGTTGAACTAAACAATATGTCGAATCTGAATTTTTCAGAGACGCATCGGAAGCGTAAAATGACTAAGTCTTTTGAAGACTTAATAGATGAATTAAATAAGTTTAATTTATTGGGGCTTGGCTTGGATGGGTCAGACAAAGAGGGCCTCCATCCTCTTTGCTTGGCCGACCACAACAAAGGGAGAGAACTAAGTTTTTGGTTCAATTTATAAAATAAACCAAGTGTGGTTTGTTTTATAAAATTATGGATGATATAAATTTTAAACCAAGGTTTGGTTTATTTTTCATGGAAATTAAAATGAACCATGGATTGGATTATTTTATAAAATTAATCATGGATTGATTTACCATGATAAGGAAATTTATTTCATAAGAGAGAAGAGACTTGATTGATTTTTATCATGAATTAAAATATGATTTTAACCATGATATAAAATCAAACTTGGCATGATGGAATACTTAAGTCAAGAGTTTTAAGATTATCTTAGGGACAATGGGATATTGTCTCAATGGACTCCGCCATATACACCACAGCATAATGGTGTATCTGAGAGGCGCAATCGAACCTTGATGGACATGGTTAGATCTATGATGAATCATGCAACTGTTCCAAAATCCTTTTGGGGCTATGCACTTAAGACAGCTGTTTACTTGCTAAACAGAGTCCCGACCAAGGTAGTCTCTACTACTCCATATGAGACATGGAATAGTAAGAAACCTCACTTAACTCACCTTAAGATATGGGGTTGTCCTGCTTATGTGAAGCAGACTGTATCAGACAAATTGGATGCTAAGTCTGATAAATGTCTATTTATTAGATACCCTAAGGAAACAAAGGGTTACCAATTCTATCATCCCTTGGAACAAAAGGTGTTTGTTTCAAGGCATGCTGTATTTCTGGAAAAAGAATTTCTTTTACAAGAAAACAGTGGGAGTGACATTGAACTTGATGAAGTTCAAGAAACTCCAATAGACATTACAGAGACACCTAGTCTAGACCCACAACCAATAACTCATAATGATGAGCTGTCAGTTGAACCTAAAACATCACCACCTCTTCGTAGGTCTGATAGGACACACAATATTCCAGAGAGATACGGATTTCTCATAAGTGAATCAAACGACGTGTTACTCATAAGCGATGACGAACCTATTAGTTATGAAGATGTTCTGAAAAGTTCAGAAAGGGTCAAATGGCATGAAGCCATGAAGTCGGAAATAGATTCCATGTACGAAAATCAAGTATGGGACTTGGTTAACCCACCTGAAGGGATTAGGCCCATAGGGTGCAAGTGGGTTTTCAAAAAGAAAACAGACATGGAAGGTAATGTTGTTACCTTTAAGGCTAGATTAGTAGCAAAGGGATATCGTCAGAAACAAAGAATTGATTATGACGAAACCTATTCGCCAGTAGCTATGCTTAAATCCATTCGGATGCTCCTAGCCATAGCAGCTCATTATGATTATGAGATATGGCAAATGGATGTGAAAATAACTTTCCTTAATGGAAACCTGCTTGAGGATGTATACATGATACAACCTGAAGGTTTCACATCGGTTGATAAAACCAAAGTATGCAAGCTTCGACGATCCATATATGGACTGAAGCAAGCATCCAGGAGCTGGAACATCCGTTTTGATGAGACAATCAAAGAGTTTGATTTCTCACAAAATCCTGACGAACCTTGTGTATACAAGAAGGTTAGTGGGAGTGCAGTCGTATTCCTAGTATTATATGTCAATGACATATTACTTATAGGAAACGATATATCAGTCTTATAGTCGGTTAAAATTTGGTTGTCCAAAACTTTCTCCATGAAAGACCTGGGAGAAGCAACCTATATCCTTGGGATTAGAATCTATAGAGATAGATCAAAACGGTTGCTTGGTCTTTCGCAGTCTACATATATAGATCGAGTGCTAAAAAGGTTTTGCATGTCGGAATCCAAGAAAGGTTACCTTCCCATCAGACATGGGATCAACCTTTCAAAGTCTATGTGTCCGCGCACAGAAGACGAGAGGATTTGCATGAATAAGATTCCTTATGCATCCGCGATAGGATCTATCATGTATGCTATGTTATGTACTAGACCCGATGTATCATATGCTCTGAGCGTCACGAGCAGATACCAGTCTGATCCAGGAATGGATCATTGGCCGGCTGTCAAGACAATCCTTAAGTACTTAAGAAGAACTAAGGATGTGTTTCTAATATATGGAGAAGGAGATATGGTAATACGTTGGCATACAGATGCCAATTTCCAGACAGATAAGGATGATTCCAAATCTCAGTCTGGATACGTATTTATCTTGAATAGAGGCGCAATAAGTTGGAAGAGTTCCAAACAAGACACCGTAGCGGATTCTATCACGGAAGCAGTCTGGATCAAGAAGTTTGTCTCAAAATTTGGTGAGGTTCCAACCATTGATGAAGCAATACCGGTCTATTGCGACAACAATGGAGCTATTGCACAAGCAAAGGAACCAAGGTCTCATCAGCGATCCAGACACGTGCTTCGCCGCTATCATCTGATCAGAGAGATTATAAGTAGGAATGATATACAAATTGAGAAAATTCCCACTGAAAGGAATTTAGCGGATCCTTTAACTAAGGCCTTGCCTCAAAGTAAGTTTGAGGGTCATGTTAGAGCCTGTGGTATTGGATACCGTAGCGATTGGCATTAGGCCAAGTGGGAGTTTGTTAGTAATATGAGAGAAGTGTCCGAAGGCAATCGCCTTATGATTGTAATCATTTACTTTAATAAATGAATATTCACTATTTGAGTATACATGTTCATGTATTTGATTGAGATCTTAAACTCATTTACTGAATGTCCGCAATACAATTCACAGCATGAGAGAATTTATGATGAATTCACAAACTAGTGATTATCTCTACATGTGCAATTGTGAAGTATTGAAATTGTCCCTAGTCGATGAATTGATAAATATGGACACTGTCAATTCTGTTGAGACTAGCATGAGTTATTCTCTAATCAGCTGATTCTCACTGGCTGGTGACATTGGGATGTCCGGAGATAAATATGGATGCTAGTTAAGGGAACTAGTTCATTGGAGTGACTAGCTGTAAAACTTCATATGCTAATCTAGATATAGATATGTCAATGAAAGTTCTTACTGCAGCTTAAGTGCGATGTTCCTTTGACTTGCGGTGTTCAAGTCATCTTAGTCACAGAGACTTATACTTTGACATCTTAAGCAAGCATCTCTAAGGAGGTGTGGACCCAGGATGGTTGGGTATAAGCCGAAGTGGCCGAAGAAGTTTGTACAGCCTACAAAGGATTCACCACTCCTTGCGAGGAGATGTATACCCAAGGCCTATCGTTGGATTGTTACTCGAAGCCTCTGGCCAGAGCATAACATGTTCCGAGTATGAATCTCTAGGAAACATGAGAGTAATTAGAATCCGTTGGACGAGAAAGACATTACTTGGGCTAGGTGTGACGTAGTCAGCCTAGTGGGGACTGACACACATAGACCGTGTCCTGAACCAAGTGGGTATAAGATGGTGAAGGGAATGAGGCACAACTCATTATAGCTGCTGAAGGGTTTCAGAATTATTTCTGAGGTCAACCGTTGATCTTTCGATTAATTGGGGATCATGATGTACTACTAGGTGCCACTCATGATTGTTCTATAATTGGTTAATTATAGACGGTCAACATAAATCGAAATCCTATTTAGTCACACGCACTACGAGTAATCCGAGGGATTTAAAACGAGTTAAAAATTGGATTTTCCGATCAAGAGAAATAAGTCGAATCTGAATTTATCAGAGGTGCACCGGAAGCTTAAAATGGCTAAGTCTTTTGAAGGCTTATTGGACAAATTAAATGAGTTTAATTCGCAAGGAGACGGCTTGGTTTGGCTGGCCAAAGAGGGTCCGCACCCTCTTTTGTTTGGCCGGCCACAATGAGGAGGGAAACCAAATTATTTGGTTTAAATTATAAAATAAATCAAGCACGATTTATTTTATAAAATTATGGATGAAGAAATTTATATAAAGAAATTTATTCTTTTTATGAAAATTAAAATGAACCATGGATTGGTTTATTTTATTTTATAAAATCAATTATGAATTGATTTTTCCATGATAAGAAAAATTTATATAATAATTTCTTGTAAATTTTATTTCATAATAAAATGGGAGATATGGTTGTTTTTATTATAAATTAAGTTATTATAAAAAGTTGGCATAACGGAATAATTCATAGAAAAATTTATAAGATAAATTTCTTATGAAAAATTTATTCCGTTAAGAGGAGACTTGGCGATGGGGAGGCTACTATATAAAGGAACCAAGACAAGCCTTGAATTCCAATCAAGAGATTAAGTAGCACCCTCTCTCTCTCTCCTTCTCTCCCTCTACCTCCTCTAGGGCCGGCGCCCTCTACCTCCTCTAGGGTTGGCGCCCTCTCCCTCGTCTAGGGCCGGCGCCCCTTCTAGTTGCCGTGAGCCACATCCACCAAGAAGGTGCCGAAGAAGAAGAAGAAGCAGGTCGCAAGTCCTTCCTTCCCCAGGAATCTTGATTCCGTTACTTGGTGGTTAGTTTCCATCTCTCTCTCTTGATATTCTTGTCATGCCTTTGGAGAATCTAGTAGTTCTTGTCGGCACGAAACTCGTGGCTTTGCGAAGTCATCCCGAAGAGAACTCGGCGTGGACGTGAATAGAGGCGGAGCTTCCAAGGGACGCTACGGTTGGATCTCGTCCCTTTCTATGAGTTACGCGAGGTATTAAGTAAATTAGTTTACTTTATGCAAAACTTTAAATGTATGATCATGTCTCCACAACTTAAGGTTGCATGCTAGATACGTGGTTAAAATAATTTAAGAAATTATTTATGCTAAACCTTCCGCTGCACGTAATTAAATTTTAAAATTACGAACCCGTATCCATGTCAACATGCACCTGGTCCCAACAATTATAGAGATGAAGGCATAGGCTCTCTCCCTCTCTTTCTCTCATTCACTTCTCCCCTTCTTGTCGTGCGCCAACTAGCCCCAAGAAGGAGCACCAGCCGACCATCCTTTTGTGGTTAGTCTTCCGACTTCTCTCTTGGTTTTTCTCGTCGCGTTCTCGGAGAATCTAGTAGTTCTCGAGAACACGAAACTCATGGCTTTGCGAAGTTCTCGAGAACACCATACTCGGCGTGGACGCGAAAAGAGGCGGAGCTTCTAAGGGACGCTTACGGTTGGATCTCGTCCCTTCCTTCGAGTTACGCGAGGTAATACGTAAATTAGTTTATGTTTCTGTAAAATTTCAAATATATGATCATGTCTACACAAGATAAAATTGCATGCTTAGATGTGTGGTTAAATGATTTAGAGAAATTACTTATGTTAAACCTTCCGCTGCACGTAATTAATTTTGAAATTACGAACCCGCATCCATGTCAACATGCACCCGGTCCTAACATTCTCTACATTATCTCACTATCGATTCAACCAATCGATATAATAAAGATAAGAACCTACTACCCAAGGACATTATTATACTTAGTTATTTGGCACAAATACAAAGTAAGTATAATAACCAAATATGCCTTTATTAATGATAGAATATAATACAAAAATGTCCCCAGTCAATCATCACATAATTGGCTCTAGGGCTCCTACTAACAAATTGTTCCTCTCCTAAACCCCTTAGACACTAGAAATGAAGAAAGCTTTTTATACCAAGCTCGGGGAGCTTGTTTCAATCCATATAAGGCTTTTCTCAATTTGTAAACGTGTCTTGGATAGTTAGGGTCTTCAAACCCGGGGGGTTGTTCTACATACACCTCTTCCTTAATGACCCCATTAAGGAAAGCCGACTTCACATCCATTTGGTGAAGTGTGAATCCCATGTGAGCGGCATAAGCTAGTAGAATTCTAATGGACTCTAATCTAGCTACGAGGGCATAAGTCTCATCATAGTCTAGTCCCTCAACTTGGTTGAACCCCCTAGCTACCAATCTAGCCTTGTTCCTAGTAATCTTGCCTTGGTCATCTAGCTTGTTCCTAAAGACCCATCTAGTGGTTACAATGGTGTTATCATTGGATCTAGGAACCAACTCCCAAACTTCACTTCTTTCGAATTGATTTAGCTCTTCTTGTATGGCTAAGACCCAATCTACATCACCTGATGCCTCATCAATAGACTTAGGTTGTAATTGAGAGATTAAGGCAATTTGACTAATTTGGTCTCTAAAATAGGACCTAGTCCTTACTCCTTGAGTGACATCACCCACTATTTGGTCAATAGGATGATCTTGGTGATGTCTCAAGGGTCTAGAGGTTGTGGGTTCATTAACTACATGATCCTCATCCTCTAGGGTACATCTCACTCCCCCTTGATCATTGCCCTCCAAATGTAGGTCTTGGATTCCTTGGGCAAGGGGTTGTCATTCCTCTATATCCCTATCAATTAAGGCTTTTCTAGGATAAGTATTTGTAGTTTCATCAAAATCAACATTAGAAGACTCCTCAATGACCTTGGTCCTTTTGTTGTACATTCTATAACCCCTACTAGTGGATGAATAGCCAACTAAAATTCCCTCATCCGCTTTTGATTCAAATTTTCTTAGGTCATCCTTGGTATTCAAAATATAAACCTTACATCCAAAGACTCTAAAATAATGGACTTGTGGAATTATCCCATTCCACAATTCAAATGGTGTTTTACCTAAGAACCTATTACCAAAACCCGGTTTTGAATGTAACAAGCGGTATTAACCGCTTCGGCCCAAAAATAGCTAGGAAGGGAATATGCATTAAGCATAATCCTAGCAGCTTCTTGTAGCGCTCTATTTCTCCTCTCAACTACACCATTTTGTTGAGGAGTCCTTGGGCATGAAAATTCATGCTTATACCCATTTTCTACACAGAATTGTGAGAAGCTTGAGTTTTGGAACTCCCCACCGTGGTCACTCTTAATTCGGTTAATCTTTAGGTGTTTTTCATTTTCTACCCTTTTACTAAACCCTATAAATATTTCTAAGGTACCGTCCTTATGTTTTAAAATGAATACCCATGTAAACCTAGAAAAATCGTCTACAATGACTAAACAATATTTACTCCCTACTAGCGAGGGAGTACTATGGCAATCAAACAAATCAATATGTAAAAGCTCTAAAGGTAAAGTTGTAGTGGTTAGAGTTTTACCTTTGTGTGATGATTTTGATTGCTTACCCTCTTGGCATGCATCACACAATTTGATCTTCTCATATCATAGGGAGCCCCTTCACCAACTCCTCCTTGGCCACTCTTGCAATGCTCCTCATGTTGACGTGCCCAAGTCTTCGGTGCCACAACCACCCTTCTTCTTCTTTAGACATGAGACACTTAGGCAAATTGTTAGTAGCATAAGTAAGATCAAGATAATAAAGATTAGCCTCCCTATACCCTTCTAGTATGATATTATCGGACCCATTTTGTTTGATTAGGCATTTCGTAGCATGAAATTCAACCCTATAGCCCGCATCACATAATTGACTTAAACTAAGTAAGTTAAATTTCACGTCTTTAATTAAAAGTACCTTATGGATAGAGATTGTAGGAGATACCTCAATGGTGCCCCTACCAATTATTTTCAGTTTCCTACTATTTCCAAAGGAGACCGTTCTTTCTCTTAGGTAGCAAATAGTAGTGAACTTGCTCACATCTCCGGTCATATGTCTCGAGCACCCACTATCTACTATCCACATGGTTGAGGCCTCCTTCACCTTCACCTATACAACATGGAAAACACACTCTTTTGGTACCCAAATTTTTGATCCATAAGCATCATTTAAAAATTCATTGGTACCCACGCCTTCTTGATATTTCCCTTAGCCCCTTGTCTGCTAGATCCACCATTCCTACCCATAAATGAGACAAAGGCCACTTCCTTGGTCTTTGGTCTATATCCTAATTCGGCCTTGTTATAAACAACTCTTTGACTGTTAATTATCATGTCTAGGTTGCTAGAACCCACTTGAAATTTCCTAAGTGCTTTTGTGAGGTCCTCTACCTTTTTCCTTAGTTCCTTATTTTCATTTTCAAAGCATGTATCAGCATTTGACATAGTAGAATAAGCATGCAAATCTTCCTTAAGTTTTGTAGATTCTACTCTAATCATGGCAATTTCATCCTTTAAGTCCTTAATTTTTCTCCTAGCTCTAGCTAAATCCATGTTCGTACTAGAAATAATCTTAACCAAAGTAGAAGAAGGTAAGCTATATACCTCACTTAACGACGCCTCTGACTCGGATGATGATGATGTGCCACTTTCATCACTACTTGAACTTCTATCATCATCTGATGACTCTGAATGGTCCACTGCCATAAGAGCAAAGAGGGACACATGCTCCTCTTCCTCCTCCGAGGATGATGGATCATCCTGTTGGGACCGGGTGCATGTTGACATGAATGCGGGTTCGTAATTTTAAAATTAATTATGTGCAGCGGAAGGTTTAGCATAAATAATTTCTCAAATTATTTTACCACACATCTAAGCATGCAACTTTATCTTGTGTAGACATGATCATATATTTAAAATATTATAGAAATGTAAACTAATTTACTTATTACCTCGCGTAACTCGAAGGAAGGGACGAGATCCAACCGTAGGCGTCCCTCGGAAGCTCCGCCTCTATTCGCGTCCACGCCGAGTATCTTCGGGATGACTTCGCAAAGCCACGAGTTTCATGTTCTCGAGAACTACTAGATTCTCCGAGAATGCGACAAGAAAAACCCAGAGAGAAGTAATCACATCGGAAAAACTCACTACCAAGGTTGGCCGGAATCACAATTCTGGCGAGAAGGAGGAAGATGACTTGCGCCCAATCCCAAGGTGATGATGGCTGGAGAGGAAGATCATCCCAACGGAAGAACTTCGTCGCCTCGGTGCTTCTCCTTGTGCTCACGACAAGAAGAAGGGAGAAGAACCTTGTGGCCGGCCAAGAGGAAGAAGGGAGGAGACGGAGAGAGCCCAGGCAGGAATACTTCGATTGATTTTCAAGCCTTGCCTTGGGTCCTTTATATAGTGGCTTCTCAACCGCCAAGTCTCTTTTTTTTTATGGAATAAATTTTCTATGACTTACTCCATCCAAGTTTTATCATTCATGATAAAAATCAACCATGCCTCTTTTTTCTTATGGAATAAATTTTCTTATCATGGTAAATCAATCCATGATTGATTTTATAAAATAAAATAAACAAATCCATGGTTCATTTTAATTTCCATGAAAAATAAACCAAACCTTGGTTTATTATATAAAAATTTATATCATCCATAATTTTATAAAACAAACCACACTTGGTTTATTTTATAAATTGAACCAAAAAGTTAGTTCTCTCCCTTTGTTGTGGCCGGCCAAACAAAGAGGATGGAGGCCCTCTTTGGCTGGCCCATCCAAGCCAAGCCTCAATCAATTAAACTTATTTAATTCATCTATTAAGTCTTCAAAAGACTTAGCCATTTTACGCTTCCGATGCGTCTTTGAAAAATTCAGATTCGACTTATCGTTTGGCTCAACCAAACTTAATCTCTCTTGATTGGAAAATCCAATTTTCAACTCGTTTTAAATCCCTCGGATTACTTGTAGTGCGTGTGACTAAATAGGCTTTCGATTTATGTTGGTCGTCTATAATTAATCAATTAATTATAGAATGATCATGAGTGACACCTAGTAGTACATCATGATCCCCAATTAATCGAAAGATCAACGGTTAACCTCAGAAACAATTCTAAAATCCTTCAGCAGCTATAATGAATCGTGCCCCATTCCCTTCACCATCTTATACCCACTTGGTTCAGGACATGGTCTATGTGTGTCAGTCCCCACTAGGCTGACTAAGTCACACCGAGCCCAAGTAACGTTTTCTCGTCCTACGGATTCTAATTACTCTCATGTATTTAAGAGATTCATACTCTGAACATGTCATGCTCTGGCCAGAGGCTTCGAGTAACAATCCGACGATAGGCCTTGGGTATACATCTCCTCGCAAGGAGTGGTGAATCCTTTATAGGTTGTTCAAACATCTTCGGGCACTTCGGCTTATACCCAATCATCCTGGGTCCACACCTCCTTGGAGATGCTTGCTTAAGATGTTAAAGTATAAGTCTCCTTGATCAAGATGACTTGAACACCGCAAGTCAAAGGAACATCGCACTTAAGCTGCAGTAAGAACTTCACTGACATATCTATATGTAGACTACCATATGAAGTTTTACAGCCAGTCACTCCAATGAACTAGTTCCCTTAACTAGCATTCATGTTTATCTTTGGACATCTCAATGACACCAGCCAGTGAGAATCAGCTGATTAGAGAATAACCCATGCTAGTCTCAACAGAATTGATAGTGTCCGTTTTTATCAATTCGTCGACTAGGGACAATTTCAATACTTCACAATTGCACGTGTAGAGATAATCACTAGTTGTGAATTCATCACAAATTCTCTCATGCTGTGAATTGTATTGCGGATATTCAGTAAATGAGTTTAAGATCTCAATCAAATACATAAACATGTATACTCAAATAGTGAATATTCATTTATTAAAATAAATGATTACAATTATAAGGCGATTTCCTTAGGACACTTTTCTCATATCACTAGCAAACTCCCACTTGGCCTAATGCCAATCGCTACGGTATCCAATACCACAGGCTCCAACATGACCCTCAAACTTGCTTTGAGGCAAGGCCTTAGTTAAAGGATCCCCTAAATTCCTTTCAGTGGGAATTTTCTCAATTTGTATATCATTCCTACTTATAATCTCTCTGATCAGATGATAGCGGCGAAGCACATGTTTGGATCGCTGATGAGACCTTGGTTACTTTGCTTGTGCAATAGCTCCATTGTTGTCGCAATAAATCGGTATTGTTTCATCAATGGTTGGAACCACACCAAGTTCTGAGACAAACTTCTTGATCCAGACTGCTTCCTTTGCTGCTTCCGAACCTGCAATATATTCCGCTTCTGTGGTAGAATCCGCTACGGTGTCTTGCTTGGAACTCTTCCAACTTATTGCGCCTCCAATCAAAATAAATACGTATCCGGACTGAGATTTGGAGTCATCCTTATCTATCTGGAAACTGGCATCTGTATACCCACGTATTACCATATCACCTTCTCCATATATTAGGAACACATCCTTAGTTCATTTTAAGTACTTGAGGATTGTCTTGATAGCCACCCAATGATCCATTCCTGGATCAGACTGGTATCTGCTTGTGACGCTCAGAGCATACGATACATCGGGCCTAGTACATAACATAGCATACATGATAGATCCTATCACGGATGCATAAGGAATCTTATTCATGCAAATCCTCTCATCTTATGTGCGCGGACACATAGACTTCGAAAGGTTGATCCTGTTGGGACCGGGTGCATGTTGACATGGATACGGGTTCGTAATTTTTAAAAATAATTACGTGCAGCGGAAGAATTAGCATAAATAATTTCTCAAATTATTTTATCCACGTATCTTGCATGCAACCTTATGATGTGTGGACATGATCATAAATTAAAATTTTGTAGAAAAGTAAACTAATTTACTTAGTACCTCGCATAACTCGAAGAAAGGGACGAGATCCAACCGTAGTGTCCCTTGGAAGCTTCGCCTCTATTCGCGTCCACGCCGAGTTCTCTTTTGGATGACTTCGCAAAGCCACGAGTTTCGTGCCGACAAGAACTACTAGATTCTCCAAAGGCACAACTAGAATATCAAGAGAGAGAGATGGAAACTAACCACCAAGTAACGGAATCAAGATTCCGGGAAAGGAAGGAAGGAGTCGCGACCCGCTTCTTTTTCTTCTTCGGCGCTCTCATGGTGGAGTTGGCTCACGGCAACCCTAGGAGGAACTTCTAGGGCCGGCGCCCACTTGGAGACGGAGAGGGAGAGAAGGAGAGAAAGAGAGGCTAGGCAAGAATCCTTGATCACTTTAATTGATTTCCAAGCCTTGCCTTGGTATCTTTATATAGTAGCCTCTTAATCGCCAAGTCTCCTCTTAACGAAATTTTTCATAAGAAATTTATCTTTATAAATTTTTCTATGAATTATTCCGTTATACCAAGTTTTTATTATAACTCTATTTATAATAAAAACAACCATGTCTCCCCTTTTATTATGGAATAAAATTTATTATAAATTTTTCTTATCATGGAAAAATCAATTCATAATTGATTTTATAAAATAAAATAAACCAATCCATGGTTCATTTTAATTTCCATAAAAAAAATAAATTTATTATATAAATTTTTCTTATCATGGAAAAATCAATTCATAATTGATTTTATAAAATAAACCAATCCAAGGTTTATTTTAATTTCGATGAAAATAAATCTCTTTATATAAATTTCTTTATATAAATTTCTTTATCCATAATTTTATAAAACAAATCGCGCTTGATTTATTTTATAATTTAAACCAAATAAATTAGTTTCCCTCCCTTATTGTGGCCGGCCAAACCAAAGAGGGTGGGCACCCTCTTTGGCCGGCCACACCAAGCCAAAACCATTACGAATTAAACTCATTTAATTCGTCCAATAAGCCTTCAAAAGACTTAGCCATTTTAAGCTTCCGATGCGCCTCTGATAAATTCATATTCGACTTATTTCTCTTGATTGGAAAATCCAATTTTCAACTCATTTTAAATCCCTCGGATTACTCGTAGTGCGTGTGACTAAATAGGCTTTCGATTTATGTTGGCCGTCTATAATCAACCAATTATAGAACGATCATGAGTGGCACCTAGTAGTACATCATAACCCCCAATTAATCAAAAGATCAACGGTTGACCTCAGAAATAATTCTGAAACCCTTCAGCAGCTCTAATGAATCATGTCTCATTCCCTTCATCATCTTATACCCACTTGGTTCAGGACATGGTCTGTGTGTGTCAGTCCCCACTAGGCTGACTACGTCACACCTTGCCCAAGTAACGTTCTCTCGTCCTTTGGATTCTAATTACTCTCATGTATTTAAGAGACTCATACTCTAAACATGTCATGCTCTGGCCAGAGGCATTGAGTAACAATCCGACGATAGACCTTGGGTATACATATCCTCGCAAGGAGTGGTGAATCCTTTGTAGGCTGTTCAAACATCTTCGGGCACTTCGGCTTATACCCAACCATTTGTTCGATCGAGAAATGCGAGAGAGGGGGGGGTGAATGTCGCAATTCGTTCGGATTTAAAAAGAGCAGGTGCGTAGCGGAATAATCAAAATCAGACAATGCGAACACCAAGATTTTTACTTGGTTCGGAGCCTGGGTCGACTCCTACTCCAAGGCCCACGGTCGTTGACCGTTTACTATGGGCAATACTATAATCGCGCAAAATAATTTTACAAAGATTGATTACAGTAAATTGCAGTAAGGAAAAAGACAGCTTTTCTTTGTTACCGACGTCCGGTGTAAATCGAAGTTCCAGAGCAGTTGGACGTCGCCGGCGCTTGTATCTCGAGTCTGGAGGGTTCTGGAGCAGAGCGCGGGAGCAGAAGAGCGTGATTGCGTTCAATGGAAATTGATTGTTTAAACCTGGGGTCGAGGGCCCTTTATATAGGGCTGGGGGCGCCCGGGATGCTCGGGGCGCCCCCCACGTGGCTTCTGATCCGGCATGCTCTCGGTCGTGACTGATCGCTTCGACTTCGGGATAACAGTTGACTGGGGCGCCCGACGCGCGCGGGGCACCCTGTTGACCGGTCAAAGCTTCATCCATTTGGTTTCGCGAGGGTGAGCTGCAGCTGCCAGTGGCGTGGCACAGTGGGCGCCCGAGACACGCGGGGCGCCCGACATGCGGGGCGCCCGACACGCGCGGGGCGCCCCCAATTGCGCTGCTGTCGGGGCGTTTACCTCTCTGCTGACTTTGGGTTGACTCTGGGGCGCCCGACACATCCGGGGCGCCCTACTCAGCTACGGCCTCACTCCTTTGAGGCTCTCTGAGCTGCAGAAACACAGTCCTTCGGTCCTGCATCCAGGGTTAGTCCAAAACAGCAAATAATAAGTTAGTTAAAACAGCCTTAGCTGTCTTGGTTCTGACTTTGGATCTCCAAAATGGAGCCATAGGTCGAACCGACGCCTAATGTTCCCTCGAGGGGAACGCGTCCTCACCTACTCCTCTCGGGAGAGTTTTACCTGGTGCCAACCGGATCCTCCAGTTGGACTTTTGCCCAGCAGTCCTTCGCCAGGTCTTGAGTTACCAAGCTGCCCTTCGCTTGGTGCCTAGCAGCCCTTTGCTAGGTCTTTTCTTCTGGCAGTCCTTCGCCAGTGCCTAGCATTCCTTCGCTAGGGCTTTTCCATTCTGGCATTCCTTCACCAGTGCCTAGTATTCCTTTGCTAGGGCTTTGTCCATTCTGGCAGTCCTTCGCCAGTGCCTAGCATTCCTTCGCTAGGGCTTTTCCTGTCTGGCAGTCCTTCGCCAGTGCCTAGCATTCCTTCGCTAGGGCTTTCTTTCCTGGCATTCCTTTACCAGTGCCTAGCAGTCCTTCGCTAGGGCTTTTTCTGCACACTCAGTGAACAAGGTTAGATCACAAATAAACTTAACTTTGAATCCTTTGCCAATATCAAAACCAGGTTCGATATGGTGCTTCCTGCACCAACAATCTCCCCCTTTTTGATTATGGCAACACAATTCAAAGTTAAGTAAAAAACTTTATAACTGTTAAGAACATAATGTAAAAATGAAGTATAGCAATTTTACACAATTCAATGTTAAGTAAAAACTTTATAACATTTACTAACACAAGGTAACCTTTATCTCTCATAAAAAACCTTTACTCCCCCTAAAACCCTGAGTACTTGTGTTATAATACTTAACTTTGACCTTTCCTCCCCCTTTGACATATATCAAAAATAAACATGGGTGAACAAGATATCTAATAGGGAGGTTTGAGTTTTACCAAAAGAAATTTAAGTAAAGGAGTTCAAAAGCATAGTTTTCAAAAGAAGCTTTAAGTAATGAATTTCATAATTTTCAAGGTAATGGATGTTTTGAGGCTCCCCCTTAATGTGATAACTCTTCTACTTATATTTTAGAAAAAGCTTGCAAAAACTTGTAACATAGTTTTCAAGAAAAACTTAACCGATATTTTAGAAAAAGCTTGCAAAAACTTGTAACATAGTTTTCAAGAAAAACTTAACTGTAACTTACTTAGCCAACATTTTGAAAACAAGTTTTCTTTAAAAAGTTTCAACTTTTGCACTCATAGAGAATTTTCCTTAGAACATATATCAATAAGGAATTTTTTTAAAAAATTATATATGTTTTAAAAAATTTTAAAATTTGTGTATCAGAGCCTATGAGTTTTGAAAACATAAAAATACTTAGCATAATTTTTGAAAGCATAGCAAAAGCTTAACATGCACCAAAACTCCACTTTGAAAGGCATTTTTTTTAAAAAAAAAAATTATTTTTGTAGGCAAGTCTTGTAGAAAATTCACTTAGAACATTATTGCCTTGAAAATATTAGTACTTTTGAAACATTATATTTTGAAAAGTAGAAGTATTTTTGAAAGATATTGTGCATTTTTGAAGATATAAGAAGATTATGCATTAAAAACTATAAGTGCTTTTATAATATTAGAGAAAATTATCCTTTGAAAGCACTTACAAAAATATTCTTTTTAACGCATAACATTTTACTTGCTTTGGTTACTTTTCCAGTCTGACACAATCCTAGGAAACCTTGTTAACTACAAGGATAGTTTCCTAAGTGTCCTGGAAATTCTCCAACTCAAGTAAATACTATTTCCAAAAGAATTTTGAAAAAAAATAATAGTATTTTAAAAAAAAATTATTTAAGTTTTCAAAAGAATTTTAAACGTGCAGTGCATGAAAACATATAATTCAATAATTCTATTAATTTAATCTCCCCCTAAACTTGACCCAGTCCTAGGAAGCTTGTTGACTACAGGCGATCTTCCTCTGAGTCTTAAGGTTTGATTTAAATTAAAAAATAATTAATAAACACATTTCAGAAATTCTTCTCTTGACTCAAACTCCCCCTAAATTTGACACATCCTAGGAGTCCTTATCGATCATGAAGTGGACCTTCCTCTGTGTCTTTAGGGTTTATTAAAATCAAAAGAATAGTTTTGAATATCAGTACGGTAATAAAATTTTAGGAAATTCAATTTGAATTGAAGATAATTTTCAAACATAAGCCTCTTTTTCGAAAAACATTTTAAAATGATTTTTGTAAAGCATTATTTTGAAAAATATAGTGATTATTTGAAGGCATAAAACTTCTTCTTTTAATTTGAACTTCCCTTAAATCTGACACAGTCCTGGGAGGCTTGTTGACCACAAGTTAATCCTCCTCTTAGTCTTAGGGTTTGTCAAAATTAAAGGAACAATTTTGAACATGCCTTTTGAGTATGATAATTTTTTAGGAGATAGATTTTTGAAAACATAATTTGGTATGATAACACAGTTTTCGAAAACCATTTTGAAATGATAATAATTTTTCAAAGATATTTTGAAAGAAAATTAAAAAGAATAAACCATTCTCCCTTACTATTTAACTCAATCTAATGTCCTAGGGGACTTCAGTGTTATCTATGTTTGACTATGTTGACTAGGGTTGACTGTTTTGACCAAGTTTGATCAATCAATGACTAACACAAAACAAGCCCTAGATTATATTTAAAACAAGTCTATTGAGATTTTTAACATGAAAAAAATGTTAGAAATGAAAATATAGGGTACAACAGACTGAATTAAAAAAAATAGAGATGATTTTGAATAACTTTTGAAAATATTTTTTTTTTGAAAGGATATTGATTTGTGCTTTTAGGTCCTAGATATCTCACCCAGTTCTACGTGGTCAAACATGTTAACCTTATGGGTTGTGTGAGACAAATATTTTAATTTTGAAAATAAATGATTAAATTGAATTTTGAGAATAATTAATTTGAATTTGAGGATAATTAAGTTTAGAATAATTCAGTTGAATTTTATTTAATTGAATTAATTTGAATTTGATTGAATTGAATTAATTTGAGTTTGAATTCGATTTAGTTGGTTGGGTTGGACTCAACTTTTAGGTCCTAAGCATCTCACCCATTTCTAAGTGGCAAAACAGGATATCCTTAACTGTTTTGTGAGATGCATATTTTAATAGAAAGATTTATTTTGAAAAGGCCATGATTAATTTTGAAAAGTTAAATTAATTTTTTAAACCCAATTTAAATTTATTTTGAAAAGAGGTATTTGAATCTAAAATTAACTGAAAATTTGTGTTAGATTCGAATTTAACAAAAAATAATTTGAATTTGAATTTCAAAAATTGGCTTCCAGGTCTTGGCGAGGCACTAGGCCTTCTTTGGCCGTAGCCTTATGGGATCATCCACCCTTTCCTTGACAAAGCCTTTTAATGAAATTTCATTTTCAAAATTATTCTTTGAAAAATTTCTGGTCTAACTAGTTTGGGTCTTGGATCGGTAGCTTCGGCTAGTTCCACCAAATTGGCTTCCCTAACGTACTATGATCTCACCTCCACCCAATACTATGTTGTTCAATTTTCAATTAACTGATTTAGTCCTAATCCTAATTCTAAGAAAAAAAACACATAATTAAAACAAACAATTGTCTAAGTAAGGTCACAATTGGAGTAATACTCCGGATTTTCGAAATCAGCAAGATTATGAATTAAATTTTCTAACTTATTGACCTTATGTTTTAGGGTTTCATTTTCTTGTTTCAATTTTTTGAAATTTGTTTTAATTAAGTTACATGAATCAATCACATTATTCAAGGTAAATAACGGATTTTCAAATACTGTAAATTTACCTTCGTTGATTGTTTGTCCGGCATTCTTGGTAGCTCTTTTATCTGTGCATTTACTTTTGCAATGCCCGAACTCCTGGCACTTGAAGCATTGAATGCGACTTTTGTGCTTTCGTGCTTTTGGAACTGATTCCTTTGTCGCCGATGGTGTAGACCGAGTCTTACGAGTAGGGCACTGATTTTGGTAGTGCCCTCTCTCCCTGCATGTGTAACAAATTACATGATTAAAATTTGAATTTACACTTTTACCTTTTGGTTCTTTATTGGGAATCTCCCCCTTGATCATTGCCGCCTCGGATCTAGGCTCATCTTCTGATTCTATGTCTGAGTCGGACTCGGGTACTGGTTGAAGTTCCTTCTGTGGTGGTTCTTTAGGAGTTTTCCCTGCAATAAAATTTACACCTTCCTCGACCATTATAGTATCTGTTTGATTATTTAATTCTAAATTTGAAAAGAATTCGAAATCGGTTACCGTCTCAGTCAATTCGTCGTCTAATTCTGGTTCGATTTTGGATTCGGGTTCAGACTCTGACTCGACTGATTGTGCTTGGACTGAAAGGGCAAGATAATTTACTTCTTCTTCATCTGAGATTTCTTGATGAAGGTTAACCAATTTTTCCCATATTTCTCTAGCACAACTGCATGGACCTACTAGCTCGAGTTGCTCCTTGGTTAGGCCACATTGTAGGATTGAAGTTGCCCTTGCATCCGTCTCGATCTTCCTCAGGGTTGATTCATCCAGTTGGTCCCACATAAATGATAGTCCCTCTTCTGTAGGGAGGTAGAACCCTGTTTGAACGATCATCCATATGTCCATATGGGCCTTCAGATGGAACTCCATTTGACTTCTCCAATGATTGAAGTTCTCGCCGGAGAATAGCGGTGGACGGACACTGTTCCACTCTTGGTTGGCCATTTAGTTTAACCTCGTATAGAAAAGAATTAACAGAATGTACCAAGACTTGGTCTTGGATTAGTAGTGCCGAAAAAAAATAACCAAACAAAATTGCACGAATTTCGAGGCGAAATAATAATAAAATAATAAAGAGAATTTATGATAAATTTCTGAAAATGTTGATTTTGTCAATTCTGGTTAATGATAAAAAAGTAGGAATTTAATGTTTAGAAAAAAAATTTTCTCAAACTAAAGTAGCACGAATTTCGAGAAAAATATTAAAATAATAATAAAAAAAATTTATGACAAAATTTCAAAAATTGTTTGTTTTATCAATTCAGACTTATGGTGAAAATATAAAAATTCAAAATTGAAAAAGGCGTAAGGATTTTTTAAATCCACCTACAGATATTATTTATATAAAATAAAAAGCGAACGAGATTGAGTTGCGTTGATTAACAAAAAGAAATAAAAAAAATTCGTAAATCCGAAAAAACTTTCAAATTGGTGGTTGCACCAAGTTTGAACTACCCCGCTCTGATACCACTTGTTGGATCGAGAAATGCGAGAGAGGGGGGGGGTGAATGTCGCAATTCGTTCGGATTTAAAAAGAGCAGGTGCGTAGCGGAATAATCAAAATCAGACAATGCGAACACCAAGATTTTTACTTGGTTCGGAGCCTGGGTCGACTCCTACTCCAAGGCCCACGGTCGTTGACCGTTTACTATGGGCAATACTATAATCGCGCAAAACAATTTTACAAAGATTGATTACAGTAAATTGCAGTAAGGAAAAAGACAGCTTTTCTTTGTTACCGACGTCCGGTGTAAATCGAAGTTCCAGAGCAGTTGGACGTCGCCGGCGCTTGTATCTCGAGTCTGGAGGGTTCTGGAGCAGAGCGCGGGAGCAGAAGAGCGTGATTGCGTTCAATGGAAATTGATTGTTTAAACCTGGGGTCGAGGGCCCTTTATATAGGGCTGGGGGCGCCCGGGATGCTCGGGGCGCTCCCCACGTGGCTTCTGATCCGGCATGCTCTCGGTCGTGACTGATCGCTTCGACTTCGGGATAACAGTTGACTGGGGCGCCCGACGCGCGCGGGGCACCCTGTTGACCGGTCAAAGCTTCATCCATTTGGTTTCGCGAGGGTGAGCTGCAGCTGCCAGTGGCGTGGCACAGTGGGCGCCCGAGACACGCGGGGCGCCCGACATGCGGGGCGCCCGACACGCGCGGGGCGCCCCCAATTGCGCTGCTGTCGGGGCGTTTACCTCTCTGCTGACTTTGGGTTGACTCTGGGGCGCCCGACACATCCGGGGCGCCCTACTCAGCTACGGCCTCACTCCTTTGAGGCTCTCTGAGCTGCAGAAATACAGTCCTTCGGTCCTGCATCCAGGGTTAGTCCAAAACAGCAAATAATAAGTTAGTTAAAACAGCCTTAGCTGTCTTGGTTCTGACTTTGGATCTCCAAAATGGAGCCATAGGTCGAACCGACGCCTAATGTTCCCTCGAGGGGAACGCGTCCTCACCTACTCCTCTCGGGAGAGTTTTACCTGGTGCCAACCGGATCCTCCAGTTGGACTTTTGCCCAGCAGTCCTTCGCCAGGTCTTGAGTTACCAAGCTGCCCTTCGCTTGGTGCCTAGCAGCCCTTTGCTAGGTCTTTTCTTCTGGCAGTCCTTCGCCAGTGCCTAGCATTCCTTCGCTAGGGCTTTTCCATTCTGGCATTCCTTCACCAGTGCCTAGTATTCCTTCGCTAGGGCTTTGTCCATTCTGGAAGTCCTTCGCCAGTGCCTAGCATTCCTTCGCTAGGGCTTTTCCTGTCTGGCAATCCTTCGCCAGTGCCTAGAATTCCTTCGCTAGGGCTTTCTTTCCTGGCATTCCTTTACCAGTGCCTAGCAGTCCTTCGCTGGGGCTTTTTCTGCACACTCAGTGAACAAGGTTAGATCACAAATAAACTTAACTTTGAATCCTTTGCCAATATCAAAACCAGGTTCGATATGGTGCTTCCTGCACCAACACCATTGACATATCTATATGTAGATTACCATATGAAGTTTTACAGCTAGTCACTCCAATGAACTAGTTCCCTTAACTAGCATTCATGTTTATCTCCGGACATCCCAATGTCACCAGCCAGTGAGAATCAGCTGATTAGAGAATAACCCATACTAGTCTCAACAGAATTGATAGTGTCCGTATTTATCGATTCATCGACTAGGGACAATTTCAATACTTCACAATTGCACATGTAGAGATAATCACTAGTTGTGAATTCATCATAAATTCTCTCATGCTGTGAATTGTATTGTGGACATTCAGTAAATGAGTTTAAGATCTCAATCAAATACACGAACATGTATAGTCAAATAGTGAATATTCATTTATTAAAGTAAATGATTACAATCATAAGACGATTGCCTTAGGACACTTCTCTCATATTACTAACAGATCCCATGCCTGATGGGAAGGTAATCATTCTTGGAATCCGACATGCTAAACCTTTCTAGCACTCGGTCTATATATAAAGACTGTGAAAGACCAAGCAACCGTTTTAATCTATCTCTATAGATTCTAATCCCAAGGATATAGGTTGCTTCTCCCAGGTCTTTCATGGAGATAGTTTTGGACATCCAAATTTTAACTGACTGTAAGGCTGATATATCGTTTCCTATAAGTAATATGTCATCGACATATAACATTAGGAATACAACTGCACTCCCACTAACCTTCTTGTACACACAAGGTTCGTCAGGATTTTGTGAGAAATCAAACTCTTTGATTGTCTCATCAAAACGGATGTTCCAGCTCCTGGATGCTTGCTTCTGTCCATATATGGATCGTCGAAGCTTGCATACTTTGGTTTTATTAACCGATGTGAAACCTTTAGGTTGTATCATGTATTCATCCTCAAGCAGGTTTCCATTAAGGAAAGCTTTTTTCACATCCATTTGCCATATCTCATAATCATAATGAGCTGCTATGGCCAGGAGAATCCGAATGGATTTAAGCATAGCTACTGGTGAATAGGTTTCGTCATAATCAATTCTTTGTTTCTGACGATATCCTTTTGCCACTAATCTAGCCTTAAAGGTAACAACATTACCTTCCATGTCAGTTTTCTTCTTGAAAACCCACTTGCACCCTATGGGCTTAATCCCTTCAGGTGGGTTAACCAAGTCCCATACTTGATTTTTGTACATGGAATCCATTTCCAACTTCATAGCTTCAAGCCATATATTCCTTTCTGAATTTTTCAGAACATCTTCATAACTGATAGGTTCGTCATCGTTAATGAGTAACACGTCGTTCGATTCACTTATGAGAAATCTATATCTCTCTGGAATATTGTGTGTCCTATCAGACCTACGAAGAAGTGGTGTTGTTTTAGGTTCAAATGATAGCTCATCATTATGAGTTATTGGTTGTGGGTCTAGACTAGGTGTCTCTGTAATGTCTATTGGAGTTTCTTGAACTTCTTCAAGTTTAATGCTACTCCTACTGTTTTCTTGTAAAAGAAATTCTTTTTCTAGAAATACAGCATGCCTTGAAACAAACACCTTTTGTTCCAAGGGATGATAGAATTGGTAACCTTTCGTTTCCTTAGGGTATCCAATAAAAGGACATTTATCAGACTTAGCATCAAATTTGTCTGATACAGTCCGCTTTACATAAGCAGGACAACCCCATATCTTTAGGTGAGATAAATGAAGTTTCTTACTATTCCACATCTCATATGGAGTAGTAGAGACTACCTTGGTCGGGACTCTGTTTAGTAAGTAAACAGCTGTCTTAAGCGCATAGCCCCAAAAGGATTTTGAAAGAGTTGCATGATTCATCATAGATCTAACCATGTCCATCAAGGTTCGGTTACGCCTCTCAGGTACACCATTATGCTGTGGTGTATATGGCGGAGCCCATTGAGACAATATCCCATTGTCCGTAAGATAATCTTGAAACTCTCACTACAAGAAAAAAGTTAAACAACAACGCTTTTTTCGCGTTGTCGTTAATGCTTAAAAAGCGATGTTGATGAAGCCGTTGTAGAAAGTATATCTACGACAACGCTTTTTCCGCATTGTGGTTTGGAGCAAAGACAACGCTTTTTTCGCGTTGTCTATTGGTTTTTAAAAAGCGTTGTTATTGACGCTGTTGTTAAAAGTCGGGTATCAAAGACAACGCGGAAAAAGCGTTGTGATTTGGCACAAAGACAACGCAAAAATCGTATTGTGTATTGTTACTTAAAAAACGTTGTCTTTTTAATAGGCAGTGTTTTTCACAATTTATAAACATTTTTATTCACAATTGATAATATTCACAATTTACAATATTCACAATTTACAAGCATTTTTATTCACAATTGATAATATTCACAATTTACACTGATAATAGTTTACAAAATTCACTTATAATACAGTGCATTATTTACAAAAGTGTTTGTATTCCATATTAAATACAAAAAATATCTCAATTCACAAGTTCTATAAAACTTCATCATTCACAAGTTGTTCTTTGGGGCTGCTTGTTAACTCGATCTGCTTTAACACTGCATAAAAAGAATTATCAACCATGAACCATTTGCAAAGTTCAAAGAGTTAAAAAAAAATAAAAAAAAACACCAAATCTTCAAGGACTTACTTTTCTTCTGTTTTGTTGTCTCCTTCAGCAACTGTACCACTTGCTGAACTGGAAAAGCAAAGCTTACTCTGGAAATTGACATGAAAAAATTACTCTGAAGCTTTATTCAGAAAACTGTAAAGTACAATTTCATTCATTCAGTACTGACCCAACAGCCCTGGTCAACCTAAAATAACCATGAATTCTATACGTAGGCTTTCAAAGCAGCACACTAGTTTTTTGTGCTTACTTCAGGGTGGTATATCGAATTTGTGGTCTTCCAGTAGAACAGGATCACAGAAGAGAGGCCTCACATCAGTAAAAATAAGTGAAGGATGAAAAAATTACAGCAATTGAGGTATTTTGTAGAGGTTAAAGCGTTATGATTTGTAAAAAAGTTAGTCCTGTTAAGAATGACTGCCATGACAACTAATAGTTATCTTCACGCCATCTTCCAGAAGAGAATAGAAGTCTAAGTTTCTGGTCTCATGCTTTCACAACCCAACTATCAAAAGGACAGGTGAAAATATATAATGTATTGTTTACATCTACTACCTGCCAGGAAACAATAAGGGAGTTCGTGGAATCTAAACAATGTACAATGCCACATGACACTGAACTATTAAAGAAAAGAACTTGGCAAAATAACTATATGAACTCATGCAAAAAAACATTCAGTATAACAAGATTCCAGACGAATACACTTCTAATATTTATTGTACAAAATTTATGTACATCTCCCTAGAGCTGTAAAGGGACTTGAAAGTTTGTTTTTGCTGAATGCTTAATTTCTATTTTTTTAGAAAGGGCAGTTAGAAAAGCATGTGAATACTATATGAGTGTACAACCAATATTCATCAATTGGGTCTCCCAGTAAATATTTTATTCTGCCAAGTATATATCTAGGCTTTGTTCAAAAAGTACGCCTTGCAACGCTGGTTAATACAGAATTCTGCTATAGGTTTTGCCTACAACTAAAGGTGACTATGCATCATGCATCATAACAGAATTTAACCAAACAATGAAAAAAAGCTATATATACATATACCATTATTTCAAATCCATATATCTGTTTCTTCTGATATATATTGCAATTGTCATACTATTTCATATTTAAACAATTCCCAAACATCAAATGATCATGTTTTGAAAATCTAAAGTACCATCAAAGCATGGTGAATAAGCTTGTAGCTGAGCTAAAGCTTGTTTATGAAGTAGCATCAAAACTTGTCAACATATTCAACTTAAGTTGGGCTTCCAAACTGCTAGGGGACAATAACATTTCTGAAAATGAGCTAAAAAAAGGAATTTGAATTCAATAACAATTTATACAGCATATTCATTTTAAGAAGCAAACATGAAATATTTTGAACACCAGTCATCCACAACCCTCCCGTAACAGCAATATGTAGACAAAACAGAAGGTGCATTGCAGGTAACAAATATCTAATGGTATCAAATAAAGTTAGTGAAATATCTGCATTAACACAAATAAGACAGCTTCACATACCTCCATATGTTACAACTACAAAAGAATATAAAGCATACCTAGATGGACTTGTGAGGTAGAGACATGCTCGTTTGCAGTTTGTAGCATCTACATGCTCAACTAACAAGTCAACATCTTCCTCCTATATATTACACTGACAGAAGATTACAAAAGCTAGAAAATTTACACTGATAACTATTATACAGATATCTTGTACTTGCATATTAATGCAAGCAAACATCCTTTCACTACATGTGACAAGTTTTCCAAACTCACAAGTTTTACAACACATCATCAATCACTTAAGTGTTTCACGAGTTTTTCAATTCACAAGTTTCATAATCAATCCGCGATTGGGGCCAACTTCTGAAGCTCGATCTCATAACTATCCTTTAACACTGCCTAAAAAAATGGAATTAGAAATTATAGAAAATACAATATAATGTAAGCTACTTTTAAAAAAAACATCATTCCATGAACTTAAATCTAAATAGAATAATGATCTTGTATGATTCCAAACCTATTCAGAAATATGATCTTGAATGCACTCCGTCAACTCGGCCCGAACCTCATCAATTTGATCACGAGAGTAACCTGTTTTTGTGAACTGTGAACACAGACAAATTAAATTGGCGAGTGGTTAATGGGAAAAACAATCAACACTGATCACTTTGCAATTCTAAATAGTTAATGTCAAACAATTTGAGATAAGCTTAATATAGTTACTATTGATCTCAGTGAATCTCTCTCGATAGTCTCAACTTCTTCAATAATTTGTTTCATGTATCTCATCAAAAAAAAACCGCATTGTTTCGCATCCGGTTGTTGAGGAGCCTATATATGGTAATTATTGTCAAATAGTTAACGAAAATTATACACATTCCAATATATGTTAAACAAAAGTATACATACCTTAACTACTTCCCACTTAGCATTTTTTCTCCCTTTCCTTCCCTTGGTAGAATTAAACAAGCGTAATGCCCTTCATACGTTATGAATATTTGTTATATAAAATTTATATTAAAATATAAATTTACTGACAGAAATCTGAACTCACATTTCCATTACGTATTTACAATCATCATCTCGAATGCGGGAACTAAGGGAATCCAACACATAAATAGTATCCTTGTAAGGTTCAATTACAATGAGAATCCAATGGAAACTAGGCAAAGACATATGGTTAGATCATAAAATTTAATAAATTAGCGAATGGAAGCATTTTAAAGTGAAGTTTTATTTTGCACTTACCCGACATTACATGGCACCAAAACAATTTCATCTGATGATGCACCGGTTAGCCTATCAGCTAAAAGAGTTGCCCTTTGGTTCAACGTTTCAAGCTTAGCTGTTTTGTCTTGTGCCATTTTTGCTAGATATGGGATTTTGTGGGGATTCATAAATCTGAATTTCTTTGTGGTGTTATCTTTCAGCTTATTTTTATACAGACACCTATCAATGCAAAGAAAATAAAATTAAGATACGAAACAATAATGTAAAGCAAACATAAGGATCACTCATAATGTTTCATTAATGAATATAAAACATCATCTGTGAAGAAAATGTTTCTGAAATTGCTTAAATAATTTCACTTACCATATGTAGGCAACGATCAAATTTACTGAAATTGGCTCCAAATGATACAAAGAATTTATATCCTCAAGGTCCAGAAAAAGTTCACAATCTTCATCAAAAACTTCATTATCTAAACGCAGTGATATACACCTTCCTCCATCTAGAGCATGCTTACTGTAACAATATAACATATGTAATGATCTTGGGACACTTGTTGACAAACTAGGTTTCTTTTGTGGTTGTTCAAACTTCTTCCTTCCAGGCTTCTAATAATATCAAATGTAAACAAGTTAGATAGCTAGGTTGAATAATAATACAGTCACAATTTAACTTGAACTATAATAACTCATATACCTTCTCTTGCTTCACAATCTGCTGTTCAGGCCAAGCCACAACACATCCTATGGCATCACCAATGACTTCACATTCACTTGGAATTGGATATGGCAAACGAGCTGATTTGTCCACTGCTTGATCAATGGAGACTCGAATGCAATTAATGGGAAATGGAACACCATGAAGCATTTTATCCTGTCCATTGAAACCAACAATTGTACCATATGCAGCAATATTTGTGGCAGATTCCAATGTCAGCGCAACTGATTGACCCTAAAATATAAAAAGGCATTTCGATTATTTTCAGTTTATAATGCTATACTAAAAATGAATATAACTATAACTTTACTTTTATTATACCTATAACACATCATCTTTACGGATAATCTGTACATCATCTTCGTCATTAATATTCATCTGATGAAACTTCACCGAGCAACTACCTTTGTCATCAATTGAATTTTCCCATGCACCCCTTTTATGCATCATAGCTTCAAGTTTTTGGATGCGTACATCTTGTTGTGAAATTTGCATCTTCGCCTCCTGCATCTCCCTTTTATGCTCAGCGATTATTTCTTGTGTAACATCAAATTTCTTCCTTGTTCTAGGAACATTGAAATAGATTGTTGGGTTGATATGACCTCCTATACCCCGCACGCGGCCAGCAATTTCTTGAGTATCAAGTGCCTTGGTCAGAATATCCTCTTTTGGTCCTTCAATTTGCAGCTTACCCTCCCTCTTTTGTTGTATATATTCATCCTGTTATGCAACATTAAAAGAAATTATTATTATACAAGGTATCATTTTATTAAATTTACAGGTTTTATGTATTGTTAATTTGCTTACAATCTTGTGGACTGTGGTCACCAAATCTTCTCCTTGAAACTCTCCTCCTTTGTTGGCGCGTCCTTTCTTCCACATAATAGCTCTGTTGATGTCTTTATCATCACATAATTCATTCGCCTACAACAAAGAAAAATCAAATGACAAATGTGAAATAATTTTATGTGAATCATTTGGAATGATTCTTAAAGGAAATATAGTTTACAAATACTTACAATTTCTTCAGCAAAGCGTGCATATCCTTTGCGTGAGAGTCGATGATGATATCTATTCTTTTTCCTTCGCTCTTTATTATCATCACTGAGTTTCTAGTTATTTCAAGCATGGG
Source organism: Boesenbergia rotunda (assembly GCA_024364735.1). NCBI lineage: Eukaryota > Viridiplantae > Streptophyta > Magnoliopsida > Zingiberales > Zingiberaceae > Boesenbergia > Boesenbergia rotunda. Next base: position 98,982 of record JAGFNQ010004446.1, read on the forward strand.
ATATATCAAATTTGAATAATACATAGTGACTTTTGGTCGAACAGTTTCAAAAGAAAATATATTAAGAAACTTACAATGAATTCTTCTGAAATCCGACTAATGACAAACGCACGCCAATCTTCTCTTGTAATTTCAAAGCCAACAGGTGGCTCATTCAGCTCCTCAGGTTTGTCACGCCTGCTCATAATGAATTTTTGAGTGAGATGGGTTTTGTATTGCCTCCACTTACTATTTGCAGATCTCAAACATCCCTTTTTCCACCTTGAATCCACATTATACATCAACTGTACATCACATAAGTAGAAAATATTAATAAGATTAACACAGACGACATTAAATATATATAATTAGAAGGTAAAGATTATAATTGTTAAAAATTGCTAACTTACATTCACTGATTCCCATATTAATTCTTTACTAGCAGCTGGGACATGCTTCCATGTCTTGTATTTAATATTAATTTTTTGCCGAGCCAGCACACCAATGTAACTTTGCATCGCTACAGCAGCTGGTCCTATCAGTTGTCCTAATTGATTGAATGACACATCCTTTCGAATACCTTGCATTCTTTGCTTTGAAAGCTTATCTAATTGTGTCCGACCTCTAGAAGTTCTTGAGGTAGTGGTTTCTTTGGAATCCGCCACTCTATCAACCTCGCAACTCTGTTCAATGTCATCTATTCTGACTTCTTTGCCCTTATTCTCCAACTTAGCAATTTGGCTTATTCTTTTACTCTTCCGAACTGACTGACCACCTTCACAACTTGCTTTAGTAGATGTCATTGATCTGTAACAACTTATACTGAGCAACATAAGTTGTAGTTAGCGACATGCATAAACTCACAGCAACATGATAAATTAAACAATAAAAGCACAGCAATATGATAAATTTACAGCAACAAGATTAATTTACAGCAACAAACTCACAGCAGTATGATAAAAATTGAAAGATAATAGCAGAAACTTATATTGTCCACATAATTATCCCCACAGGTTAAATGTTTACAAACTTATATTCAAAAGTAGAAATTGTGTAATTAAATATTGTCAATCCAACTTCCATCACAGTCTTCACGAATACATGGCGGTTCATTATCATCTTCTCCGTCAATATCCATTGATGCTAACCCCCTACTAAAACATTGATAGTGGATAGCAGTGTCCTCTAACTCTTCGCCTTGTAGGTATTCAAAGTACTCTCTGTTTGGTGTTGCAAGTACAACACTCCATAAAGGATCTTCAGGATCTTCAATATAAAATACTTGCTTTGCTTGGCTAGCCAGGATAAAAGCATCAGATTTGAATTCAAGTCTATTGAGGTTTACCAATGTGAAACCAAGATCATCTACTTTAATACCGTTATTATGCTCCACCCATTTACATTTAAACATTGGAATTTGAAATTTATGGTAATCAACTACCCATATTTCTTCTATAACTCCATAAAAACCATATCTGACACAATAGGTTTTTTATCTTTTGCACTTGCAACTTGCATTGTCTTTGCAACTAAGCTGACTCCGGAGTTTTGAACAACTCGTATAGCATCCCGCTCTTGTGTAGCATAAGTAACCCCATCAATCAAATAGCTAGAGTACTTTAGGACTTGCTTGTTGGGTCCGCAAGCTAACCACTTCAATCTTTCTGAAACTTGATGAGTCGAATGGTCAACTACATCAATAACCTATATTTTTAATGTAAAACTCTTTGAGTTATGCATAAATATGATAATGATTGTATACCAATATGTAATACTAAAGTAACTTACACGATCATGCAACCAAGTAATAAACGTTCGATTATGCTCATCTTGTAACCACTTCTTGGACTTAGCCTTACGAGGAAAATTTTCATTCAAATACGCCATATGTTCCCTAATCAAATTATTTGGAATTAAAAAACCAATAGAACGTAAGCAAACCACATTAAAATATTAATAAGTTAGATTTCTTACTCGATATAGATATCAATCTCATCATCATTTGCCAATACGTAACGATGTGCTTGCGTCAACTCATCGTGAGTAGTGGAGCAGACTACTGCACCTGATAAAGGCTGAGTAAGTTCTATTTGTCGATGACTTGATGGGATCCCAATTGTGTGCACACTAGACAGATAGTATGAGCAAAATTCAACAGCCTCTTCAGCAATATAACATTCAGCCATACACCCTTCAGGTCGATTGCGATTTCGCACATAACCCTTCAAAATCTTCATGTATCTTTCAAATGGATACATATACCTATACCAAACTGGTTCACATAGTTTCACCTCCCGCACTAGATGAATAGTTAAATGAATCATTATATCAAAAAATGAAGGGGGAAAATACTTTTCAAGTAAACACAATATTGTCACAATCTCTTTTTGCATATCATCCAATCTTGAGACATCTATCACTTTATTACATAACATATTGAAGAAGAAACATAAGCGAGTGATAGTGACTTTGACATGTTTGGGAAAAACTCCACGTATCACCACTGGAAGAAATTGTTGAATTAAAGCGTGGTAGTCGTGTGACTTAAGGCCAACAAGTTTCAAGTCCTTCAACGACACCAGGTTTTTAACATTGGATGAGTAACATGATGGAAGTTGTATTCCATACAACGAATTCGAAATTTTTCTTTTCTCATCCTTACTAAGTGTATAGCATGCTGCTGGCAAAAATGTTTTCTTCTCCCCCATCCTTGGTGCCAAATCTGTCCTTACATTCATTTCCAAAAGGTCTAATCTCGCTGCTACTCCATCCTTTGTTTTTCCTGGAATATCAAGTAACATTCCGATAAGACTTTCACATACATTCTTTTCAATGTGCATCACATCAAGAACATGTCGAATGTGTAGATGTTTCTGTTGGTGCAGTTTGCACTAACGGTCAAACTCAAGTTTTGATGAATGACAAATAGGTCAAAGTTAGACGTGTTGTGTGTTTAACCTCTTTACCAAGTGTGCAGGGTTGAAAGACTTAGAACCAGACACCAGGCCGAAGTCCAGGGTGGTTGAGCTCTGGCGGGAAGTCCAGTTGGGTCCGCGGGACCTGACAACTGGCTGAAGACCAAGTTGGTTGAGACTTGGCAGGAAGACCAAGGTGGTTGAGCCTTGGCAGGAAGTCCTGGTGGGTCAAGAAGTCAAGTAGAGCTGCACAAGGTAAGTGAGGTAAGTCACTGGAGGAGCGAACCAGTGAGGATGCGTTCCCCGTCGAGGGAACAGTAGGCGTCGGTTCAACCTAAGGCTCCATCTCGGAGACCAAAGTCAGAACCAAGACAGCTAAGGCTGTATAATCTAACACTATGTTTTATTGTATTTTGGACTAACTCTGGATGCAGGACCAAAGGAAGGAATTTCTGCAGCTCAGAGAGCCTCAAAGGAGTGAGGCCGTAGCTGAGCAGGGCGCCCCGGATGTGTCGGGCGCCCTAGAGTCAACCCAAAGTCAGCAGAGAGGTAAACGCCCCGACAGCAGCGCAATTGGGGGCGCCCCGCGTGTGTCGGGCGCCCCGCATGTCGGGCGCCCCGCGTGTCTCGGGCGCCCACTGTGCCACGCCACTGAAGGCTGCTGCAGCTCACTCTCGCGAAGCCCTGAAGATGATGCTTTGACCGGTCAACCGGGCGCCCCGCGCGCGTCGAGCGCCCCGGTCAAAGCTGATCCCGAAGATGAAGAGATCAGCCTTGACCAGAGGGCTCGCCGGATCAAGAGCCACGTGGGGGGCGCCCCGAGCATGTCGGGCGCCCCCTGCCCTATATAAAGAGGGCCTCGACCCTATTCTGGCATAAACACTACTTCCAACGCCTCAAAGTTCTTCTACGCTCGCGCATTGCTCCGGAAACGCCTCACTTCGAGCCGACGACGTCCTGCTGCCCCGAAAGAGTCGACCTACTCCGGACGTCGGTAAAAAGAAGAACTTAACTTTTTAATACATATTTTTATTGCACTTAATTACTTGAAAGTGTGGGGTTGTCACACTTTCAATTCATTTGTACTCGCCTACTCTATCGGGGTTGACCGATAGAGAGTTTTAGTGGATTGCCCAACGGAAAGGTCCGAGGGACCTGGGCCTTCGAGTAGGAGTCGCCGAAGGCTCCGAACGAAGTAAAAATCGTTCGTGTTTGTGTGTTCGTTTTTCGTTTCTTTCATTTCCGCTGTGCACGCTTTTTAAAGCACTCTGATTTAGATTTTAAAAGTCACGTGATTCACCCCCCCCTCTCACGTGCATCGATCCTACAAGTGGTATCAGAGCCTGGTACGCTCTGTATCGGTGCAACCACCATAAGAGCCGGGGGAAATCCAGTTTTTTTTCGAGTTTTGGTTTTTCGCTACACTTGATCTAAATTAGGTATTGTTGCCTAGATTTGGATTATTTTTTCCGTTCGTTTGATTTTAATCGAATTTGGTGCAACACCATTTCGAGTCACTCTTTCTCTCTCTTCTCCTTTTCCTACCACACTACTAATCCAAGACCTAGTCTTGGGACAAGTTTTTGTGTAGTCTATTTCAGATGGCTCAAGGTGAAGGCTATAGCACTGCTCGCCCTCCCCTCTTTAATGGGGAAGACTTTCCCTACTGGAAGAGAAGGATGGAGGTTTATCTGAAGACCGACATGGATCAATGGTTCGCGGTGCAATCTGGCTACGAACCACCAATGGACGAGGGAAACAATGCACCACTGAAGCCTGATAGATGGAACCTTGATATGAAGAGAAAGGCCCAGACTGAGTACAAGGCGCAGAACACCCTCCAGTGTGGAACTAACAAAAGAGGAATTGAACCGTATCGGCCCAACTGAATCTGCCAAAGAGCTCTGGGACAAACTAATTGAACTACATGAAGGCACCTCTGATGCCAAGGTAACAAAAAGGGATTTACTTTTAAATAAGTTATTTAATATAAAAATGCAGGAAGGAGAATCTGCAAGCCAACTCCACGCCCGAATCAAGGACATACTAAATGGACTCCACCTAATCGGGCACAAACAAGAAAACAGAGACATCATAAGGTATGCTTTAAATGCATTCCCTAGAAATTCACTATGGGCATCTATTATAGATGCTTATAAAATTTCTAGGAACCTTTCTAAAATTAATTTAGATGAATTGTTTTGTGAATTAGAACTGCACGAACAGACTAACGCCAAGGCCGAGAAAGGATTTGCCTTATTTGCAGGTTCCTCAAAAGATGGCAAGTTAAACAAGAAAATTCAAGAATTAAAAGAAGAGTCAGACTCAGACTCAGATGATGAGGAACAAATGGTCAACCTAGTAAGAAAGGTCTTCGCCAAAAAGAAAAGCCGGTTCTCAAGAAAGGACCTCCAGAGGATAATGAAGCCTACCAGTAGTGAAGACAAAAGTAAAATAACCTGTTTCGGCTGCAATAGAAAAGGACACTTCAAACACGAATGCCCCTACAAAAAGGAGAATCAACCCAAGAAGAATAAGAAGAAGAAGGCTCTTCAAGCCACTTGGGACGACAGCACAGACGACTCCGACGATGAACCACCAAGGAACTCAAACTATCTCGCACTAATGGCAACCAGACCCGGGTCAGACTCAGAGCACGACGAAGATTCCGAATACGAGTCGAGTCAAGAGATCGGACTCTTTTCGGATGACTCGACTAAGGTATATTTAGATTCAGTAAATGAAAAGTTCTTTAAAATTATTTCTGTTTTAAATAAAAAATTGCTTGAATCTGAATCTAGAAATGACCAGCTTCTTAAGGGAAATCAAGACCTTAAGGAGCAATTAATTAATACCAGAACATTAACTGAACAAACTCAAAATCAAAAATTAATTGAGCTTGAAACTGAAAACTCAACCCTAAAGGGCGAAGTCCTAAAACTTAAGGATCTACTAGCAACTTTCACAACCCGATCCAAGAACCTTGACCTTATTCTTGGATCACAAAAGGGCATGTATAACAAATCTGGGATAGGATATAAATCGAGATCGTCCCAAAGATCCTTTATCTCCTTTATCCACCCCCGCAAAAATCAACGAAAAGCATGGGTTCCGAAAGCTTATCTAACAAAGCAAGTAGGTCAGAATCAATTTTATGTCCCAAAAAGGGACATCCATTACATTGACCCTAGACACCCAGTCTACAATTTAGGGGGAGGCTCCAAACTAGTTGGCACCTTAAAATCAGCCGCTGCCCAGGTGGGCACTTAGGACTAGCTTCAAAGTTAATTTGACTCTTGTACTATTTAGTAACAGGGTTTTCAATGAGTAAGTTAAAAGTCCAACTTCTTTAAGCGGCTTTGCCTAGAAAATGGTTGTTGCTCCAATAAGGCTTCGGCCAAAGAAGGCCACTGTGCCTCGCCATGGCCTGGAAGCCAATTATTAAAATGTACTTTTAAATTACTACTTGTTAAACTTGAATCTAACACAAGGTCAAGTTAACTTTTCTAAACAAAATCAAAATCATCTCACAAAATCATAGGACTCCCTTGATTGATGACTTAGATCGAGTGAGATGAATAAGGATAACCAAATTCAAATTATTGATTGATAACTCAACTTTCAAAAATTAAAATTAAAATTAAAATTAAAATTAAAATTAAAATTAAAATTAAAATTAAAATTAAAATTAAAATTAAAATTAAAACTAAAATTAAAATTAAAATTATAATTAAAATTATAATTAAATTAAAATTAAAATTAAAATTAAAATTAAAATTAAAATTAAAATTAAAATTAAAATTCAAATTAAAATTAAAATTAAAATTAAAATTCAAATACAAATTAAATTAAAATTAAAATTAAAATTAAAATTAAAATTCAAAAAAATTAAAATTAAAATTAAAAATCAAATTCAAGCTCATCTCACACAAACGATAAGATCCCTTTGATTGACAATATTAGACTGAGTGAGATGATTAGAAACAATAAAATTTGAAACTTGGGCATTTTAACCTAACCGTTACTTAATTAAATTTTAACCGATAAAAATTTACTTTCTTTTCACCAAATTAAATATTAATTAAAATTTTAATCATATTTATAAATTTGAATCTTATTTAAATGTTAAAATTAAACTTTAAAATTCTTAATTAAATCATATTTTAACTTAATCTAAATCTTAATTTTTCACCTAATTAAATCCTTAATTAAATTTCAACATAAATTAAAAATTAACCTTAATTAAATTCTACTTTAACTTTAACTAAAATTTGCATAATCAAACTTTACTTAAATTAACTTTAATTAAATTAAAATTTAACGTTAATTAAATTTTATATAATTAAAAATCTAACTCTTTACATAATCAAATTTTAATCCTTAATTAATTAAACTTGAATACTTAATAAACTTTAATCCTTAATTAATTAGAATTTCAATCTTTATTCAGACTCCAATGAATTAACCTTGAATCTTTAATTAAATCTTAACTAACTTTAATTTATTTAAAATTCAACCAAATTAAATTTTAACCCCTAAAATTTTACCTAATTGAACTTCAACCCTTTATTAAAACTTCATTTAAATACCTTTAACTTTAATCCCCAAATAACTAAAGATTGTAATTAAAATTTTACCTTAATCTTAATTGAAATTATTAATAATTTTAACCTTAATCTTAATTAAAATTCTTAATTAATTAAACCTTAACCTTAAGTTTAATTAAAAATCTTAATTATTTAAACTTTAATCTTAATCTTAATTAAAATCAAACTTTAACTCTTAATTAAATCTTAATTTAATTTTACCAAAATTGAATCCTAATTAAAATTAAACTTTAATTCTTAATCCTAATTAAAATTAATCTTTAATTCTTAATCGTAATTAAAATTAAACTTTAAATATTACTTCAATTAAAATCATAATTAAATTTTAAAACTTTAACTTAATTTTTAATGTTTAATTAAAATTTATCAACCCAACCAACCTTAACAAACTTAAATATAATTAACCTAATTAAACTTTAATTAAACCAAACTTAAATCTAATGAATCCAAACCTAATTAAACCAAACCTAAAAGCAAATCCACACTAAAGGCTTAATTAAGCCTACACCTAATCCTTAATTAAACCAACTTAACAAAAAAAAAAAAACTCTTTTGTTCCCTTTTCTCTTTCTGCTTGTTCTTTTACGAACTTACCCCTAAGGACTTATGGAGAATATCGAGTTGAGGGGGAGAGAAAATATTTCTATACATCTTTTTGGCAAATTCCTTATAACATATTTGAAAATAACTGTTTTAAAAATACTTTTTGCTTTAAAGTCTTTTTTATTCTTTCAATTATATTCTTTTCAAAACTTAGTTTCAATTTTTTTGTGCTTTCAAAGATATTCTTATTATCATTTAAAAATAATAATAATAACTTTATTACTATATCAAATTTTGTTTCAAAATATTAAACAATCCTCTTGAAAATCTCTCTTCAAATACTTTTAAACTATTTTATTAAAATATGTGATTAAAAATAAAAATGCCCTATATCTAAACCTATTTTAAGAGATGCCATACATGTCTTATTTTTACTGTTTTGTTTGAAAAATATTAGGATTATGCTTATAAATAGTTCCTTGCAATTCCTTTTTAGCATTGAAAAATCCATATTTTTGGGTCTTGCAAATCTCCTTTTTCAAATTTTACTAATTTTCTTTGATAAACTATTTTCAAATTAACTTTAAAATAAAAACACTTATGTTTTTTTAAAATCCACTATTAGCTTGTTCTTATACTAGAAAGTATCAAAATATTTTGATTGATTTACTTCCAAAAATGATTCTTTTGAAATATTTTTATTTGTAGTTTGGATATCCCTAGGACATAATAGAATGTTTACCTTGAAATTGACAAGGAATTCTAAGGGCTTGTCAAGTTAAGGGGGAGTTCAAACTAACTTAGAAAATTAATTTTAAGAATAGTTTGATTAAGTCTATGATATTACTTTTAAAGTATAACTATTTTCAAAAGAATCTAAGGCATATTCTTGAAAAATTAGTTTTAAAAATTGAATAATGGTCTTGAAAACTTATAAAGCTTATTCTTAGAATATCTTCCTTCTTCTAAGTTAAAGCTCAGTAGCAAAGTTTCTTTTGGCTTTGAAAAATATGTATTATTTGGGAAATTTTTATCTATTTTCTCTTAAAAAGATTGTCAAGCTTAACTTTGAAAATATTTCTAATTCATTTGAAAAATAATGTTGTTGAAAACTATTTGTTAGTTTTGAAAGCTAAGTTAATTGATTTAGGGGGAGTTCCTTTTTTCACTTAGGCTATTTATCTTACTTAATCTATTTTGCCTAAGTCTAATTTTCCCTATCACTTAGCTTTGGATCCTACTCTCCGTAACTTAATATACGTATGTTTTTTTTGATGAATGACAAAGGGGGAGAGTAGGGTTAAAGCTTAGAAAATTCTATTTGCTACTTAATTTTGCACCCTGTACTTTCATGCTTATTTTTTATTTACTTGCATGTATCTGCTATTTTTTTCTCTAACTTTAACCTAGGTTGTCATTGCATCAAAAAGGGGGAGATTGTTGGTGCAGTTTGCACTAACGGTCAAACTCAAGTTTTGATGAATGACAAATAGGTCAAAGTTAGACGTGTTGTGTGTTTAACCTCTTTACCAAGTGTGCAGGGTTGAAAGACTTAGAACCAGACACCAGGCCGAAGTCCAGGGTGGTTGAGCTCTGGCGGGAAGTCCAGTTGGGTCCGCGGGACCTGACAACTGGCTGAAGACCAAGTTGGTTGAGACTTGGCAGGAAGACCAAGGTGGTTGAGCCTTGGCAGGAAGACCAAGGTGGTTGAGCCTTGGCAGGAAGTCCTGGTGGGTCAAGAAGTCAAGTAGAGCTGCACAAGGTAAGTGAGGTAAGTCACTGGAGGAGCGAACCAGTGAGGACGCGTTCCCCGTCGAGGGAACAGTAGGCGTCGGTTCAACCTAAGGCTCCATCTCGGAGACCAAAGTCAGAACCAAGACAGCTAAGGCTGTATAATCTAACACTATGTTTTATTGTATTTTGGACTAACCCTGGATGCAGGACCAAAGGAAGGAATTTCTGCAGCTCAGAGAGCCTCAAAGGAGTGAGGCCGTAGCTGAGCAGGGCGCCCCGGATGTGTCGGGCGCCCCAGAGTCAACCCAAAGTCAGCAGAGAGGTAAACGCCCCGACAGCAGCGCAATTGGGGGCGCCCCGCGTGTGTCGGGCGCCCCGCATGTCGGGCGCCCCGCGTGTCTCGGGCGCCCACTGTGCCACGCCACTGAAGGCTGCTGCAGCTCACTCTCGTGAAGCCCTGAAGATGACGCTTTGACCGGTCAACCGGGCGCCCCACGCGCGTCGAGCGCCTCGGTCAAAGCTGATCCCGAAGATGAAGAGATCAGCCTTGACCAGAGGGCTCGCCGGATCAAGAGCCACGTGGGGGGCACCCCGAGCATGTCGGGCGCCCCCTGCCCTATATAAAGAGGGCCTCGACCCTATTCTGGCATAAACACTACTTCCAACGCCTCAAAGTTCTTCTACGCTCGCGCATTGCTCCGGAAACGCCTCACTTCGAGCCGACGACGTCCTGCTGCCCCGAAAGAGTCGACCTACTCCCGACGTCGGTAAAAAGAAGAACTTAACTTTTTAATACATATTTTTATTGCACTTAATTACTTGAAAGTGTGGGGTTGTCACACTTTCAATTCATTTGTACTCGCCTACTCTATCGGGGTTGACCGATAGAGAGTTTTAGTGGATTGCCCAACGGAAAGGTCCGAGGGACCTGGGCCTTCGAGTAGGAGTCGCCGAAGGCTCCGAACGAAGTAAAAATCGTTCGTGTTTGTGTGTTCGTTTTTCGTTTCTTTCATTTCCGCTGTGCACGCTTTTTAAAGCACTCTGATTTAGATTTTAAAAGTCACGTGATTCACCCCCCCTCTCACGTGCATCGATCCTACAGTTTCCAATACTCAAGTTCAAAGAATATTGATTTTTTTTTCCAACATGATTTTACATCATCATTCGATTGAGACTTTCTACTCATTTTTCCCCAATGACAATTAATTCTTTCAACTCTTTCAAAAACCTCATCGCCACTTAATGGTATAGGTGCCGGGTTCAACTCTTGCTTCCCATTAAATGCCTTCCGTTGCCTTCGATAAGGATGAGTTGCTGGTAGACACCTTCTATGACCTGTATAAGACATTTTCCTACTATGCTTCAACCTTGTTGAATAGGTTTCTTCACCACAAATTGGACATGCATGATATCCTTTAACAATACATCCAGACATGTTCCCATATGCAGGAAAATCATTGATTGTCCATAACAAGATAGCCCTAAGCAGGAATGTTTCTTGCTGATATGCATCATATGCTTCGACACCTATATCCCATAAGATTTTTAAGTCATCAATTAGAGGTGCTAAGTAAACATCAATATCATTTCCCGGCTGTTTGGGACCAGAAATTAACAATGTGAGCATCATAAATTTCCTCTTCATACACAACCATGGAGGAAGATTGTAAGTAATCATTAAAACTGGCCAACAACTATATGCAGAACTCATTAAACCATGGGGATTCATCCCATCAGCTGATATAGCTAATCTGAGATTTCTTGACTCAATACCAAAATCTGGCCACTTGCAATCAACTGTTTTCCAAGAAGGTGTATCAGCTGGATGGCGCAAATATCCATCACAAAGTCTGTCTTCCGCATGCCAAGTCAACTGCTTAGATATATCTTTATTCCGAAACATTCTTTGAAATCTTGGAATAGGAGGGAAGTACCCCAAAACCTTTGCAGGAACTCCTTCCTTTATCGTACTTTTTTGGCCCAACTTCCACCTCGACATCTCGCAAGTAGGGCAATTGGTTAAATTCTCATACTCCTTCTGGTATAAGATACAATCATTAGGGCACGCATGAATTTTTACATAATCCATCCCTAATGCAGATAAGCTTTTCTTTGCATCATACAAAGATAAAGGCAATTCATTGTCATCTGGAAGTATTTCTCCTAACAAACTGAGTAGATCAGTGAAACTTTTATCACTCCAACCATATCTGGCCTTCAAGTTGAATAATTTCACAATTGCAGATAACCTTGTAAATTTAGTACATCCAGGATATAAAGGTTTCTCGGCGTCTTCAAGTAACTTATTGAATTGGGTTGGATTCTCAGCATAACTATCATATGTATCATGAACCATATTTATTGGTTCATCACGAACATATTCTCTAGGCCCTACTGGATCAATTTCATTTTGTGAAATCCCTATCGTAGATCTTTCGCCGTGCCATATCCATGTATGATATGTCATATCTATACCGTTACAATACAGATGTGCCCTTATAGTTTGTATATTTTTCTTCTTTAGATTACCTCATTTTGCACATGGGCAAGATATTCCCATATTCGGATCATTACTGTTTTCCAATGCAAATATCAAGAAAGCCTCAACTCTATTCTCATATTCACGGGATAGTCTATCCTTTGACATCCATTCTTGTTTTAACTAATAAATCAACGATGAGCTAATACCTAAAAAGGAACTGTAATTAATAAATCTAAAATATTAACACAAACAATAGTGTGAGATAGTAACAAAATATTCAAACAATTAATCAAATTTGTATGTAGCTGTATGATTAGCAAAACATAGGAAGTAAATAATGTAGTAATACGCAATTGGATATTGTGTTAGCTGACCCTAGTACCACTGATTTATATTGACATAGTATCCAAAACCGTATAGATTTAGGTGATTGACTTAGAATTGGCAAAATACAATAAAGGCAGTCTTATATAGCCTTTTAGCTGATTATAGCATCCAAGAAGAGTAAGCTACAGTGAAACGGAAAATAAATGATGGTGGTTAGACACCAAGAGGATCCATGACAGAGAAAAGACAGTAAAATGAATTATTGTAAGATCATCCTTGTTTGTTAGGTTATGAGTATTAAACGCCAGAGGAAAAAAAGTTAATATATGCAAATTTTCATCTATGTGATGTTGCATCTTCATTTTCTTATCTTGATTTCTTCTTACTTCCCTCTTTTAGACCTCTGTTTAGTCTATACTTGTTATTGTGATTAAGCACCATCTTAACCAAGACTGACCAATTTGGAATCGACTAACTCTGCAGTCTTAGAGATGGACTCCACAACCAGCATAGGAAACCAAATAGTGATGAAATTTGCTGCTGCATTGGTCACTAAGAAATTGCAGGGATGAAGTTTATCCAATATGATACATTGATAATTTAGTACTACAGAAAGATTACATAATCGGATGTAAGACACTCGTTGAAATATAGCTGCAAGCAGCTAATGATTATTATGGCTGAATGATTCATAAGTTTTTTTCAATAATAAAATTCTATAATCAAATGGACAAATATTAAAATATGTATGGCTTATTAGTACTGAAAATAGAACTCATTCTATTAGTCAAGGGAGAAGATTCGCACACAAAATAGAAGGAAAACAAGGGGAAACTGAACTCACTTGACATCTGGAAAGAGATGCATATGATCAACATTATGCATATTTTTTTTAAAAAAAGGTTATGCATGATTCAACAGACATACAGAGCTTGAAAGTAACCTGGTTCTTGTCCGCGTCAACAAGAATAACACTTGTCAACTTTGACTGTATATCAGTAGTTTTGCTTTTTATGCCTACCTACAAAAGCAGAATTTTTATCAGAATGATTCATATAATCTAATATATTTATTAGGAATTAAAGAGAAATAATATATCGGTGAAGGATGAAACTCAAATATTTGAACTAAAACAACTATAACTTTTGTTCGTTACAGCATTGAAACAATATGATCTTCAATGTACCAAAGTATGGAATCTCCTTTAATTTATCAACAATAATCAATGAGTTGCTAATCTAAGCAATGGATTATCTTGAGTATTCATCTCAAACACAAGGCCAAGGTGGATGTTGAGGTAGACAGAGTTTACGTAACTATGGTCATTTTTGCCATATTGAACATGCTAGAAACATATTAAGATGTTCAAGGCTGGCTGTTAATGGTTCCATTTCAGAAACCCTTAAGGATTTCGGAAACCCTAAACTGGAAAATGCCTAGGGTTTTAGAATCTATCGATCTTACTCCCAAAGCGGTAAGAGAGAAGTGTGATTCGAGGAGGATGTACCTTGGTGTAGTAATTTGCAACCCCCTTCTCCCTGAGCGTCACCAGCAGAAGCTTGAAATCTGACCGCCACAGAGTCAGAACGTCGGCGACTGCGAGAGAGAGAGATGGAGAGGGTAGTGGTGAGCGTCGTGATGCTGCCGCTGGGGTTCAGTTTCCACTCGACGGACGAAGAGCTCGTGGAGGATACTTCTTGGTGGTGAGCTAGGAGAAGATGTATGTTCACCAGATCGTACACAATGTCGATTTCGGGGAGAGGAGAGGACGAGGGAGGTGGCAATGAGGGAGGTGGAGGGAGGTGGAGGGAGATATTTCGCGGAGAAAAGAAGCGCGGAGAGAATTTTCGCGAGCCGGCGAGGTTTGGCAATGAGCGAGGTGGAGGGAGGGGATGTATTTTTTATTTTAGCGGGAAATACGACAATGCTTTTAAAAAATGCTTTTGTAACAGCGTTGTCTTTCATCCGAAACCACAACACTAAGCACATCACATCATTATAAAACGTTGTCGTTATTAAAAAGTAAAACACATAGACAACGCTTTTCACTAAAAACGTTGTAAAACAAAAAAAGACAACGTTTTTTTTAAAAAACGTTGTCGATTAGGCGTTGTTGATTGCAAAAATTCTTGTAGTGTCTTGACTTAAATATTCACCACCCCGATCGGATCGAAGTATCTTAATACTTTTGCCAAGCTGTTTCTCTACTTCACTTCTGAACTCTTTGAATTTCTCAAAAGCTTCAGATTTGTGTTTCAATAAGAACACATACCCGAATCGTGAGTGATTATCGATAAAGGTAATGAAGTAGCTATAGCCTCCTTGTGCAAGAGTTGACATTGGTCCACATAAATCAGTATGTATTAGACCAAGCAATTCTCCCACTGGTTTACCTTTTTCGAAAAAGGATAATTTGGTCATCTTGCCTTTTAAGCATGATTCGCATGTATCAAATGAACCAGGTTCAAATGATTCCAGAATTCCACATCGATGTAATTTGGTCATCCGTTTCTTACTTACATGGCCAAGTCGACAATGCCATGTATAGGAGTCTATTTGATTATCTATTCGAGCACGTTTGTTGCTAACTTCGATATTGAAAACGTCACTGGATAAATCTAACGTGTAGATACCATTGCATAAAGTTCCGGTCCCATAAAGAACACCATTTAAAGTTATGTAACAGCAATTGTTACTAAAAGTTAAATGGTAACCCTTTTCATTCAAGCATGAAATAGATACAATGTTCTTTATTAACAAAGGAACAAAATAACAATTATCTAATTCTAAGACAAGTCCAGTAGGGAGCTTTAGCAAATATGTTCCGATGGCAATAGCAGTAATCTTTGCTCCATTTCCAACTCGCAAATTCGCTTCTCCCTTGACGAGTCTTCTTCTATTCCTTAGCCCCTGTATGTCATTACATATATGTGAGCTACACCCAGTATCAAGTACCCAGGTGTACGAGGAAATAGAGTGACATTCAATAACGAAGATGCCTGAAGAGGATGGGGCATCAGATGCCTTCTTCTTCAAGGACTCAAGATAAACCTTGCAGTTTCTTCGCTAGTGGCCCTCATTGCCGCAGTGATGGCAAGTGCCTTTTGGTGCCTTTTCAATCCTTTTGGCCTTAGTTAACTTATTGGTGTCCAAAATGGAACGCAAATTCAAAGAAAACATGATCAGGTGATTATCCTAGAAATACAAATTGAGGTTATGTGATGAGAATGTTAAAGAATGCATCAATATACATTAATTAAATCCTATTTATTTTTCGAATTGAATAACCCTTTTTATCAATTCGGGAGATCGTAGGAACATCTCCAAATAGGTTGATATCCAACCGTAGATAAGAACAACCATGGCTAGAGTCCATCAAGTTATTCTTAGCTATAAAGGTAGGTAATTATACCGATTACATTATACATATGTAACTATCACATTATGCTATCAACTAATTGAATGTTTGCATAAATCATTGGGTTGTTAACTCATTAACAAGTATGCATCAATATACATAGCACCCAACTGCACCTCTCTTTACATCGACCTTGGCTGTGGCACAACAAATCGATGCTCTAAGCTTAAGGCTAACCCATTAATCAAGCAATAGTTTTAATATGGTTGGAGCTCATTCAACCATTTAGTCAGGCTTGGATGTGTCCAACAACCAAAACTAAGGATTGACCTCTGACTCCAACTATATTAATCATAAACTAATTCCATGGTTTGAACATGTTGAGGTTCAAGCCGGGTATGGATGTGTCCATCAACCGAAACGAGAAACAAAACTCCGGTTCTAACCATATTAATAGAAGATGTTGGCCTTAATATTTTGTAAGGGGTTTTGGGTCTCATCCTTTTCTTTTATGCACATTCATAACATATAATTATGTCATGTTCTAACGATTTCCTTAATAAAGTATGTATGTGACTTAATTTATCAAGTCTCATTAATTGAATTAGGAATCGAATTTCCTAATTCTAATTTCATACTTTATTCAAGGAATTGTTTTTGGAAAACAATTTCCTAAATTATCATAATCAATTTCGAAATTAATATGTTTAAGACTTTGATTTCTCTAAATCAAATCTTATTAAATTAAGAGACAGATTCTCTTAATTCAACCACATATTATTTTCATGAAAATCTTATTTAAGGAAATATACTCTATAGGAAACAATTTTCCTAATTAATTATGGAGACAATAATATGTAAGAGCATCACCTCATAAATCAAATAAGGAAATTATCGTTTGAAAATCACCTCAAAAATTTCCTAGATTTGATCACATATTTTATTTATGGAAAATTAATAATTTAATTTGGACGGTTCCCCGAGACTCAATCCAAATTAAAATTTTGACAGTTTAAATTCAATTTAAGAAATTCAATTATAACAACTAACTTTAAATTGGATGGCTCCCCGAGGCTCAATCCAAAATAAAGAATTTTGTAAATAATTTAATTTCCAATTATGAATTTAAATACCAATTAATATTCCCATAATTTTGTCTAGACTTTCTTGAAATAAAGTGCCCAAAATTGCGAGCTTTCCATAAATGAAAAGTTTTCAAAAATAAAAGATTTTCAGAATATTTGTAAGTTTCTAGTACAAAGAAAACTTACGTTTTTCCAAAATTGAAAATTTTCCAAAATGGGAAATTTCCAAAATTGGAAAGTTTCCAAAAATGAAAAGTTTTCACAATTATCATAAAATTTCAGAAACAGGGATATTTTAAAAGTTTGCGAAATTTCATGATGATTTCCAAACTTTGAAATTCCTAAATCGTAAATTTATCATAATTGGAAAGTTTCCATAATTGGAAAATTTTCCAAAATTGAGATCATGACAAAGTTTTACGCAAAAAAAATTATATGATTATGTCGAACACAAACCGCGGCTCTGATACCACTTTGGGACCGGGTGCATGTTGACATGGATGCGGATTCGTAATTTTAAAATTAATTACGTCCAGCGGAAGGTTTAGCATAAATAATTTCTCAAATTATTTAACCACACATCTAAGCATGAAACTTTATCGTATATTTAAAATTTTGCAGAAACGTAAACTAATTTACTTATTACCTCTCGTAACTCGAAGGAAGGGACGAGATCCAACCGTAAGCGTCCCTCGGAAGCTTCGCCTCTATTCGCGTCCACGCCGAGTATCTTCGGGATGACTTCACAATGGCACGAGTTTCGTGTTCTCGAGAACTACTAGATTCTCCGAGAACACGACAAGAAAAACCAAGAGAGAAGTAATCACATCGGAAAAACTCACTACCAAGGTTGGCCGGAATCACAATTCCGGCGAGAAAGAGGAACATGACTTGCGCCCAATCCCAAGGTGATGATGGCTGGAGAGGAAGATCGTCCCAATGGAAGAACTTCATCACCTCGGTGCTTCTCCTTGTGCTCACGGCAAGAAGAAGGGAGAAGAACCTTGTGGCCGACCAAGAGGAAGAAGGGAGGAGAGGGAGAGAGCCCAGGCAGGAATACTTCGATTGATTTTCAAGCCTTGCCTTGGGTCCTTTATATAGTGGTCTCTCAACCGCTAAGTCTCTTTTTTCTTATGGAATAAATTTTCTATGACTTACTCCATCATGCTATGTTTTATCATTCATGATAAAAATCAACCAAGTCTCTTTTTTCTTATGGAATAAATTTTCTTATCATGGTAAATCAATCAATGATTGATTTTATAAAATAAAATAAACCAATCCATGGTTCATTTTAATTTCCATGAAAAATAAACCAAACCTTGGTTTATTATATAAAAATTTATATCATCCATAATTTTATAAAACAAACCACACTTGGTTTATTTTATAAATTGAACCAAAAACTTGGTTCTCTCCCTTTGTTGTGGCCGACCAAGCAAAGAGGATGGAGGCCCTCTTTGGCCGACCCATCCAAGACAAGCCCCAATGAATTATACTTATTTAATTCATCTATTAAGTCTTCAAAAGACTTAGCCATTTTACGCTTCCGATGCGTCTCTAAAAAATTCAGATTCGACTTATCGTTTGGCTCAACCAAACTTAATCTCTCTTGATTAGAAAATCCAATTTTCAACTCGTTTTAAATCCCTCGGATTACTCGTAGTGCGTGTGACTAAATAGGCTTTCGATTTATGTTGGTCGTCTATAATTAATCAATTAATTATAGAACGATCATAAGTGGCACCTAGTAGTACATCATGATCCCCAATTAATCGAAAGATCAACGGTTGACCTCAGAAACAATTCTAAAACCCTTCAGCAGCTATAATGAATCGTGCTCCATTCCTTTCACCATCTTATACCCACTTGGTTCAGGACATGGTCTATGTGTGTCAGTCCCCACTAGGCTGACTACGTCACACCTAGCCCAAGTAACGTTTTCTCATCCTACGGATTCTAATTACTCTCATGTATTTAAGAGATTTATACTCTGAACATGTCATGCTCTGACCAGAGGCTTCGAGTAACAATCCGATGATAGGCCTTGGGAATACATCTCCTCGCAAGGAGTGGTGAATCCTTTGTAGGCTGTTCAAACATCTTCGGGCACTTCGGCTTATACCCAATCATCCTGGGTCCACACCTCTTTGGAGATGCTTGCTTAAGATGTCAAAGTATAAGTCTCCATGACCAAGATGACTTGAACACCGCAAGTCAAAGGAACATCACACTTAAGCTGCAGTAAGAACTTCACTGACATATGTATATGTAGACTACCATATGAAGTTTTACAGCGAATCATTCCAATGAACTAGTTCCCTTAACTAGCATTCATGTTTATCTCTGGACATGTCAATGACACCAGCCAGTGAGAATCAGCTGATTAGAGAATAACCCATGCTAGTCTCAACAGAATTGATAGTGTCCGTTTTTATCAATTCATCGACTAGGGACAATTTCAATACTTCACAATTGCACGTGTAGAGATAATCACTAGTTGTGAATTAATCACAAATTCTCTCATTCTGTGAATTGTATTGCGGACATTCAGTAAATGAGTTTAAGATCTCAATCAAATACATAAACATGTATACTCAAATAGTGAATATTCATTTATTAAAATAAATGATTACAATCATAAGGCGATTGCCTTAGGACACTTTTCTCATATCACTAACACATCCCAAGTTGCCTTGAGGTTGATGGCACTCTTTTCTTTTCCCTTTGACCTCTTCTTGTCACCTTTCTTCTCCTCCTCCTTCTTTTCTTCCCTTCTCTTTAGTTGAGGACACTCATTCTTCATGTGTCCCTCTTGATGGCAGTTGTAGCAGATGATGTCCTTTGCCTTGCCCTTGCTTTTGGATCCTTTCCTAGCATAAGACTTGTTAGAAAAACTTTTAAATGCCCTACACTTTTTTCTTACCATGAAGGCCTCTTGGTCGCTATCCATAGAGGCACTGGACTCCTCTGAGTCGGATGAGGAGGAGTAGACCACCTTCTTCTTCTCCTTCTTCTTCTTCTTCTCCTTTTCTGCAATGAAAGTTATACCTTTCTCTTTGGCCGAAACATTAGCTTGCTCATGCAATTCAAACTCACAAAATAAATCATCTAATTTTACTATTAACAAATCCCTTGATACATTGTAGGCATCAACCATTGATGCCCACAAAGTTGTTCTCGGGAAAGATTGTAAAACGTACCTTACCAGATCCTGGTTTTCAACCTTGTCTCCAATCACATGGAGTTCGTTGATGATCTCCTTCACCCTTCCATGCAACTGGCTTACGGTCTCGTTGGTCTTCATAGATAGGGATTGGAGTTGGGCAAGGAGTAGGTCCTTCTATTCCCTTCTTGACTCGTTGGGCCCTTCATTGAGTTCAACGAGTTTCTCCCATAGTTCTTTGGCGCTCTTGAACGACCCCACCTTGTTGAGTTATTTCTTGGACAACCCGCATTGCAATGTGGTGGTGGCCTTGGCTTTTGATTGCGCCCTCTTCATGACATCCTTTAACCAAGATCTCATTGGCAGTGGCTCTCCTCTTTCATCGACGGGTGCATCGAATCCATCTACAACACTAATCCAGTTTTCAATGTCATTCATTAAATAGTATTGCATTCTACCTTTCCAGTATGCGAAGTCGTTCCCGTCGAAGAATGGTGGCCGTGCAGTGATGTATCCCTCTTGAACGCCATTTACTTTACTTCAGTCGACGGTGAGTTCTCCAGAAGCAAACCGGCTCTGATACCAATTGTATGATCGAAGGCGATGCTAGAGGAGGGGGGGGGGTGAATAGCACTTTTTCGTCATTTTCTCTACACAAATGTTAGCGCAATACAAACATGAATATATAAAGAACGAGAGAGCAATGCTATCATAGGAATTTACTTGGTATCTGTTGATGCAGTTTGACCCTGATTGTTGTTTTGGTGTTGACACGGATTTAAGTTTAGGTTAATAAGATGAGACTGGTTTAAGTCCTGGTCGGGGACTGGGCATGACTCCCGGTGAGTGAAGTCGGGTTACGAAAACCCCGGTGAGTGAAGCCGGGTCCTGGTGAATGAAGCTAGGTGAAGGAAACCCCGGTGAGTGAAGCCAGGTCCTGGTTAGTGAAACCAGGTGACTGAAATCCCGGTGAGTGAAGCCGGGTCCTAGCGAGTGATGCTAGGTGACCGAAACCCTGGTGAGTGAAGCTAGGTCCTAGCGAGTGAAGCTAGGTTGAATGAAGTCCCGGTGAGTGAAGCTGGGCACAAAGTCTTGGTCCGGGGGACTGAGCATTGCGTGTACTGGTCGGAGAGGGCACGTGAGCTCATTCTTTGAGACCAGAATGAGTCAGAGAAGGCTAGAGAGGTTGTTCTATGGACTTAGGGCTGATTTGGTCAGAGCTGGATCGGTCTGGAGACCGATCAGGGAGTTGGCACGAACTCCCTATTGTGGATCGGTCTGGTGACCGATCCAGAGAAGTCTGATCGTTATGGTGAACGATCAGAGGGAGAGCCAAATGCTTCTGTTCGACTCCTGATCATTCTGGTGAATGATCAGGGAGAGAAGAGAATGCTTATACTGGGTTTCTGATCATTATGGTGAATGATCAGGGAGAGGTCAGTAGGTTTCGTGAGAAACTTGGATCGAACGCTTGACCGATCAAATGTCATGACATTCCTCATCTTGACCGATCAGGATGGCACCTGATCGGTCAGGGAGTGACCTGATCGGTCACCAGACCGATCAGGGCACACCCTGATCGGTCAGGTGACCGATCAGGGGACTTTGGCCTGCGAAAGCTGGGGAATCTCCAGCAATGATGTGGATCGGTCTGGTGACTGATCCACAATCCTTGATTGGTTTGGTGACCGATCAGGGACCCACAGGATCGACCAGGAGCTTGGCTGATCGATCAGGGTTCTCTCTGATCGGTCTGGTGACCGATCAGTAGCTGAAAACTTTAATTCAAATACGCTGTCAGACTTCTGATCGCGTTCTGATTTCGTTCTGATTTCGTTCTGATTTTCTCTTCTATTACTGATTCACGTTTGATTTCATTTGCTAAACGTCTGCTAAGTGTGCAGGTAATGCAAGGATGATTCAAACATTGGAGGAGGGTCAACTCGGATCTTTCGCTATGACAGTTTTGGCTGTTTTCCCTTAGCAGGATACAACGTCTTCTGGCGCGAGCTGGAAACGGCTGGGAAGCTGACCTGGGGCTCGATTGGAGAGGGTTCAGGGAGTCCAGAAGAGGTCAGGGGTAGCTGGGCTATTGCAGATGAGCAGCTGGTGAGCTGCAGAGGAGCGTCTGGTGACCTGGCGATGAGAAGCAGGTTAAGAGTTGGCTGGCAAAGAAGAGAATGGAACTTTTGAGTAACAACTCAGAAACTCTCTTGCGAAGCACTCTGAATCCTCAGGCTAACTTGCATGCACTTTCAACGATCTGTTGGATCTGTGACTTGAGCACTTGGAAGCGTTTCGAGGCGATCAACAAGCAGACAAGGGAGAGCTGAGTGAAGGCTCTTGCCGAGGTTGTGCTGGGTTGTGAGTATTGCTTTGTAGACGTTTCTCCATGTGCTCTGTAAGTTTTTTTTTGTCTTTGTGCTTTTGTTTCATATCTTTCTATGGAGACTTATTGTGGAGAGATTTCTCCACCGAGAAGGAGGCATTTGATATCCGGATTTTCGGGGCTTGATCTGCCGACGATCAAGGGATCACCCACCTCACGGGCAAGCCAAGGAGTAGGGGCAAGTTATCCCCGAACCTTGTAAATCATCTTTGTTAGCGTCTTGAGCTTGTGTTTAGTTTTAGGGCTTTAGTTTCTGCATTTCTATTTCTCTGTATTTTGTTTCCGCTGCTACTAACCCTTAAGTGCAGAAAAATCAAAAGAGCAAATTCTTTTGTGTCTGGCTACATTCACCCCCCCTCCCCCGTCTCTAGCCATCCAAGCACCAACAAGTGGTATCCGAGATTGGGGCTCTGCTCAAATGGACTAACACCCGAGAGTCAACAAGAATGGCAATGAGAGAAGGATACAGCACCACCAGACCTCCCTTCTTCGATGGGGCAGATTTTCAGTATTGGATATCACGCATGGAGTATTACCTCAAGACCGACATAAGTATGTGGTTCTCGGTAAAGGAGGGGTTCACCCCTCCAAAAGACGCTGAGGGAAAGGAGCTTGACTCCTCAAGATGGTCGGCTAAGCAAACTCGGAAAGGAGAAGCCGACGCAAAGGCAGTGGTCACCTTGTAGTGCGGGATGACCAAGGACCAACTAATCAAAGTTGGTCCCTTCACAAGCGCCAAGGATCTATGGAACAAGCTCATCAAGCTTCATGAAGGCACCCGGGACTCAAGGATAGCCAAGAGGGACTTGTTCCTCAACCAACTACAAAATCTCACCATGAAGGAGTCTGAGACGGTAAGTGAACTCCATGGTCGTTACAAAGAGATACTCAACGGTCTCCACTCCATTGATGAAAAGGTCGAGAATCGCGACCTTGTGAGGTACGTTCTAAAAGCTTTTCTGAGGAATGCCTTGTGGTCATCCATGGTGGATGCCTACAAGGTTTCCAAGGATTTGTCAATTGTTAAATTGGATGATTTGTTTTGTGAAATGGAGCTACACGAAATTGCTAACAAAGGCCCCAAGGAGAAGGGGATTGCACTTGTGGTAGGGGACAAGACCAAGAAGAAGAAGGAAAAGAAGAAGGAGAAGGAGGTCTCTTCTTCTTCATTCGAGTCTGAGTCCGAGGAGGATGGTAGCTAGTCAACTTCATCCGAGATGGCTAATTTCGTAAGGAGGATGATGAGGAAGAGCCGACGATACAAAGGCAAAGGTAACCCTAGTGATGTTAAAATTGATAAGACTAATGTTACTTGTTTTGAGTGTAGTAAGAAAGGACATTACAAGAGTGAATGTCCAAAACTCAAGAAGAAGGAGGAGAAATCGAAGAAGAAGAAGAAGAAGGCTTTGAAGGCTACATGGGATGAACCTTCTTCTAGTTCATCCGAAGAAGAGAAGGAGGAAAAGAGTACTCGCCATGTAGCTCTCATGGCTATTGAAGATGAGGAGAGCAGTGATGAATCCATGGACTCTTCAAACGTGGCTTCATTAACTTCGGATGATGAAGAGGTAATTTCTCCTGAATTAGACAAATATTATAGAACTGTTGCATGTTTAACTAGTTTGTTAAAGAAATCCAAAGAAAAGGTTTAGTCTTTAAAAGTAGAAGTAGAACAATTAAAATCCTCTAAGGATGAGGATCTTGATGATTTGCATGTAGAAGATTTAGAGGATGAAAACCAAGCCTTAAAGGGTGAGGTTGAGAAACTCAAGAGTCTTCTTGAGAAATTCTCAACAAGCTCTAAGACTTTGGATATGATCATAAACGCTCAAAACTCCGGTTCTAACAATATTAATGGAAGGTGTTGACCTTAATATTTTGTAAGGGGTTTTGGGTCTCATCCTTTCTTTTCTAAGCACATTCATGATATATAATTATGTCATGTACTAACGATTTCCTTAATAAAGTATGTATATGACTCAATTTATCAAGTCTCATTAATTGAATTAGGAACCGGATTTCGTAATTCTAATTTCATACTTTATTCAAGGAATTGTCTTGGGAAACAATTTCCTAAATTGTCATAATCAATTTCGGAAATAATATGTTTAAGACTTTGATTTCTCTAAATCAAAACTTATTAAATTAAGAGACAGATTCCCTTAATTCAACCACATATTATTTTCATGAAAATCTCTTTTAAGAAAACTCTATAGGAAACCATTTTCCTAATTAATTTTGGAGACAACAATATGTAAGAGCATCACCTCTTAAATCAAATAAGAAAATTATCGTTTGAGAATCACCTCAAAATTTCCAAGATTTGATTACATATTTTATTTATGGATCTATTAATTTCAACAGATTATTTTCTTTGGGTGGCTCCCCGAGGCTCAGATACCAAAAAAAAGGAATTTGTTGTAAATCTGATTTGGTCCGCTCCCCGAGGCATAACCAAATTAAACATGACAATTTTATTAAAAATAGGAAATTAAATTATAACAAATAACTTTAAATTGGACGGCTCCTCGAGGCTCAATCCAAAATAAAGAATTTTGTTAATAATTTAAAACTAATTCGAATTTAATTGTCAATTAATAATCCATAAATTTGTTTAGACTTTCTAAAAAGAAAGAGCCCAAAATTGCGAGATTTCATAATAGGTTTTCAGAATAATTGTAAGTTTCTGGTATAAAGAAAACTTACATATTTCCAAAATTGGAAAATTTCCAAAATTAGAAAGTTTCCAAAAATGGAAAGTTTTCACAATTATTATAAAATTTCAGAAACTAGGATATTTCAAAAGTTTGCGAAATTTCATGAGGATTTCCAAACTTTGAAATTCCTAAATCTAAAATTTATCATAATTAGAAAATTTTCCAAAATTGAGATCATGACAAAGTTTTCCGCAAAACAATTATATGATTATGTCGAGCACTAACCGGCTCTGATACCACTGTTGGGACCGGGTGCATGTTGACATGGATACGGGTTCGTAATTTTAAATTTTAATTACGTGCAGCGGAAGATTTAGCATAAATAATTTCTCAAATTATTTTAATCACGTATCTAGCATGCAACCTTATATTGTGTAGACATGATCATAAATTAAAATTTTGTAGAAAGTAAACTAATTTACTTGATACCTCGCGTAACTTGAAGTAAGGGACGAGATCCAACCGTAGCGTCCCTTGGAAGCTCCGCCTCTATTCGCGTCTACACCGAGTTCTCTTCGGGATGACTTCGCAAAGCCACGAGTTTCGTGCCGACAAGAACTACTAGATTCTCCAAAGGCACGACAAGAATATCAAAAGAGAGAGATGAAAGCTAACCACCAAACGAAGAACGAAATCCGTATTCCGGGAGGAAGGAAGGAGTCGCGATCCGCTTCTTCTTCTTCTTCGGCTTCTTCTTGGTGGAGGTGGCTCACGGCAAAGGAGGTGAGGGCAGCCGGCCCTAGAAGAGGGAGAGGGTAGCCGGCCCTAGAAGAGGGAGAGGGAGAGAAGGAGAGGAAGAGAGGCTAGGCAAGAATCCTTGATCTCTTGGATTGATTTCCAAGTCTTGCCTTTGCACCTTTATATAGTAGTCTCTTTATCGCCAAGTCTCCTTTTTAACGGAATAAATTTTTCATAAGAAATTTATCTTATAAATTTTTCTATGAATTATTCCGTTAAGCTAAGTTTTTATTATAACTTAATTTATAATAAAAACAATCATGTCTCCCCTTTTATTATGGAATAAATTTTATAAGAAATTTATCTTATAAATTTCTTATGAATTATTCCGTTATGCCAAGTTTTTATTATAACTTAATTTATAATAAAAATAACCATGTCTCCCCTTTTATTATGGAATAAATTTTACAAGAAATTTATCTTATAAATTTTTCTTATCATGGAAAAATCAATTCATAATTGATTTTATAAAATAAATCAATCCGTGGTTCATTTTAATTTCCATAAAAAGAATAAATTTCTATAAATTTCTTTATCATGGTAAATCAATCCATTATTGATTTATAAAATAAAATAAACCAATCCAAGGTTTATTTTAATTTCCATGAAAATAAATCTCTTTATATAAATTTCTTTATATAAATTTCTTTATCCATAATTTTATAAAACAAACCACGCGTGGTTTATTTTATAATTTGAACCAAACAATTTGGTTCTCCCTCTTATTGTGGCCGCCCAAACCAAAGAGGGTGGGGACCCTCTTTGGCCGGCCAAACCAATGCCGTAACCGTACGAATTAAACTCATTTAATTCGTCTAATAAGTCCTCAAAAGACTTAGCCATTTTATGCTTCCGATGCGTCTCTGAAAATTCAGATTCGACTTATCTCTCTTGATCAGAAAATCTAATTTTCAACTCGTTTTAAATCCCTCGGATTACTCGTAGTGCGTGTGACTAAATATGCTTTCGATTTATGTTGGCCGTCTATAATTAACAAATTATAGAACGATCATGAGTGGCACCTAGTAGTACATCATGATCCCCAATTAATCGAAAGATCAACGGTTGACCTCAGAATTAATTCTGAAACCCTTCAGCAGCTCTAATGAATCGTGCCTCATTCCCTTCACCATCTTATACCCACTTGGTTCAGGACAAGGTCTATGTGTGTCAGTCCCCACTAGGCTTAGCCCAAGTAATGTCTTTCTCGTCCAACGGATTCTAATTACTCTCATGTCTTTCAGAGACTCATACTCTGAACATGTCATACTCTGGCCAGAGGCTTTGAGTAACAATCCGACGATAGGCCTTGGGTATACATCCCCTCGCAAGGAGTGGTGAATCCTTTGTAGGCTGTTCAAACATCTTCGGGCACTTCGGCTTATACCCAATCATCTTGGGTCCACACCTCCTTGGAGATGCTTGCTTAAGATGTCAAAGTATAAGTCTTCATGACCAAGATGACTTGAACACCGCAAGTCAAAGGAACATCGCACTTAAGCTGCAGTAAGAACTTCACTGACATATCTATATGTAGATTACCATATAAAGTTTTACAGCTAGTCACTCCAATGAACTAGTTCCCATAACTAGCATTCATGTTTATCTCCGGACATCCCAATGTCACCAGCCAGTGAGAATCAGCTGATTAGAGAATAACCCATGCTAGTCTCAACAGAATTGATAGTGTCCGTATTTATCAATTCATCGACTAGGGACAATTTCAATACTTCACAATTGCACATGTAGAGATAATCACTAGTTGTGAATTCATCACAAATTCTCTCATGCTGTGAATTGTATTGCGGACATTCAGTAAATGAGTTTAAGATCTCAATCAAATAATGAACATGTATACTCAAATAGTGAATATTCATTTATTAAAGTAAATGATTACAATTATAAGGCGATTGCCTTAGGATACTTCTCTCATATTACTAACACCAAGAAGCACCTCCAACACCAAAGCAAACTAGGTTAGCCTCTAGTCATCCCCATGACCAAATTGTTGGAGATATCCATCATGGGGTTAGAACTAGATCATTCTTTAGGAATGAGGCTAATGAGGTTGCCCTAATTTCAAAAATTGAACCTAGGAAAATTGACGAGGCATTGCATGATCCCGATTGGATCATTGCTATGCAAGACGAATTAGGTCAAGTTGAGAGAAGCCAAGTTTGGGACTTAGTCCCTAGACCTAAGAAGACCACCATTATTGGAACCAAATGGGTCTTCAAAAATAAATTGAACCATAAGGGAGAAATCGTAAGAAACAAGGCACGTTTGGTAGCCAAGGGCTATAGTCAAGTTAAAGGCCTAGATTACGATGAGACCTATGCTCCCGTGGCACGATTAGAATCCATTCGATTGATGTTTGCATTTGCAGCACATAGAGGTTTCAAACTCTATTAAATGGATGTTAAATCGGCCTTCTTAAATGATTTCATAAGAGAAGAGGTCTACGTTGAACAACCTCCGAGGTTTGAAAATTCTGAATTTTCAAACCACGTGTTCAAGCTCAAGAAGGCTCTTTACGACCTAAAACAAGCACCTCGGGCTTGGTATGAGCTGTTGTCAACATTTCTTATTGAGAAAGGCTTCGTGAGAGGACAAATAGACCCTACACTATTTCTGCGAAGAGATGGTGACAATATATTTGTAGCCCAAGTATATGTCGATGACATAATTTGTGGCTCCAACAACAAGGGCTATTTGAATGAATTTATTGGACATATAGAGAGTGAATTCGAGATGAGTCTAGTGGGAGAATTGTCTTTCTTCCTTGGACTCAAAATCAAACAAACTCGAGACGGAATCCATGTGCACCAATCAAAATACACTCAAGAGATGCTCAAGAAATTTAATATGAGTGACTCTAAAGAGGTAACCACTCCCATGGCGACAAACACAAGATTAGACAATGATGAGAGTGGGAAGCCTGTTGACCTAACCCAATACCAGAGTATGATAGGTAGTTTGCTATACCTCACAGCTAGTCGCCCTGATATTCTTTTTACTGTGGGTATGTGTGCTAGGTACCAAGTCTGTGCCAAGGAATCTCACTTGATTGCCGTTAAAAGAATTCTGAGATACCTTAAGGGCACAATTGGAGTAGGCCTTTGGTACCCCCGTACTGAGTCATTTGACTTAATTGGCTACACCGATTCCGACTATGCTGGGTGCAAGTTGGATCGGAAGAGCACAAGTGGGGGTTGCCAATTCTTAAGATCATCATTAGTGAGTTGGTCAAGTCGGAAGCAACATTGTGTTGCTCTCTCCACGACCGAGGCAGAATATATCGCCATGGGAGAGAGTGTGCCACAATTGTTGTGGATGATACACACACTAGAGGACAATGGATTAACCTACAAGAGTGTGCAAGTGTTGTGTGACAACATAAGCACGATTAACCTTACAAAAAATCCAGTCCACCATTCAAGGACTAAGCACATTGAAGTGCGTTACCACTTCATTAAGGATTATGTTGCTAAAGGAGATATTGTACTCTCACATGTAGAGTCAAAATCGAACCTAGCAGACATTTTCACTAAACCACTCCCTGAGAATGAATTTAGTTTCTTAAGAAGGGAGTTGGGAATGTGTCGGTCTTCATAGGATTGAAAAGAAAACAAAACCCTCATAATCATTTCAAATTGTTGGGGAACAATTATTAGGCAACTTGGGAACATCTCACACAAACTATAAGGCTTAACAAAATGTTTTTATTTGCTAGAAATGTGGTGAGATGCTATGATCAACCTAATTACTCAAAATGTTCATGCATCCCTTGAGAAATTAGGTTGACGAGACAAAAATTATTAAGTTGACCAAGAATGGGGAAAACTAATGCATAATGTTAGTGATAGGAGAAAAGGGTCCTAAGGCAATCGCCTTATGATTGTAATCATTTATTTTAATAAATGAATATTTACTATTTGAGTATATATGTTTATGTATTTGATTGAGATCTTAAACTCATTTACTGAATGTCCACAATACAATTCACAGAGAATTTGTGATGAATTCACAACTAGTGATTATCTCTACATGTGCAATTGTGAAGTATTGAAATTGTCCCTAGTCGATGAATTGATAAATACGGACACTATCAATTCTGTTGAGACTAGCATGGGTTATTCTCTAATCAGCTGATTCTCACTGGCTGGTGACATTGGGAAGTCCGGAGATAAACATGAATGCTAGTTAAGTGAACTAGTTCATTGGAGTGACTGGCAGTAAAACTTCATATGGTAGTCTACATATAGATATGTCAATGAAGTTCTTACTGCAGCTTAAGTGCAAAGTTCCTTTGACTTGCGGTGTTCAAGTCATCTTGGTCAGGGAGACTTATACTTTGACATCTTAAGCAAGCATCTCCAAGGAGGTGTGGACCCAGGATGATTGGGTGTAAGCCGAAGTGCCCGAAGATGTTTGAATAACCTACAAAGGATTCACCACTCCTTGCGAGGAGATGTATACCCAAGGCCTATCGTCGGATTGTTACTCGAAGCCTCTGGCCAGAGCATGACATGTTCAGAGTATGAATCTCTTAAATACATGAGAGTAATTAGAATCCGTAGGACGAGAAAATGTTACTTGGGCTAGGTATGACGTAGTCAGCCTAGTGGGGACTGACACACATAGACCATGTCCTGAACCAAGTGGGTATAAGATGGTAAAGGGAATGGGGCACGATTCATTATAGCTGCTCAAGGGTTTCAGAATTGTTTCTGAGGTCAACCGTTGATCTTTCGATTAATTGGGGATCATGATGTACTACTAGGTGCCACTCATGATCGTTCTATAATTGGTTAATTATAGATGGCCAACATAAATCGAAAGCCTATTTAGTCACACACACTACGAGTAATCCGAGGGATTTAAAACGAGTTGAAAATTAGATTTTCCAATCAAGAGAGATTAGGTTTGGTTGAGCCAAACGATAAGTCGAATCTGAATTTTTCAGAGACGCATCGGAAGCGTAAAATGGCTAAGTCTTTTGAAGACTTAATAGATGAATTAAATGAGTTTAATTCATTGGGGCGTGGCCTGGATAGGCCGGCCAAAAAGGGTCCTCACTCTCTTTGCTTGGCCGGCCACAACAAAGGGAGGGAGCCAAATTGTTTGGTTCGATTTATAAAATAAAACAAGTGTGGTTTATTTTATAAAATTATGGATGATATAAATTTTTATATAATCCAAGGTTTGGTTTATTTTTTCAAGGAAATTAAAATGAACCATGGATTGGTTTATTTTATTTTATAAAATCAATCATGGATTGATTTACCATGATAAAGAAATTTATATAAAGAAATTTATATAAAATTTATTTTTCATGGAAATTAAAATGAACCATGGATTGGTTTATTTTATTTTATAAAATCAATCATGGATTGATTTACCATGATAAAGAAATATATATAAAGAAATTTATATAAAATTTATTTTTCATGGAAATTAAAATGAACCGTGGATTGGTTTATTTTATTTTATAAAATCAATCATGGATTGATTTACCATGATAATGAAATTTATATATAAAAATGTATATAAAGAAATTTATATGATAAATTTCTTATAAAAATTTATTCCATAAGAAAAAAAGAGACTTGGTTGATTTTTATCATGAATTAAAATATGATTTTAACCATGATATAAAATCAAGACTTAGCATGATGGAATAAGTCATAGAAAATTTATATGATAAATTTCTTATGAAAATTTATTCCATAAGAAAAAAGAGACTTGGCGGTTGAGAGGCCACTACATAAAGGACCCAAGGCAAAGCTTGGATATCATTCGAAATCAATCAAAGTATTCTTGCTTGGGCTCTCTCCCTCTCCTCCCTTCTTCCTCTTGGCCTACCACAAGCCTTTTCCCCTTCTTCTTGCCGTGAGCACAAGGAGAAGCACCGAGGCGACGAAGTTCTTCCATTGGGACGATCTTCCTCTCCGGCCATCATCACCTTGGGATTGGTCGCAAGTCATCTTCCTCCTTCTCGCCGGAATTGTGATTCCGGCCAACCTTGGTGGTGAGTTTTTCCGATTTGATTACTTCTCTCTTGGTTTTTCTTGTCGCATTCTCGGAGAATCTAGTAGTTCTCGAGAACGCGAAACTCGTGACTTTGCGAAGTCATCCCGAAGATACTCGGCGTGGACGTGAATAGAGGCGGGGCTTCCGAGGGACGCTTACGGTTGGATCTCGTCCCTTCCTTCGAGTTACGCGAGGTAATACGTAAATTAATTTACGTTTCTACAAAATTTTAAATATATGATCATGTCTACACAAGATAAGGTTGCATGCTTAGATGTGTGGTTAAATAATTTGAGAATTTATTTATGCTAAACCTTCCGCTGCACGTAATTAATTTTAAAATTATGAACCCGCATCCATGTCAACATGCACCCGGTCCCAACAGTGGTATCATAGCCGGTTAGTGTTCGACATAATCATATAATTGTTTTGCGGAAAACTTTGTCATGATCTCAATTTTGGAAAATTTTCCAATTATGGAAACTTTCCAATTATGGTAAATTTTAGATTTAGAAATTTCAAAGTTTGGAAATCCTCATGAAATTTCGTAAACTTTTGAAATATCCCTGTTTCTAAAATTTTATGATAATTGCGAAAACCTTCCATTTTTGGAAACTTTCCAATTTTGGAAATTTCCTATTTTGGAAATTTTCCAATCTTGGAAATACGTAAGTTTTCTTTGTACCAGAAACTTACAATTATTCTGATTTTTTTTTTATTTTTGGAAATTTTCCATTTATGGAAAGCTCGCAATTTTGGGCACTTTCTTTCAAGAAAGTCTAGACAAATTATGGGAATATTAATTGGCATTTAAATTCATAATTAGAAATTAAATTATTTATAAAATTCTTTATTTTGGATTGAGCCTTGGGGAGCCGTCCAATTTAAAGTTAGTTGTTATAATTAAATTTCCTAAATTGAATTTAAATTGTCAAATGTTTAATTTGGATTGAGCCTCGGGGAGCCGTCTAAATTGTATTATCAATAAATTCTTATTTTTGATTGAGCCTCGGGGAGCCGTCCAAATAAAGTTATTTATTGATATTAATTTTCCATAAATAAAATATGTGATCAAATCTTGGAAATTTTTGAGGTGATTCTCAAACGATAATTTCCTTATTTGATTTATGAGTTGATGCTCTTACATATTATTGTCTCCAAAATTAATTAGGAAAATTGTTTCCTATAGAGTATATTTCCTTAAATAAGATTTTCATGAAAATAATATGTAGTTGAATTAAGGGAATCTGTCTCTTAATTTAATAAGATTTGATTTAGAGAAATCAAAGTCTTAAACATATTAATTCTGAAATTGATTATGACAATTTAGGAAATTGTTTCCTAAAATAATTCCTTGAATAAAGTGTGAAATTAGAATTAGGAAATCCGGTTCCTAATTTAATTAATGAGACTTGATAAATTAAGTCACATACATACTTTATTAAGGAAATCGTTAGAACATGACATAATTATATGTCATGAATGTGCTTAAAAGAAANTCTTCTCTCTTCAATCCTTCTCCTTGACTCACATCCACTATATGAGCTAGAACCAGTGCACCCCTTCTCTAACATTCTCTGAGCTTGTAAGGTAGGTAGGAACCTATTTATCTTTCTCCTTGGGTCTCCAATAAACTCAACCGAAGGTTCTGCTTCTGGTGTGAACTTGACTTTTTCTTGCGGCAGTCTATAGAAGCATTATACTTGCTCAAGAAGTCCATTCCTAAAATGACATTGTAATCCTTTATCTCAGGGACTAACGAGTCACTGTAGAGCTCTCGGTTGGAAATCTAGATTGATACTGCCCTTAGCCTCTCAGTAGAGGCCATTATTTCCCCTGACGGTAAGGTTGTTAAGAACTTCATCATTCAACCTTTCTGGTGGCCTTTATACTGTTTAAGTAGTGCTCAGTGATCAAAGCACTACTTATTAGTTCCTCGGAGGTTTGCAGCCTCTCAACACCGCTAGCCCCCCTTCAACGCTATCTCAGGCCTTAACATCTTGAGCATTAGCCTAACTATCTCTTTTTCTGTGCTAACTAGCTCTGGGCACAGATGAGCTAACCGCTTAAACATCTTCACTGCTTCATCCACGGATAGTTCTCCTTGTCTGAACTCCGTGAATTCATCATAATGCTTGTTGGTTACTTGCATGTGAGAGTATTCTTCGAAGAACTCAGTCTCGAAGTCGGCCCATGTCATCTGGCTGACATTTCTCTTGGCCTTGACTCTCTTCCACTATATTCTAGCATCTCCCGTAAGGCAGAAAGATGCACACTTTATCTTCTCTACCTCATGCCAGTCCAGTAGCCCTACTATTCTTTCCAACGTGTTGAACCATGCTTAAGCATCCCATGGTTTGCTTGTGCCTGGGAAGTTCCCTGGCTTCAGTTTCTCCTACTGAATGAGGTACGCTTCTTGCCTTCTAGGAGCTTGCTCCTCGTTTTGGGCCTTTCTAGGACGTCCTCAAATGTATAACTTAACACTTAATGGTAATGTTCCCAAACTTGCTTTAGGATACAACAAGACCTTGGTCTTGATTCTTATCTCATTTCTTAGTCCTAGAACTCGTTCTAGGGCTTAGTAAGACCTTGGTCTTACTCAAAACTTTTATCAAGCACCTTGCGTGCCATAATCCCAAAACTTACTTTTGGGCAAATCAAGTAAGTACTTAAGCATTTCTCTAATATCCATTCTAGGGATTAAACATGATTCCGTGATACTAAGGTATTAAACATGCTTCCTTGTTCTATGCACATATGAGTAAGTACTTAAGCATTTCTCTGTACTGCAATTAAATAAAGGAGCAATAGAAAAACTGAAACTTAAAACTTTCTTACTTGAAGACGGCAAGGTTGATGCTGATGTGTGTGTGATGCTGGAGAATGGGAACTGCTCTGATACCAACTGTAGCGACCCGCCTTCTTACTGTCTTTAGACGGATCGTTACTTTCTTTACTTCTTGACTCTAATGCACGACTAAGAATGCGGAAATCTTTTTTTTTTCTTCTCAATTTAAATCTATCTATGATATACTAACTCTACTAGTCATGCATGATACAATGGCATACTT
This sequence comes from Boesenbergia rotunda, assembly GCA_024364735.1. Lineage (NCBI taxonomy): Eukaryota > Viridiplantae > Streptophyta > Magnoliopsida > Zingiberales > Zingiberaceae > Boesenbergia > Boesenbergia rotunda. Next base: position 134,126 of record JAGFNQ010004446.1, read on the forward strand.
CCTTTCTCAAAAACTCGTAAGAAATTACTTATTGAAACTCATCACACAAAATTCTATAACATCACTAAGGCATTATGAAATGAGCAAGCAACTTTTCTAAGCATAATTGAGCAATAAAACTTAATTCAAAAGAGAAGCTAGCACTATCTTGGCACATGCATCAATAACTCCAACAAAGTATCAATATTCTAAACTACTCACACTTCTACTCGTCCAATGCAATCATAAGGATATGTATGCTAAATGAAATGACATGAAATCTTTACTCTAAGAAATTGAGCATGTAAAACTATCCAAAGCTTAATGTTCGCTAGACTCCATAAAACAAGAACTTGAAATTTGAATAAACTAAAATATTGTAATTCAAATAACTAAATTGTCTCGTCTCAAGGATCTCTCCAAAATCAGCCACCACACACACTTTACTCAGCACCGCCTCGTCGCCTTCCTTCAGAATTGCTTGCTTTTACCTTTATCTGCAGTAAGAGGAAATGCAACTAGTAAGCAAAAAGCTTAGTAAGTACTATCTAGCTCACAAAATCTCGAAATGTGCAAACATGCTTCTTGAACAATATGAAATCACATGAGATACTTATATGCTTGAAAGAAAACTAAGAACATGTATAACTCAAAACATGCATACTCAAGCATTAATAAATCTCAATTTACTTTTCTTGGCTCAACTTGAAACTTTAGCTATTCTTTAACTTTTGAAAACTTTCTTAAACTTTCGAAACTTTGCTAAAGCATATACTTGAAAATAATAATCACTTGGATCCACTGAAGACGTAAGTACCATCTGATATGCGCGTTCCCTAAAAGGTTGGGGTAGCGAGCCACCAATCCTAATAGAGCAGACCTTGGTCTACCAGGGCCAAGACCTTGGAATTGGACACCTGGATTTCTTTAACGACGCCCTTGGACGCCGGGTACTGGCCTTATAAAATAAAATAGCTTTTCTTTCTTTTCTTTCTTATCTGTAAATGCCTTGGCATTTTCTGGAGCACCTTGCGTGCTAAAAATCCCTAAGTCTTGACTTTTCGGGATTTCTTAAGGCCTTGGCCTTTTCTTTTCTTATCTTTATCTTCTCTTTTCTTTTCTCATAGCTTTTCTTGGTCCCTAATCTCATATAGGGCACTCAATAAAATATATAAGCATATAATGAACTAAGATCACATGCAAAACTTAAACAAAAAGGAAATATCTCTTTTTAAAAACTTTTAAAGGAAATTCTTGCGGAAAAACCGCCTCTTATTGCAGGTGAGCAGTACTTACATTGATATCTTGGACTTACAACCAAGATTGAGGTCTAGAGCTCGGGAGAAACTTAAGATCTCGAAGAATTCTTCACGTCTACGCGTTCCTCTCGTCGCGGGGATCCCGAATATAGGATTATTTCTTGGAGAAGGGTCTCGGCCGGCCCTCTTGTCCTTGATTTGCGTGCGCACAAGAGAGGAGAGGGAGAGGGGTCGGCGCAGCTGTTGGGGAGGGAGAGGGTTTGAGAGAAAATAAAACAACTCTCTTTAAGTTTTCTATTTATACACTTAAGGATCGGATCAACCTAACTACAGCTTAATTATAGGTTTCGCCATCTTCTGCTGTGCTGATACCCCTAGCCCAGCCGGTTGGGCGCTTGTGCTTTTCCGTGGAGGTCGCGGGTTCAATCCGCCGGCTGCACTTAAGCTGTTTTTTTCCATTTTTGGCAATTTTTCCTTTTTTTCTCTTTTTCTTTTTCCAAAAATACCAAACGGACTCGGAAAATTCCATAAAAATACTCTAAAAATTCCTAAAAATATCTAGAATATTTCTAAATCATTTCTAAATAATTCTAAGGACTTTAAGAACTAAAAATGGAAATTTTGGGGCGTTACACTCCACCGCTCTATGATCATCAAGATTTTGATTTTTGGAGAGCAAGGATCGAAACTTGGTTCGGAATGGAGTGGGAGTGCTTGATGATGATAAACGAGCCCTTTGAAGTTCCAAAGAACAAGCATGACATGAAGCTTTGTCCTAGATATTGGACTCAAGAGCAACAAGCTTATTCTAGGGCAAACAAGAAGGTAATTAGTATATTATCTAATATTTTGCCTAATAATATTTTGAGTGGTGTAGGGACGTACCAAAATACATATGAATTATGGAATAAAGTGAAAGAATATCATGAGGACCTTACACCAATTCAAAAAGTGGAAGAAGTTGGAGAAAGAATTTCTAGTAACCAAGAAGATCAAGAGGAAGAAGAATTGATCACCTCATCCGAAGAAGAGGAGGTATCAATCTCAAGAATTGAGGAGGAGGAGAGACCCTCATCCTCACAAGAGCAAGAAAAGACTTCCCCCTCCACCAAAGCTAGATCTAAAGAGCACATCACATACTTTGGTTGCAATGAAAAGGGGCACTACAAGGACAAGTGTCCAAATGGTAAGAAGAAGGTACTCCCTAAGCCCGGGTCCATTCAATTTAAATCTAATGTGGGTTGTAGGGAAAGACAAGAAAAGAAAATTCGATGTTTCACATGCGGGGAGCTAGGGCATTACCATACAAAATGCCCAAGGAAAGAAGAACTTAAGAAGATGGAGCACCTTAGGAGATGGGAGAAAGAAGAAAGAAAAAGGAGCTCACATCAAGGGGGAGCTACAAAGGTAAGAGGGGTAATCCCTAACTCAATTTATGCTCAAAATGCGTGTATGAATGATAGAAATACTAATGATTGCTTACCTAGATGTAATTTTGGTTTTAAATACCATGATAGGAATAGAAACATTTTTGCATGCCAAAACACCAAAACTTCTATGTTTCATGACAAATCTAGGAATTCTAGGACTAAGGACCAAGGCATAAATCCTAAGAAAAGGAGATATATGTCTATAAAAATGGGTAGACCTAGGAATGATCAAGTTAGGTCAAATGACTTTAAGGTTAGGAGTTTAGAAAAGAAAAATCAAGTTTTAAGAGCAAAACTTGATAAGTTAGAAAGAAACCTAGGTAGAGTCACTCAAGGTGGTCCAAGGGATGGAACATGATATCAAAGGATCAAAATCTTAGGAATGGTAGGTCGGGTCTAGGATATCACCCTAGGAGGGCAAATGTGAGTAAAATGTCATATTCAAGGATGCCCTATAACTATGGTAGAGAAAAGGTCAAAAATGGCAAAGAAAAGTCATTTAAAGAAAAAGAAAAGGAATTGACCAAGCAAAAGGTCTATAGGATTAAGAGAATGAGAGTGGAAGGTCAAGAAGCACTGGAGGAGCACCGGTGTGGCTTACCTTTGTAGAAGAGTCACCTAGGGAGGTAACCAGGGCTAGGAGCTCAAGGGAGAGCTCTAGAAGCCCAAATGGGATCCATGGTCAATGGATCTCAGGTGGTTTCCTTCTAGGAAATTAAATGGACTATAGAGTGTGCCAATAGGTTTAAAAGGCTAAGGTTAGCCCAAATTCTAGAGAATTGGCACACTAAAGGGAGAATTATGGAGTAATAGATTAAAAATGAGATTATAATTGAAGAAATTGGGTTTAATGTGAAAATACCATATAACTTGATGCTATTAATGTATTGTGAACAAGTATGGGAAGAAGCATTAAGTGAAGGTGCAAATTAAAACCTTAAGTTGAGGTTAAATGACAAAATTTGGACAAGTTTGAGTTTTGTATCAATCTTGATATTCGGGGTAATTTTGATTGAGATTATATTTTTCCCAAGTAGACTTAGGATCCACAAATCTCTCCACAAAATTTCAAATTTTTTTGGAGATGTGTGGAATTAGTTATGATTTTCTGAAAATCGACTAGAAAAATTAGGATTTCAGGTATCAGTCGACTGACTCAGAGCCAGTCGACTGGTCCATAACACAGAACCTTCTGTGAGTTTTACCAGTCACAGTTGACTGGTCTCGACTGTAAAAATATTCTGTGAGTTTTCCCAATCGACTGCCCTGGGGGCAGTCGACTGGGACGCGGGTTCTATAAAAGAAAAAGGGCGCGGGGCGCAGCCAAAGCCTAGGGTTTTGGCATGCCACCCCGACGACTCCTTCCTCTCCCGAGTTCCCTTTGCGTCCTAAGCCTCTCCCGAGCCCTAAAATCCCCTCCTAAGCCCTCCTCTAACCCCGATCTTCTCCTAGGGTTGGTTAAAACTCCTCTCCTCAAGTCAATCTTTTAAAATCAACATCATGAAGAGATTAGCGAAAAGGTATCATGATTTAAGGTTTAGTTCTTCATTTAAACCTTGTTTTGGAACTAATGTGGTATTTTATGCATGTTTTCTTTGTTATTTTTCCTCTTGGGGGTGTCTTGGTATGCATGCATGTATTTGGTATTTTAGGGTTGTTTCCAAAAGGCCAAGGGGTGAGGGTTCATCCCGTCAAGGCCAGCAAGCCTCAAGAGATGCTAGGTTCAGATCTTTAGAATGCAAGAAGAGGTTTGAGGAAAATGAGTTTACCCAAATAAATTATAGGTATCTTAACAAATCCTACTTCCAAGAAAAGTGTCCTCAAATCATTGAAATAGTCACTCATTTTGGTATAAAACAACTAGTATATTGTCAACATGATATTAATGTTGACTTATACAAGGAATTCTATGCCAACTTGACTTGTATTGACTCGGAGAATAATCTTTATGAGTCTAGAGTGGCCGGTGTCACCATCCCCTTCTCAGCCATGGTTTTGGCTAGTTTTTAGAGTACCGGGCACCCAACAATGTGAACACCTATTTCCCTACTGTCGTTGAGCCACTTGAGTTTCCTGACGTTACCATCGACCAGATTCATTTGTATTATTTTAGGAGACATAGGCATGAGTCTGAGCGCACCTTTGATGCTAAACCCATGAGTCCATTCAGTCATGTCTTGTACAAAATTATTGTTGAGTGTCTCCTACCCATCGTCACTAAGGGAAGGGCAAGGATCCGATTGCCTCACCTAGTGATGATGTATGCCCTTGAGCACAGGTTGGATATAATTGTGTCCCTTCATGTATTTACCTCGATTTGTCATTTTTCCCAAAGTGTGAATGGGAAAATATACATGTAACACCCCACTAAAATTTCCTTCAATATTATCCCTAATATTGAGTATAATTGCATGAATAATAGCTATATTGGTTATGATTCATGAATGATAGTTAGAGTTGTGGGAATTTTAGTGTAAGTGTTAATGGGCCTTATATGGGCTCTAAATGGTGGAAATTCCTAATGGGTCTTAAATAGCACTTCATTAGTTATCCTAATGGGCCCGATGAGGATAAAAGAAATAACACATCATGTAATGGACCTTACTTTAGATGGGCTTGCAAAAGAATATAAAAAAAAATTGACATGAGGTGGGTGCCAAGGATCTAACCTTGGACCTTAGAGATGTTGTAAGCCTTAAGAATGCATATGTAACCAATTCACCTAGCAAGGGAGTGCTATTAGGAGGATAAAGGAAATTGTAGATAGGTGTAAGGATAAGGGAGATGAAAAGGCACCATGGAGGATGAAGAGTCACCATGGAAGGTAAAGGGGTCACCATGGAAGGTGAAGAGGCATACCTCTTCATTTACTATAAGAAGATGAGGAAAGAAAAAAAAAATGCCATAAGGCATCTCCTCCCTCTTCTCATTACCGAAAATACCAAGGTCCTCTCTCCATCAAAAAAAAAATTCTCTCCAAGAAGATCTAGTGAAGGCTTTGTGTTTGTGAAGCAAAGGAAGAGCCAAGGAGCAAGAAGTTCTTTCTTTCTCCTCCTAGGTGATATATATTGTTTGGAAATCTTTAGCACAAGGGTAAGACTCCCCTCACCTACAACATAATAGCTTATATATGTTTTTGTTCATGTTCTTGTATGTTCTTGCGATGTGATGCTAAAATCGTGAAGTTTTCTCCTATGAGCAAGTTTCGGCCAGCATGAGTTTTTAGGGCCTAGGTTTGTGTTTGATGCTATCTAATGATTCTAATGTTTTCTTGATGTTAAGTTATGAGTTATGATGGAAAAAAATGGAGCAAAAGACCCTTAAATGTTTCGGCCAAGGCTCCCATGAAGCCATAGACCTTTTTGGCCATAAGAAGATGTTTGGGTTCTTTTTGACTAGCTAATGGTTTTTAATTCATTGTTAATGTTTGTTTGAGAGTTTTATATATATTTTTAGGCCATGTTTCCCCTCTGAACATGTTCGGTCAATACCCTAAATAAGGGCAAAAAAAAAAGAGTTAAAGATGTCATGTTACTTGCTAATGCTTCCTAGTGTTGGAATATGTATTATATGCATGTTGTATGAATCAATTTCTCTTGTTTTTGTTATTTTCATGTTGATATGAACTTTAGAAATTTCTGATCAATTTCTTAAATTGGGTTTTAGGATGGGTTAAGGTCACTACCTCACTTGATAATGTTCCTTTGTAGTAGGATATTCAATGTATGCATGTTATATGAGTTGTGTGATGTTGTATTGTGTTTTTATGCCATGATAACCCTATCTAAATGTTTTGACCAATAGAGTATATGTTGAATTATGGTTGAATTAAAGGTATCCATGTTTCATTATACCATGATAGATGAAAAAAAATGGATCAAGTTCCCTAGGTGTATCTCTTGTAATAGGATATTCAATGTATGCATGTTGTATGAGTTGTGTGATGTTGTGTTGTGTTTTTATGCCATGATAACCCTGTCTAAATGTTTTGACCAGTAGAGTATATGTTGAATTATGGTTGAATTAAAGGTATCCATGTTTCATTATGCCATGATAGATGAAAAAAAAAATGGAACAAGTTCCCTAAGTGTATCTCTTGTAATAGGATATTCAATGTAAGCATATTGTATGAATTTTAACCCTAACTTTGTGTGCTATGCATAATGATCTTGTATGCTTATATTATGTGCCATGTTTTAGTAGATTTATTTATGGATGTTTTAAACCATATGCCATGAACATATGTATTATGATATGTATATTATGATTATGTAGACCTATGCATGTTTTATGTTGAATGTCATGAACCTATGTAGTATGTATTGTAACGCCCGCCTTTTTCCCACATCTTACGGTGTGGCGAGAGGCGGCGTTACGCTAACATACCTAGGCGTGTGAATGTCTAAATGCAACGGATTCATTTTTTTTCTTTATACACATGCGCTTTATCATACGACTAATACTTGAACATGTATACATGCCTTAACTTATCATCTCTAACCATGGTAGCATTGTAACTTAGCATATTCATAGCATATGTAGCATCATGATATAACATCTCCTACTTATTCATAAGTATCATACGTAGCAAGTAACTTGTCCATAAGCATAGCATAGGGTCTAAAGGGCGTTTCAAAACACAAGACATAATAGAGGAGTCTTTTTTTCCTCTTTCCTTTGTCATATTACTACCACACACCCGCTTTTGCCTCTCCTGCTGTTTCACCTAGTAACCTCTTGCTTGATCTGCGGTATAAGAAAAATAAGACTATAAGCACATAGGCTTAGTAAGACCCTTACCTACTCACTAAAACCATACGTCATAACATACATAAACATATGAAACATTCGACATAGCATGATTCCGAACATAAAACATAAACGTACTCCTAACGTAAAACATGAACATGACATAATTATCATTGCATAATTCTTAACATGGCCTAAGCTTAACATACTTATCATGGCAGATTTCTTAACATGGCATAAGCTTAATATACTCATCATGGCATACTTCTTAGCATGGGCATAAGCATATTCTAGATATAAACATAAGCGTAGAACATTCTTATCATAGCATAATGCATAACATGAATGAATGCATGAGTTAGATGCATATACACAAGGATGCTTAATTCAAAATCATACTTCATACTTTTAGATACTTAAACATAAACATAACATCATTGGGGTCCCCGGCTTGTACCACATACATACATCATAAGCGCGCATCCCTAAGTAAATACGAGGTAGCGCGCCTCGACCTACTAGGGTAGGAACAGCTATGGTAGTTCCAAAAATCGGGGCGTTCTTAAGGTGCCCATCCATGTTGGACAGCTTCGGTAGTCCCAGAACCGTGGACAGCTACGGTAGTCCAGAACCGAGGCGTTCTTAAGGTGCCCATCCCTTGGACCCTTACTTCGGTCCGGTACAAGCCCATTCATAAAGTAAAATAATTTTTCATGCTTTATCATTCATAGACATACATAGCATAAACATAATCTTATTTCATGAAGCATAGCATAAGAGTAGGAACAACTGCGGTAGTTCCAGAACCGTGGACAGCTTCGGTAGTCCAGAACCGAGGCGTTCTTAAGGTGCCCATCCCTCATCATGACATAAATCATACTTGGCATTTCATCATTCATACTTAGTTCATAACATCATTATGCCTTCATCATTCGTACTTATCATTCATACTTATCATTCGTATTTAAGGCATAAACATTGTCTTCATTCATCTTCTTCTTTTGCAAAACATGACATACATACATAATCATAGTATCCATCATAGAGCATGCATGGGAAAATTCTTATGAACAAGGTACATATTATTTAGGTTCATGGAATTCTACATTACTTAGGTTCATGACATTCATCATATAGCATGCATAGACCTTCATAACCATATGTCTATCATAGGCATTTAACAACATATATGCATCATTCTATATAATATGAAGCCTACATCAAATACATGTGTTCATGGCATATGATTAAAACATTCATGAATAGAACATAACATATGACCTAAACATACGAAATCACGATACTTAATATACGAAGCTAGGGTTTTGGTAACATAAAGATCCTTACATCATGCTTAATCATATACTTACATCATAACCATCTATAATCAAGGAACCTTGAGACCTTAACTTAAACCAAACCCTAGGTTAGGGTCTTGGCCGAAAACCCTAGAGGACCATAAATCCATGGGAAATTCCCATAAGTCATGATTAACATTCCATACCATACATACCATGCCATAGAAAACCATTTGAACCCTCATTTGGTTTTAACCCCAAATCCTAGCCCTAATTCATGCTTTGGCCGAAACCCAAAATGATCACAAGCCCATGGAAAAAGTTCATAAAATCCCCAATTCACATCTAATACCTTACATATAATACCATGGAAGCCATTTGAACCCTTGCTTGGAGTTAACCCTAATCCCCTTGTCCTAAATCATGCATTGGCCGAAAGTTACAAGGGCCATAACCATGTAAAAACTTTCACATAAACCCCTATTAACATTCTTTACAACATGAGAAAACATAAGAAATATCATTGGAGAGTTAGATCCAAACCCAACCATAGAAACCTATGGTGGCCGAAACCCTTGGAAGTCCTAACCTTAGTTTTCTCCACATATAGTCCTAACAAATTCTTATATCATGAAAATAAATGGAAAAACTATTATACCACAGGTGAGGAGGTCTTACCCTTGTTAGTTTGGTTTTTTTTAGACCTTAACTAGAGGAGATGATGAAGACCTTGTTATCCCTTGATCACCCTTAGCCCTTATAGTCTTGTAGATAACCCTTAAATCTTGAAGATGAAGCCTTCTTGTGAACCTTTTCCAAAGGAAAAACCCCTTTGTGGGTTTTGGCTAGGAGGAGGGAGGAGAAGGAAGAAGGGAAGAGGAAAAGCCTTTTGGTGGAAGAGAAAATAACTTAAGCCTTCTCCCCTCTTTTATACTACATGAAGAGGGCAAGTGAAGAGTCATGGTGTATCTTCCCTTGATGGCTCTTCATTTTTCCCTAAGCCTTAACTAAAATCCACTTCATTCTCTACTAGCACTCCCTTGCTAGGTGAATTGGTTAGTACATGCATGGTGGTATCATAGGTCCAAGGTTCAATCCTTGGTGCATGCACTTTATTTTTCTATTTTATTTTTATTATTTTCAAAAATTCCCCTAAGACCCACCCATAATCCTGCTAATATTCCTAATTAAAATCCTATCTATATTTATATTAAATTCTACCTAGAATCCACCTATAACCATGGTACTAGAAAAGCCCATATAAGACCCATTAGTACTTAGCTTTTCTATTTAAATGGGGAAATCATGGATTACTAGCCTAAAGTTCATACTAGTATCCCTAGGTTCCCCAGAAACTATCTAGACATGATCAATATTTTAAAGAAAATATTGAGAAAGTTTTCCGGGTCGTTACATGTATCATGTTCATATGGATCCTACTCATGCATGCTTTATGATAGATATCATGATCATGTATGCTATGTGCTATGTACCATGTATGTAGAAACTTATCTATGCATGCTTACCTTATGTACCATGACCATGCAAGCTTCATGAACTAAGATGATGTTATGCCTTAGGGCCTAAGTATGTATGTATGTCATGCCTTATGAATGAAGATGATGAATGAAGATAATGTTTATGCCTTTAAGGCATTATGATGTTATGCATGAACTATGAATGATGAAATGCTAAGTATGCTTTATACCATGCTTCATGTACCAAGATCATGTTTATGTCTTCAATTATGCTATGAATGTTCTATGAATGTATGAATGATGAAGCATGTGAAGCTATTTTACTTTATGAATGGGCTTGTACCGGACCGAAGTAAGAGTCCAAGGGATGGACTCCTTATGAAAGCCTCGGTTCTGGACTACCGTAGTTGTCCACAGTTCTGGGACTACCGTAGCTGTCCCTACCCTAGTAGGTCGAGACTAGCTACCTCGCATTTACTTAGGGATGCGCGCATATGATGTATGTATGTGGTACAAGCCGGGGACCCCCATGATGTTATGATTATGTTTAAGTATTTATAAGTATGATTTTCAAATAAGCATCCTTATGTTATGTGCATTTAACTCATGCATTCATTCATGTTATGCATCTATGTTTATGTCAAGAACCATGCCATATTAAGTATGTCATATGCTATATTTAATGTTTATGCACATGTTTATATTTAATGATATTGGATATGCTATGTTTAATGTTTATGTACATGTTTATGTTTAATGATATTGCATATGCTATGTTTAATGTTTATGCACATGTTTATGTTTAATGATATTGCATATGCTATGTCTAATGTTTATACACATGATTATGTTTTAAAGATTATGCGAATGTTAGGTGCTTTAAGTACTTACTCATGCCATATGTCCTTAATAACGATACATATATTCATGTTTTAAGTGTTTATGCTTATGTGCTTAGATGCTTTAAGTATTTATTCATGTTATATGTTTATGTCAAATGATGTAGATTTCTACTCATATGTGATGTACGGATTTTGTGAGTAAGCAAGGAGCTTACTAAGCATTTTATGCTTATAGTCTACCTTCTTATGTTGCAGATCAAACTAAAGGTTTCTAAAGAAGGGGAAGCAGGGCATGTGTGTGTGTGGCAGTGACTTGGCAGAACGATCCTACTGTTGTGTTTACTCTTACTTATGGACTTAATGTTGCTACTCATAAACTGCATGTGTTAGTTCTTATGTTTATGCTTACTACTTGTTGGAGTTGAAGTTCTTTATGATATACATGCTTAATGTAGAACTATATACTCTCTTGTTAAATATGTTATGCTATGATTCACATGCTTAAAGTAGTTTAGTTAGAAAGGAATTTATCCAATTGCATATGTTCATGATTTAGTATTATTTCCGCTGTTATATTTACGCTTCATATGCAATAATGTACGAAAAAAGTAACGCGTCACTCACGTAAGGGGCGGGTGTTACAATACATGCCATTTTGCCATGTTCTGACCGAGTTTTTCCAGTTGTGGTTTGGTATCCGTGTCACTAGTGGTCAGGTCAGGCACCTGTCCAAGGAATATGACCAGATAGGTACTCGTCAGTTATCCTTGGCAGGCATTGAGAGTCGCCAGGGGGCATTTGTGTGGATATAGCGTCCAGAGTCGTCTAGCTCAGATGAGGAGCCTGCTGGGATTGTTACACGTGCGGAGTTTACTCAGCTCCGATCAGATGTTCACGGGCTTCAGGAGGACGTTGATGGCATCCGTGAGGAGATTCACGGAGTCCAGCAGATGCAGACGATGATCCAGGGGGAGGTTCATGGCCTCACGATATTCTGTTAAGGATTCCAGAGCCGACAGGATGACATGTACGAGATGCTATGACAGCTACATCTCGCTTCTCAGGCTCCTCCTCCTCCTCCTCCTCCAGGCGGTAACATGATCTGACGAGATGGTGCAGTTTTTAGAGCAGTGTGGTGTTGAGAGTGTTATAATTTGTTGTATTATTATATCTCTCAAACACTTTTATTCTGGTGTTGTATTATTTGGATGACTTCAAGGCTTCAGTCCCTGCTACTTTCATTTCATGACTGGCTTTATTTATGTTTTCTGTATGATACATTTATGCCCATGCTATATTATGTGATGTTATGTCATGATTTGTTTTTATTGTTCTATTCTATCCATACTTTGATACATGAGTTGATTATTATTTTATGATACATGATTTGAGTTGTATTTGAAAGTAGTAAATTGTATTGATAAAATGATATGGTGTTAAGTTATGGTCTTTATATATGTGTTCATGATATGGTTTGAAATCCTATATTGTTTATATTACCTAACATATATTGGTTGAAAATTAAATGATAGGATTTCTATAGATAAGAGCATGGGAAAGTTTTCTTTTAATGATCCTCTAGAGTTAAGAAAGAAAGAGGGGGAGTTTTTGTCAAAATGAAAATATCTTTATGAAAAGGGGAGGTTTAGAAACCATTCTATGTGTCAAATAGAGGTGAATGGAATTGGAAAATATAGGAAATCATGATTGAATTTCAAAGTTGATACAAAGTTGATACTATTTGAGGATTTTTAGGTTTGTACCAAAAGTCAAACACGTTTGATGTTTTTCATGAACCCATATTTTTCTGGGATAGAGTATACTCTAACAAACGTGCTTGCAAAGTTTTCCATTTTTTCAGATTTTCTGGAATTTTATACGCGTTTCTGAATTTCGGCTGGAAAATCAAGAAATGGCGTATCAGTCGACTGCCCTGGGGGTAGTCGACTGGTAGTTTGGGCAGAATGCTATTTTGAGATTTCTAAGGCATTTTTCAGAAATCTGATTGAGTTCTATTTGGCACCATGTGTAGGGTTGCTTGGGACAATTTTTTTGATGGTGTCAAAGGGCGAGAACTTGGGTAACGACACGGTCGACGGTCGACGACCCACAGAAAAATAAGGGGTCGCCGAATGGGCCGCCGAATGGGCCGCCGAATGGGCCGGGTCGTTACAATAAAAAGGCGCCTTTTTATTGTAACGACCCGGCCCATTCGGCGACCCATTCGGTGACCCCTTATTTTTCTGTGGGTCGTCGACCGTCGACCGTCGACCGTGTCGTTACCATACTAGGTCTTCCCACCACCTGGTCGGTGGATTTTTGCCTTCCCAGGATTCAAACCCTAGAACCAGGCTTAAGTCTAGTTCTTTATGAATCCTAGTAACCAATTGAGCTAGGATTCATAAAGAACTATACTTAAGCCTGGGTCTAGGGTTCGAATCCTGGGAAGGCAAAAATCCACCGACCAAGCGGTGGGAAGACCTAGTATGGTAACGACACGGTCGACGGTCGACGGTCGACGACCCACAGAAAAATAATGGGCCGCCAAATGGGCAGCCAAATGGGCCGGGTCGTTACAGCTGGAGGCTTGCGTGCGCATCCGAGGGACCATTGGATAGCAGGGATGATGAGCCGAGGGACCCAGACTTCGAGGCGTACATGAAGGGTGACATGGAGGCAAGCTGGAAGCTTACGTGTGCATCCGAGGGACGAGGGCTGAAGATGATTGTGGCGAGGTTTCTCCACCCATAAGGAGCGACAGAGCTAGTTGGAGGTTATCCGGAGAGTGATCCACCAACGGATTCTTGGTTTAGTCACCCGTCCGGGGTGGATACCAAGTAAATCGATTTGTTAGCATTGTCTATTATTGTTAGTTTATCTTTATTTGTATTTCCGTGCTAACAATCTTGTAGAGAACAAAGTATTCGACAAAGTGCTAATCACCTCCCCTCTAGCAAACACCATCGATCTATCAAGAGGAAGAAGAAGGTGCCTTGGTGACTTTGTTTCTTGGAAGATCGTCGCCCACACGACGTCCAAGAAGTGGTTGGGTCATACAATAGATGATTGCGAGGTAAACAAGAGGTATACTTCTTGTTTGGTTCCCTTGTGTTCTTGCTTTATTATTGTATGTTGTTATTAACATGGACCCCGATAATAAACACAAAAACCGGAGATCCATTCATCGTCTATTCCGCGGCTAACCGATTAGATGAGTTTGATTGCTTGAACAACAAGTTTGTTCAAGCGGTCACTTGAATCGGTTAGTACGATGATTAGTCGGATGCTTGGGTAATTCACCTCCATCCGGATTGGTTTTAGTGAATAAAATTTTAATCTGGGGATATGGAGAGGATTCCCATGCATAACCGAAACCTATCATTGGTATTAGAGCCAATGGTTTCTGGTTTTGTGAGTTTAGGATTAAGTTACTTTCATGCATTTATCATGTATATGTCGGATAATAGTAGGATGTGCATAGGCTAACTCTTTGGTTGCAGGCATAAAATCCGACTATTATGGATTGTAGTTGATCGTATGTGATTGTGTGTGCATGGTTGTAATTATTTATTTGAATTCTCGGGGATGACGAGGCTAAATAGTATTTAATTTTTGTAATTAAATACGACATTGTTTAGCCATTCATTTTATTTTACTTTCGATCTAGGTTTGTTGTACACTTCTTCGTGGAGTATAGGATCAATGGATGTAAATTAAAATAATTTTTTTATCTCAGCTCGGATCTATTGGTGCATTCATGGCCCAAACAGTATTTACTTTTGATGTTTGGTTAAATGAGTTTAAGTTAGGTAATGTTTGGGTTTGGTTCTTAATAAATTTGTAATGTTTACAACCTGTCGGCTTCAGATGACTTTGGACAAAAATTATATTGATGCAGTGTGTTAGGTCACTTTGTAACGACACGACCACTCGGCCCCTTGGGCGGCCTAACTGGCGGCTCAACAACCTGGCGGCCAAATCAACATTTGGCAGCCCAACAACCTAGCGGCCAAATCAACATTTGGCGGCCCAACAACCTGACTTATGTCGTCGACCAACAACCGATGTCGACGACCATCGACCGTGTCGTTACTCACTAGGTCTTCCCACCCCTGGCTAGTGGATTTTTGCCTTCCTCAGGATTCGAACTCTAGACCTCCAGGCTAAGTACTAGAGTTTATAAATCCTGATAGCCAAGTTGTTGGGCCGCCAAATGTTGATTTGGCCACCAGGTTGTTGGGCCGCCAGTTGGGCCGCCCAAGGGGCCGAGTGACAGTGTCGTTACACACTTAAACAATTTTTTTTTGATGCATTTTAAATATTACATAGTCGACATATTGCCAAGATCAAAGAGTCTCCCTTCAGTGTTTTCTTGGACATACAAGAATTGCAATATATCCGTAGAATTTTGGTTAATATATTTGAAAGTTGGGATTTTACTTTGCAATTTTTTAGATTCTCAGGTAACACTTTTAGTTATGAATTATAAACGCTAACTATAGTAAGATAAAATAGGGATAAAGTGTTGGTGCAGAATGCACCTAAGTCAAACCTGTGTTTTGATAATGGCAACATAGGTCAAAAGTTAAGTCTTTCTTGTTTTCTAACAAGTTACTCTAGTGTGCAGAGATAAAGTCCTAGCAAAGGAAAGCTAGGCAACTGGCGAAGGACTGCCAGTAGCAAAGCCCTAGCGAAGGACTGCTAGGCAACTGGCGAAGGACTGCCAGCATCAAAGCCCTAGCGAAGGAATGCTAGGCACCGGGCGAAGGACAGCTCGGCATCCAAGCCCTGACAAAGGACCGTCAGGCTAAAGTCCAACCAAAGGAGCGGTTGGCAACAGGTAAATTCTCCCGAGAGGAGTAGGTGAGGACGCGTTCCTCGTCGAGGGAACAGTAGGCGTCGGTTCGACCTAGGGCACCATTTTTGAGACCAAAGTTAGAACCATGACAGCTAAGGCTGTATAAACAAATACTTTATTGCTTTATTGTGTTTTGGACTAACCCTGGATGCAAGACCAAAGGAAGGAGTGTCTGCAGCTCAGATAGCCTCAAAGGAATGAGGTGGTAGCTGAGTAGTGCGCCCGGAGTGTCCCGGGCGCCCCCAAGGGGCATACAAAACAAGTAAAGAAAAAGGGAGTTCGAATACAGGCTGGGCCGGGCTGAACCGGGCGCCCCCGTGCTCCCGGGCGCCCACGCTGCTCCCGGGCGCCCCCATGCGCAACATCGAACCCGAACCCCTCGAAGCCAAGGAGATAGGACTTTGACCCGGTCAATGCGGGCGCCCCGAGAGCTCCGGGCGCCCCGGTCAAAGCGGATCCAGAGGATAGACGCTGACCGAGAGCTCTGCGGATAGAGGCCACGTGGGGGCGCCCCCGACGTCCCGGGCGCCCCCAGGCCCTATATAAAGGGCCCTCGACCCCAGGCTTCAGACATCAGTTCTTTCAACGCCTCAAAGCTCTTCTACGCTCGCGCCTTGCTTCGGAAACTGCCCAACTCGAGCCGACGACGTCTCGTTGCTCCAAAAAGTCAACCTACAATCGGACGTCGGTAAAAGAAGTGCATCTTTTCTTAACTGTTAAAGTTTACTGCACTTACTCTGTATTCGATATTTGTAAACTGTTTTTGCGCCAAATATAGAATTGCCCAAAGTAAACGGTCAACGACCGTGGGCCTTGGAGTAGGAGTCGACACAGGCTCCGAACCAAGTAAATCGACTGTGTCTTCTTTTTGAATTTCCGCTGTGTACGTGCTCTTTAGGAAAGTCCGAACGATTTCCGATATTCACCCCCCCTCTATCGGTTTTCTCGATCCAACAAGTGGTATCAGAGCGGGGATGTTCAAACCTGGTGCAACCACCAGTTTGAAATTTTTTTCGGATTTTTTTTTCTATTTTTTTTCTGACGAATTTTTCATTAAATATTTTTCGATTTTTTTTGTTAAGCGAGGTTGGTGCAACACCCCTCGTTATTTAAATCTATCCAGCACTGCTAATCCAAGACCTAGTCTTGGAAAATCTTTTAAGTTTTCTTTTTCAGACTAAATGGCAATGCAAGAGGGATTCAGCACCGCCAGACCTCCACTCTTCAGTGGAGAAGACTTTTCTTACTGGAAAAGTCGAATGGAGGTCCACCTGAAAACTCAGGTGGACATGTGGATCATTATCCAGTCCGGTCTGGAGATCCCCCGAAATGCTGATGGACTTCCTCAGAACTACTCCGAATGGGACAACTCCCTAAAACGCAAGATAGAAGCCGATGCAAAAGCTACTCAGACTCTTCAATGCGGATTGACGAAAGAGGAGTTGAACCGCGTGGGCCCCTTCAACAGTGCAAAGGAGCTGTGGACAAAACTGATCGAGCTACACGAAGGGACTTCAGATACTCAGATCAGCAAGAGGGATCTGCTACTAAACAAACTCTACACCATCAAGATGGCCGACAACGAAACAACAGGCCAGCTCCACGCACTAATCCAAGAGGTAATGAACGTTCTTCACACAATAGGTCACAAGGTTGAAAACCGTGACCTAATAAGGTATGCCCTAAACGCCTTCCCTAGAAACACCTTGTGGGCATCTATGGTAGATGCATACAAGGTCTCTAGAGATCTTTCTAAAATAAAATTAGATGAATTGCTTTCCGAACTAGAACTGCACGAACAAACTAACACCAATATGGTCGAGAAAGGTATTGCTTTCGTTGCAGGTAAAACTGGAAGGACAACGAAGAAGAAGCCTGAACCCGAACCTGAGTCTAACTCTGACTCAGACTCAGAAGAAGAAGATGGAGATCAAACTAAGCTGGTCCGGCTCGCTCGAAGCTACTACAAGGAGCTGAAGAACCGAACCAACAAACGGAAAACTGGCCGAAGAAAGGACGAACCAACTAAACCCCCGAACAAGCATAATGTGACCTGCTACGAGTGCAAGAAAAAGGGCCACTACAAGTCAGAATGCCATAACCTAAAGGAGACAAAAAGGACGAGAAGAAAGAAGACACTGCAAGCAACCTGGGACGAATCTTCCTCAGAAGAAGAAGAAGAGACACCCCAGTCCAACCTCCTAGCTCTGACCGCTTCAGAAGAAGTCGGGACCGAATCAGAAATAGAACAGGAGGACGGCGAGCTAACCTTCACAGAAGACGGAGAAATTAAGGTAACTGGTTTTAATAGATTGCAATTAAGTGAATTAATTTCATTTCTTTCTCGAGATTTGGCAAAAGCCAAACTCCGAGTCGAAACCCTCCGACAGGAAGTAAAACTCCTGAAAGAGGGAGCTGACTATAAACCCTTAACCGAGAAGGTTCAGGAAGAAACTCCTACTCAAGTTGAAAAACTTGAAAAGGAAAACTCCTTCCTGAAAACTCAAGTTAAGGATCTTAGATCAGCATTAGAACGATTTACATCTGGTTCCAAGGGTCTTGATATGATCCTTGGAAAACATAAATCAGTTCTAAATCGATCCGGATTGGGCTATCAAACCAAATCTCGGCAAAGATCTTACTTTGTTGTACTGAATCAGTCCAGAGGTAAAATTTAGGCATGAGTACCGAAACTATGCCTGAACAAACCGACTGGATCAAATTAGTATTGGATCCCCAAGGACAAGATTCACATCTTGCCTAACCATCACCGTGGCTTTAGTCTAGGGGGAGCCAAACTGAAAACAATATTCATTATTAGATAAATAATTTTAATTCTTGATTGCAATTGCTTGTTTGATTGTTTAAAATTCCTGCAATTTACCATGCTTAGATTTAGGAATGGTTAGTTAAGGACTGAACAAACTTAACTGAAACTTGACAACATAGTATTGGGTGGAGGTGAGATGATAGTATGTTGGGGAAACCAATTCTAATAAGATCAAGTTTACTTGGTCTCTTTAGACTGGTGAAACCAGCCGAAGCTACCGATCCAAAATCCAAACTAGTTAGACCAGAAATTTTTCAAAGAATAATTTTGAAAATGAAATTTCATTAAAAGGCTTTGTCAAGGAAAGGGTGGATGATCTCATAAGGCTTCGGCCAAAGAAGGCCTAGTGCCTCGCCAAGACCTGGAAGTCAATTTTTGAAATTCAAATTCAAATTAATTTTTGTCAAATTCGAATCTAACACAAAATTTCAGTTATTTGTAGATTTAAACATTTTTGTTAAAATTAATTGTTTTCAAAATTAATTAAGTTTTTAAAATTTAATTGTTTTCAAAATTAATCAAACTTTTCAAAATAACTTTTAACCATCAAAACCTGTCTCACGAAAACCATAAGGCTAACGTGATTGAAAACCCTAGATTTGGGTGAGACAGACTAGGCAGTGAAACTCAATTTAAGCTATTCCTGATTCTAATTGGATCCAAATCAAGAAAATTCTTTATGCGTAGGAACATAAAGATTTGGACCAATGGATGTTGGATAGCAGTTGCTCCAGACACATGACTGGAGATAAATTGAAGTTCACCAAGCTCAAACTCAAAAACCTAGGCTCAGTGGCATTTGGCAATAATGTTACACTCAAGGTAATTGGGTCAGGTAATATTGAGCTTAAATCTGATTTCATTATTAAGAAAGTTCTATTGGTTGAAAACTTTAATTTTAACTTGCTTAGCATAAGTCAGTTATGTGATTCTGGTTATATAGTTACTTTCAACAATTCTAACTGCCTGATTAGAAATGAACAAGACTCAGAAATCATACTTAAAGGCACTAGGAAAAAAATGTATACACTATAAATCTTCCCCTTATACCCAAATGTATGTTAACACAATTAGAACAAACAAACCTCTGGCATAGGAGATTAGGTCATACCAATCTAAGAACTATCTCAAAAATTACCCAACTTGGCTTAATCAAAGGTATTCCCAAAATTAAAAATAATGAAAACCTAATATGTGAATCTTGTAATCAAGGTAAACAAACCAAATCCAATCACAAATTAATTCAATCTGATCTAACTCAAACCACACTTGAGCTCCTGCACCTTGACCTATTTGATTCACATGGAGCCAAGTCACTAAGCGGAAACCGATACTGCTTAGTAATAGTCGATGATTACTCTAGGTTTACCTGGGTTAGGTTCTTAAAAACCAAAGATGAAACCCTAAACCTATTTAATGAATTCTGTAAACTAATTGAAAATCAAAACGACACTAAAATTAAAAGACTTAGGAGTGATCACGGGGGAGAGTTTGAAAATCAACGATTCGAGGAATTCTGTAAGGTAAATGGGTACCTACATGAATTTTCATGTCCTAGAACCCCCCAACAAAATGGGATAGTTGAGCGAAGGAATAGAACATTACAAGAAGCCGCTAGGGCTATGCTCAACGAATTTAATCTAGCAAACCAATTTTGGGCAGAAGCAATTAGTACGGCCTGTTATATCCAAAATAGGGTTTTGATTAACAAGCGACACAACAAAACCCCCTATGAACTGTACTATCATAGACTCCCCAACCTACACTACCTAAGGGTCTTTGGATGTAAAGTCCATATCCTAAACACCAAAGACTATTTAGNTTAGACTGGTGAAACCAGCCGAAGCTACCGATCCAAAATCCAAACTAGTTAGACCAGAAATTTTTCAAAGAATAATTTTGAAAATGAAATTTCATTAAAAGGCTTTGTCAAGGAAAGGGTGGATGATCCCATAAGGCTACGGCCAAAGAAGGCCTAGTGCCTCGCCAAGACCTGGAAGCCAATTTCTGAAATTCAAATTCAAAATTTTTTTTTGTCAAATTCGAATCTAACACAAAACTTCAGTTATTTGTAGAACTAAACATCTTTTCAAAAATGTCAAAATTAATTAAGTTTTTAAAATTAATTATTTTTCAAAATTAATCAAAATTTTCAAAACCTGTCTCACGAAAACCTATAAGGTTAACGTGATTGAAAACCCTAGATTTGGGTGAGACAGACTAGGCAGTGAAACTCAATTTAAGCTATTCCTGATTCTAATTGGATCCAAATCAAGAAAATTCTTTATGCGTAGGAACATAAAGATTTGGACCAATGGATGTTGGATAGCGGTTGCTCCAGACACATGACTGGAGATAAATTGAAGTTCACCAAGCTCAAACTCAAAAACCTAGGCTCAGTGGCATTTGGCAATAATGCTACACTCAAGGTAATTGGGTCAGGTAATATTGAGCTTAAATCTGATTTCATTATTAAGAAAGTTCTATTGGTTGAAAACTTTAATTTTAACTTGCTTAGCATAAGTCAGTTATGTGATTCTGGTTATATAGTTACTTTCAACAATTCTAACTGCCTGATTAGAAATGAACAAGACTCAGAAATCATACTTAAGGGCACTAGGAAAAACAATGTATACACTATAAATCTTCCCCTTATACCCAAATGTATGTTAACACAATTAGAACAAACAAACCTCTGGCATAGGAGATTAGGTCATACCAATCTAAGAACTATCTCAAAAATTACCCAACTTGGCTTAATCAAAGGTATTCCCAAAATTAAAAATAATGAAAACCTAATATGTGAATCTTGTAATCAAGGTAAACAAACCAAATCCAATCACAAACTAATTCAATCTGATTAACTCAAACCACACTTGAGCTCCTGCACCTTGACCTATTTGATTCACATGGAGCCAAGTCACTAAGCGGAACCGATACTGCTTAGTAATAGTTGATGATTACTCTAGGTTTACCTGGGTTAGGTTCTAAAAACCAAAGATGAAACCCTAAACCTATTTAATGAATTCTGTAAACTAATTGAAAATCAAAACGACACTAAAATTAAAAGACTTAGGAGTGATCACGGGGGAGAGTTTGAAAATCAACGATTCGAGGAATTCTGTAAGGTAAATGGGTACCTACATGAATTTTCATGTCCTAGAACCCCCCAACAAAATGGGATAGTTGAGCGAAGGAATAGAACATTACAAGAAGCCGCTAGGGCTATGCTCAACGAATTTAATCTAGCAAACCAATTTTGGGCAGAAGCAATTAGTACGGCCTGTTATATCCAAAATAGGGTTTTGATTAACAAGCGACACAACAAAACCCCCTATGAACTGTACTACCATAGACTCCCAACCTACACTACCTAAGGGTCTTTGGATGTAAAGTCCATATCCTAAACACCAAAGACTATTTAGGAAAATTTCAGTCCAAGTCAAACCCAGGTATTTTCCTAGGATACTCAACCACAAGTAGAGCCTATAGAGTTTACAACAAACAAACTAAGAAAATTGAAGAAACAACAAACTTAATTTTTGATGAAGAAATCAACTCAACATCTAATAATCCAGACTTAACTTCATCAAACTCTGACCAAGAAAATGAACAAACTATTGAACCCTTAATTGAACCCTTAAACGAACTAACCATTGAACCAATTAATGAGTCAACTGAACCAAGTATCGAACCAACAAATGAACCAGCCCAATGAGTCGAATCAAATAGTGAACCAAACCGACCAGCCGGACCTGAGGCTGAACCAAGCTCTAGAAGAACCAAGAAACCCAGACTCAGTCACCCAACTGATCAAATTGTGGGTGATCCAACTCTAGGAGTCAGGAATAGATCCTCCTATAGAAACCTTAGTCAAATAGCTATGATATCAAAAATTGAACCCAAAACTATAGATGAAGCCCTACCTGACCCTGACTGGATCATAGCTATGCAAGAAGATTTAGCCCAATTTGAAAGGAACCAAGTCTGGGAACTAGTGCCTAAACTTGAAGGCAAATCCATCATAGATACTAAGTGGGTCTTTAGGAATAAACTAAATGATCAAGGAGAAATAGTCAGAAATAAAGCCCGCTTAGTAGCAAGGGTTCAGCCAAGTAGAGGGATTAGATTACGATGAACATACGCCCCAGTAGCTAGACTTGAGTCCATTAGAATGTTATTAGCATTTGCATCCCATAAAGGATTCAAATTATATCAAATGGATGTAAAGTCAGCCTTTTTAAATGGATTTATTAAAGAAGAAGTTTATGTAGGACAACCCCCAGGGTTTGAGGACTTAGACAAACCTAACCATGTTTACAAACTAACCAAAGCATTATATGGGCTAAAACAAGCACCTAGGGCCTGGTATGAACGGTTATCAACCTATTTAACTTCTAAAGAATTTAAACAAGGCCAAATTGACTCAACTTTATTTATTAAAACCCTAGGAAAAGATATATTTATTGCCCAAATTTACGTAGATGACATAATCTTTGGATCCACCAACACCAACTTCCTAAAAGAATTTGTCAAGATAATGGAAGATGAATTTGAAATGAGCTTAGTTGGTGAGCTTACCTTTTTCCTAGGACTACAAATCAAACAAACTAGGGATGGTAACTACGTTCATCAATTCAAATATGCTAAAGAGTTAATAAAGAAATTTAAAATGGATAACTCTAAAAGCATAAGTACCCCCATGGCCACTAATATAAAAATAGATAGTGACCCTGATGGTAAACCAGTGGACCTTAAACTCTATAGGAGTATGATAGGTAGCCTACTGTACCTTACAGCCAGTAGACCTGATATTCTTTTTGCTGTAGGGATGTGTGCTAGATACCAAACCTGTGCTAAGGAAACACACTTAGCAGCCCTAAAAAGAATACTAAGATATGTAAAGGGCACCCTAAATGTAGGGATTTGGTATCCTAGGACCTCAACTTTTGATTTAACGGATACTCAGATTCTGACTATGCTGGCTGTAAATTAGATAGAAAGAGCACAAGTGGAAGCTGCCAACTGTTAGGTCAGAGTCTAGTTAGTTGGTGCAGCAGAAAACAACACTGTGTAGCTCTATCCACAACTGAAGCTGAGTATGTGGCCTTAGGAGAGTGTGTTGCTCAACTTTTATGGATGATGCACACACTTAGGGACTTCCAGCTCAATTACACCCAAACTCAAGTATTTATTGACAATATAAGTTCAATCAATTTAACTAAGAACCCAATACAACACTCCAGAACCAAACATATAGAAGTCAAACATCATTTTGTAAGAGACTATGTAGCCAGGGTGAAATAGTACTTAAGTATATTGACTCTAAATCCACCTAGCTGATATATTCACAAAACCCTTACCTGAATCTGAGTTCAGTTCACTAAGAAGACAGTTAGGACTGTGCTTTGTAGAATAGATTAATTTTCTTCTCTACTTGATTTAAAATTTTTGAATTTGAAAAACTGTCTTACTTAATTTCAAAATCAGTTTTCATTTTCGACTTAGTTTTATTTTTTAAAACTACCCCCTTCAAAAACTAGGGTTTTTCAAAAATGGACTTAGCCTAGGCCCTAACCCTAGAACTGCATGCACCTATAGACTTAGAAGCCAGCATCTCACAAGTACCTTAGGGTACTTTTGATTGATAACCTAGAAAGGGTTGAGATGCTTAGGTCTTTGCCTTAATTCAAGATGCTTTAAGTCAGTGCATCTGCAGTAATTGGGGCACTAAATACAACTTATACAGCAATCAAGTTAAGTGTCAAGTTTAGAAAATCTAACTTGAACAGAAACACTTAACTTGACTAACCCTAGCAAAAACTACTGTTTATAACAGTTAGTAAGTAGCTAATTGGGTTAGACAGGTCCCTACAAAGAAAATTGATTGATTTAGTTAAGTCTAATTATGATTTGGTTCAGTACAGCAAAATCTTACTTATTTCCATTATTTCTGCTATATTCATTTGTTTTGATATATGGCAAAGGGGGAGAGATAGGAAAGGAGAGAGTAAAATTAATTTTCTTCAAATTTTTTTTTTCAAAATTTAATTTTCTTAACTCTATCCTTTATTCAAAAAGTATTCAAAAGTTTTTCTTTATTCAAAACTTTCTTGAAAAATACTTAAGCTTTCAAAATGTTGCTAAGTATTCAAGTCTTTCAAAATTCTTACTTAAGCTTTCAAAATGTTGCTAAGTATTCAAGTCTTTCAAAATTCTTACTTAAGCTTTCAAAATGTTGCTAAGTATTCAAGTCTTTCAAAATTCTTACTTAAGCTTTCAAAATGTTGCTAAGTATTCTAAGTATTCAAGTCTTTCAAAATTCTTACTTAAGCCTTTCAAAATGTTGCTAAGTATTCAAGTCTCTCAAAATTCTTACTTAAGCTTTCAAAATGTTGCTAAGTACTCAAGCCAAATTTTATAACTTAAGCTTGTCAAAAGTTTTAAACCTTTATAAAGTACCTTAAGCTTAAGTTTCTCAAAACTGGTTAAGTACAATATTATTAAGTACTTAAGTTTTCCAAAAGTAGTTTTTTTTTCTACTTAAGCTAACACTTTCAAAACTTTTGAGTACCTTAAAATTTAAAGCCTCAAACTTGTTAAGTACTCAAAAATCGTGTTTCAAAAAATCTTCCTATATACTTTTTAAGATTCCTAAGTACTCTAGCTTTTCAAAAGGTTCTTACTTAAGCTTGTCAAATTTGTAAGTATTCTAAAGCTTAAGTTTTTCAAAACTGTATTAAAACTGAAATTCTTACTTAAGCTAAAATTTTCAAAAAGTTTTCAAGTACAAGTAAAGTTTTTTAAACCCCACGAATTTTTGAAAAATCTAGGGGGATATTCCTTCCAGGGGGAGGGAACAAAAGTTAAAACTTTTTCATGTTTTGCTTAAACTTAACTTTTTGAACTAGGGTTGCCATAAATCAAAAAGGGGGAGATTGTTGGTGCAGAATGCACCTAAGTCAAACCTATGTTTTGATAATGGCAACATAGGTCAAAAGTTAAGTCTTTCTTGTTTTCTAACAAGTTACTATAGTGTGCAGAGATAAAGTCCTAGCAAAGGAAAGCTAGGCAACTGGCAAAGGACTGCCAGTAGCAAAGCCCTAGCGAAGGACTGCTAGGCAACTGGCGAAGGACTGCTAGCATCAAAGCCCTAGCGAAGGAATGCTAGGCACCGGGCGAAGGACAGCTCGGCATCCAAGCCCTGACAAAGGGCCGTCAGGCTAAAGTCCAACCAAAGGAGCGGTTGGCAACAGGTAAATTCTCCCGAGAGGAGTAGGTGAGGACGCGTTCCCCGTCGAGGGAACAGTAGGCGTCGGTTCGACCTAGGGCTCCATTTTGAAGACCAAAGTCAGAACCAAGACAGTTAAGGCTGTATAAACAAATACTTTATTGCTTTATTGTGTTTTGGACTAACCCTGGATGCAGGACCAAAGGAAGGAGTGTCTGCAGCTCAGATAGCCTCAAAGGAATGAGGTGGTAGCTGAGTAGGGCGCCCGGAGTGTCCCGGGCGCCCCCAAGGGGCATACAAAACAAGTAAAGAAAAAGGGAGTTCGAATACAGGCTGGGCTGGGCTGAACAGGGCGCCCCCATGCTCCCGGGCGCCCGCACTGCTCCCGGGCGCCCCCAGCGTCCCGGGCGCCCCCATGCGCAACATCGAACCTGAACCCCTCGAAGCCAAGGAGATAGGACTTTGACCCGGTCAATGCGGGCGCTCCGAGCGCTCCGGGCACCCCGGTCAAAGCAGATCCAGAGGATAGACGCTGACCGAGAGCACTGCGGATAGAGGCCACGTGGGGGGCGCCCCCGACGTCCCGGGCGCCCCCAGGCCCTATATAAAGGGCCCTCGACCCCAGGCTTCAGACATCAGTTCTTTCAACGCCTCAAAGCTCTTCTACGCTCGCGCCTTGCTTCGGAAACTGCCCAACTCGAGTCGACGACATCCTGCTGCTCCAAAAAGTCAACCTATAATCGGACGTCGGTAAAAGAAGAGCATCTTTTCTTAACTGTTAAAGTTTACTGCACTTACTCTGTATTCGATATTTGTAAACTGTTTTTACGCCAAATATAAAATTGCCCAAAGTAAATGGTCAACGACTGTGGGCCTTGGAGTAGGAGTCGACACAGGCTCCGAACCAAGTAAATCGACTGTGTCTTTGTGCTGTGATTGTTTTTATTTCCGCTGCGTACGTGCTCTTTACGAAAGTCCGAATGATTTCCGATATTCACCCCCCTCTATCGGTTTTCTCGATCCAACATAAAGAGGGTCTGAAATAATTTAATTTCAGACTCATTTCAGTGATTTCATTTCAGGCCTATCGTAGGCCTGAAATGAAATCATTTCAGGCCTATCGTAGGCCTGAAATGAAATCATTTCAGGCCTACCGAGGGCCTGAAATGATTTCACTTCAGGCCCACGTTGGACCTGAAATGATTTCACTTCAGACCCACGTTGGGCCTGAAATGAAATTAGTTCAGGCCTATATTCTTGAAGATATCTAAATATTTTAAATGTTTCAGGTGTACCGGTTGCGTTCACCAGACGAGATGTTGCATTGTTACTGGGGAAGGCATCCTCTTGTGGTAGGTCATACAACAAGTCAATATATTGTTTATTCTGGTGGAGGTGCTCATTTTCTTTTCTCGCTTTCCAGAATCTTTGCTTGGTCTTTGCAAGACAAATATAGAGCCCTTTTTCTTTAGAATGATAGGGTTACTTCCCAAATTTAGTCCCCCGATTCTTCTTGTTAGGTCAGCTATAGAATCTTCAAGCTCCTTGGAAGAAGAGGTAGGCATTCTTATAGTAGTGGAAACTTTCTTTACAAGACTTTGTAATTCTTGAACCTGTTCAGTTAGGTTAACAACCAGAGGTATCAAAGTATTATTCTGTTTAATGATAGCTCTTAGAAAATCAAAGTTTGTTTTTAGTTCAGTGGTAGGTGTGAATCCGCAGCAGGTGTTTCAATTGCTTCAGTATTTCTTAGAGCCCTTTTGTAATCAATATTATCTCTTTGTTCTTCTAGACTCATCTACCCATGAGATTTTTGACTTCCGAAATTAAATGTTCTACTTTACGGACACTCCCCTTCAGTTCTTCCGTAAGCTTAAGGGCTTCCTCCTCAACAAGCTTAGGCTGTCGAGATATTTCTCAAACTAAGTTTTGTACTTCAGTTTTTGTCAAAGGCTTTTGACTTGTAACCTCCTTTTCAAGGTTTCCTATGGTCTTTTGAAGTTTTATAACTTCCTGTCTTAATTCCCTGTTTTCTTCCTCTAAAGTATAGAACCATCTTCATAGTAAGGGATTTAAATGAATTTAGAATATATATTGTAGTAGAACTAATTTTATGATTTGGTTATTAATAATTTTTTTGTGCTTTTTTTATTAGTCATCAATAAGATCCTCAAGAATGTTTGGCCTGCAACAAGTGATGAAGACAGATATGATAGATGAAGGTTTCAGATATATTTTAATATCTTTGTGGAGTGATAATGCACACTTTTACTTATTGTCGGTGGATACAAAATCAATGACTTTCAATCATTTAAATTATCTTGCTAGTGTGTGTAAATATAAATATGAATTTCATCAGCAGTGAGCAATCATTATTCATTTCTATGTTAATCATTTAGTATAAAATCTCATTGATATTAAATTTTAAATTCATGATCTTACTTATAGGTAAAAGAATTAAAACAATACACTTGCGAGCAACTGAGGTCTATTCATCCATATCAAAAATTTATCATCCCTTGGACCAATGGGGCTCTGTCAGAGCAAATTATCCCCAACAAGAAGCCAGGTAAGTAAATGAGGATGAGTTTCAATTGAAAAGAAATTTATAAAATATATGGAAATTAAAAATACTGATGTTATTTATAGTGTGGGCTGTGCCTTTTTTTTGATGAAATATGTTCGATGTCTCCTATACGATGAGAAGATGGATTTTAAACAAGGAGACATGAGAAAAATGAATTTTGATGTAACACTTTTAATTTTGAGAGACATGTGTTGTAAAATATTGGATTAATTATCCATTGTATTATTGTAAAAAACATTTTATGGTGTTGTAAACAAATTAAATTGTGTATAGTTTTGTCACATCTATATAATTGTATGGTATGAAAAACAATTGTGTGTTGTTTATTAAACTCCAGTTGTTGCATTGTTCTGTGTCAAGTGATACGGTATGAGAACATAATTGATATTCATTAGGACTAAGTTTGGACACCACAAATACCATCTCCTAGCACAACTCTAATTAGTGATATCAAGTTTTGAGAAATCCAAATATCCTAGGTCTATCAGTGGGTTTCGGTGGAAACCCACTGATGGACCTACAAAACTCCTTCTGTTTCACATTCTGAAAATATGAGTTCATGGTCTGCAAGGAATCCAATTTTGGTAGGCATTGTGTATTTAGGTAGTCTCCAAATGGAACCTTCTTGTTTCAAGATTAAACAAATGTAAGCATGTTTTGATCATACCTGAGTATTTCAATAAAATGAGAGCATATTGTCACAACTTGTACAATTATATAAAAGATTGCCCTATAAATATTTAATAAATCATGATAAAATATTATAAAAATTATTTTTAAAATAGAAAAAAATTTAAGTCCACGTTGGGCCTGAAGTCATCTAATTTCAGGCCCAATATGGGCCTGAAATCAGATGATTTCAGGCCCTGCATGGGCCGGAAATAAGATTATTTCAGGTCCTCTGATAACCAAAAGTAAGGTTGCATATTACTGATTGTATAGACAACAATTATAGATTACTGATTCCATATTACTGATTTCTATAAAATAAACATATAGAAATAAAAAAATAGTAGTTATGGATGTTATAGCTAAGAAAAACTAATAAAAGATATTACAATAAAATTATAAATGTGGAAAAAAAACTAATATAGATAATAATATATGAAGATAGATAATAAATAATTGAGATAGTTCAATAAAATATAAAGATGAGCATAATTAAAGAGATAGGGATGATTTACTAAAATAAGTAATGATTCTGCATTGTTCTGTGCCAACTGATACGATATGAGAACATAATTAATATTCATTAGGACTAAGTTTGGGCACCAAAAATACCATCTCCTAGCTCAACTCTAAGTAGTGATATCTAGTTTTGAAAAATTCAAATATCCTAGGTCCATCAGTGGGTTTCCACCGAAACCCACTTATGGACCTACAAAACTCCTTCTGTGCCAAATTCTGAAAATATGAGTTCATGGTCTGCAAGAAATCCAATTTTGGTATGCATTGTGTATTTAGGTAGTCTCCAGATGGAACCTTCTTATTTCAAGTTTAAACAAATGTAAGCATGTTTTGATCATACCTGAGTATTTCAATAAAATGAAAGCATTTTGTCACAACTTGTAGAATTATATAAAAGATTACCCTATAAATATTTAATTTAATAAATCATGATAAAATATTATAAACATTATTTATAAAATGGAAAAATAAATTTGAGCCCACGTTGGGCCTGAAGTCAGTAGATCTCAAGCCCTCTGCAAAAAATTTAAAAATAGAGATATTAACAAATTAATAAAAAATATAAGTTTGGACACCACAAAACCTATAATTTAAATTAAGATATAAAACAAATTAAACTATAAAGAAAGAAATATAAAATATGAATAAATACATATAGTTTATAGAGTAAAATAATTTTTATAGATAAATATATAATTAATAAAATTAAAATAAAATCAGAGTAAAAATATTTTTCTATAATAAATATTTTTATACATTTTATGAAGGTAAGAAAATTATTATCTATACGTAAATAATATATAGTATACATTAGAAATACTTAATAAATAAATATAGTTCAAATAATAAAAATTAAGATATATAAGAAATAAGGACCGCGTAGGGCCTGAAATTTGGGGATATCAGGCCCAGCATTGAGCGAGGTGTATAGCGTCCTCCGGAGCCTTGTGGTTAGCAATCATCTTCTTCCTCCTATTTTCTTCGCAATTGAAGGTAGCATGTTTTCCTCCATTGGAGTCGTATGCTTAACATCCTCGTCATCGAACCAGTGGGAATGTACGTACCCTAATATTTAGTTTTTGATTTCACTAATGGTTGTTCACCTAGGGTTAGCGATAGTCTATAGTGACTGACCGAATCTGAGCAGACCCTTTATCTACGAAATCTAAGTGTTAATTTTGTTTGTGTCTCATTACTGTTTTATGGTTGCTAAGTTCGGGATGGCTCCAACAAAATCATCATCAAAGCAAAGCGCTCCAAAACAATCGACTAAACAGCAAGGTGCTGGTCGAAGTAAAAAAAGATAGTTGACACAAGAAAAAAGCAAAATGCTTTCCAATTATACAAGTTTTGTCAACAGAGGAGGAAGTAAAAGAATGAACTGGAAAAGTTGCCTTTGCCATTTCAGACATTTTATTGATTCTGTTAAACCCACAGCAGCACAAGAACAGTTGATTGGAGATAGACCCTTTTCTTGGGTCCTCAACCTCCCAAATAGTTCCTGTATAAGACCCTAGGTCCAGAATATGTTTGATAATTGGGATCAAGAAGAACATAGCTTTATCTTCCATGGGAAAAAACTCAAATTCACAAAGGTTGATATTTCACTGATTCTAGGGCTACCCGACACTGGAGAGATAGACCAACTTATTCAAACGAGGCCTCCAGCCCACTATACAAGCAGTATTTCGAAGAGTCAGGTTGTTCTGCCAAGCATTTGGAGAAACTCATAATGAAGTCAAGATCCAATGACAAGCTCTACTATCAGTTGTATCTACTATAATTTTTTGCTACTGTTCTATTTTGTGGTACTAGCAGCATAGTTACCATTCTTGTGCTCTCACTGATTGATTGCATAGATGATTTTGACAACCTAGCTACTTATAATTGGTGCAATGCCATGTACAATTTCATGGCTCCTCAGTTGAAAGCCATTGGAAAGGAGGTTACATTGAGGCAAAGACCACATATAGATGATTCAACCCAAACGGCCAAGGCTCCCTTGCTCAAGGGATTTCCAAATATTTTGGCTGTAAGTTAGAGTTCATATAGCTGCTTATATATTTTTTGATGGATATTATTTTCTCAATATAATCATTTTGCAGGTATGAGTCAGTGAACATATCAGTATTGCTGCTCCAGAACATCCTGATAGATTGCCAAGAATCCTTCGGTGGAATTGGCCTAAGTCTCATTTTGACACTGTCAAAAAGGGGATAGACCGTCTGGGCCCACATAAAATTATTGTTGATTTAATTTCGGAAGAGATAGAGATGGATTTGGTACCTCACTACTCTCCTCCAACTCAAGCACTTGAGGTACAGTTTGAGGTATTACAGCAGGCAGCAGAAGGAAGCCTACAGGCCTTAGATATGAAGGCTGCAATTAGTGTATGGAAAAGCAAGAACAAATTGATACGTTACAACAACAATTATCTATTTCTCTTAAAAGTTTGGAGGATGTTAAAAATGAAATGGCAACCGCCATAAGTGAGAAGGATGTAATAATTGCTCAGAAGGATATAATAATTGCTGGGAAGAATTCCCAGCTTAAAGAGAAAGATGTTATCTACACAAAATTATTATCTATACAAAATAAAATCATAGAGACTGTTGACAAGAGAATTCGGAGGCTCGAAAAACAATTGGAAAGCAATGGCTCAGATGACGTTGAGCCACTACCAAAAAAAAGAAATAGAACTGAGAGAAAACAAGCATACGAGGGCAAAGGCAAAGACAAACAGATTGTTGAGGATGAGGAGGAGGATGAGGATGAAGATGAAGAGCCTCCTGCCTCATCAATATCAGAAACCACGACGCAAACAACAATATTTGCGCAAACTACAATATCTAAGCAAATAACAATATCTGATCAACAAGCAGCTAAAAGTAAAGAAATTCAAAAGGACAAATCCAAATTCTTGAAGAATGCCAGGGCATTTTTTAAGAAGAATAAAGATGCAGAGATTGAAGAAACATTATTAAAGCTTAGTAAATTAAAGTGAGTTAGTTGCTGTCGCAATTGAATAATAATGTAAAACAATGATGATTATTACCATTCAATAATAAAATTTAATTAATCAATCCTTTCTTATTAAGATTCTTATATTTTATTTATGTAGGTTTTTGGTTAATCCAGTATGGTCCAATGAGACCTTTTCACTAGATATGCAATCATTTTTGACTATATCTTATTCGAATGACTACACCAATGGGGATTGCATTAATACTTACTGGATAATTTTAGTAAATGAAGCAAAAACCTCTAACTCACCATACCACCCCTCCATATTCTGTGGGGTGGGGTTTGATGTAAGTAAATGAGCACCTTATTTTGTTATTTTTTTCTAGGATTTAGTCCACTAACAGTTCCATTTTAATAAACATAGGAACTGTTTGATGTGATGCATGCTGAAGCATTTGAACAAACTATTGCTACTGATACAGACAAGCCAATTAGATATATCATCTGTCCTATAAATAATGCAGATGATCATTGACATCTTTTGGTTATTGACCTCGAGAAAGATAATATCCTTCATTATAATTCTCTCGGTGTTACAAAAGGATACATTGCCAAATTTGAGAAAATTGTATGTTTTATTGTATATATAAAACATTACAAGTAGTTTTAATAAAATATCTTTTTTACTAATGTCATTTGTGTGTAGGTGGCATTTTTCAAAAATATGAACTGGTCATATTACACGAGATGGAATAAAGGATTGCATTCTATATCAGGGGAAGACTTTACTAAAATTGAAGTACAAGGACCCACCCAATGCAGATTGTAAGATTATGTTTATTTTGGTTCAAAATAACATAATCTTTGATGGTGTATGTAATATGGTAACCACAATTTAAATATTAGTTTTTTAGGGTGGATTGTGCTTTTTTTCTCATGCGCTATGCTGAAAGTATAGTGTTTCAAAGATCTATAGATTTTACCCAAATGGAAATGAAACCTTATCGATTTAAGACTGGATATAAAATTATGACAGATAAGTTCTGGAAGGGTAATATGTAATTATGTTTTGTTGATACAATGCAAATGTAAGCCTGTTATGACAAACATTGTATGTTTGTAGTTATAATGTATGTAATTAGAAATTTATCATTGTTTTGTATACAATCCATTTGAAATCAATGGAACCTTTCTTTCGATTCATGTTGTTGTGTAATCTGTAATTTATAATCTGTAATTGCTGTCTATACAATCAGTAATATGGAACCTTGCTTTTGGTTATCAGAGGGCCTGAAATCAGAGATATTCAGGCCCAAGTTGGGCCTGAAATCAGATGACTTCAGGCCCAACGTGGGCTGATTTTTTTAAAAAAATATTTTTAATAATATTTAATCATAATTTATTAGATTAATTATTTATAGGGAAAACTTTTATATAATTCTACAAGTTTGACAAAATGCTCTCATTTTATTGAAATACTCAGGTATGATCAAAAAAGGCTTACACTTGTTTAAACATGAAATAAGAAGGTTCCATCTGGATTCTACCTAAATACACAATGAATAGCAAAATTGGATTCCTTGCAGACCATGAACTCATATTTTCAGAATTTGTTGGAATAGGAGTTTTGTAGGTCCATCAGTGGGTTTTGGTGGAAACCCACTGATGGACGTAGGATATTTGGATTTCTCAAAACTCGATATCATTAGTTAGAGTTGAGCTAGGAGATGGTATTTGTGGTATCCAAACTTAGTCCTAATGAATATCAATTATGTGTTAGTGCAGAATGCACCCAAGTCAAACCTGTGTTTTGATATTGGCAAAATGGTTCAAAAGTTAAGGGTCAGTTGTTGTCTAACAAGTTTCTTGAGTGTACAGGAAAAGCCCTAGCAAAGGAATGCTAGGCACTGGCGAAGGACTGCCAGACAGGAAAAGCCCTAGCAAAGGACTGCTAGGCTCTGGCGAAGGACTGCCAGAATAGACAAACCCTAGCGAAGGAATGCTAGGCACTGGCGAAGGGCTGCCAGAAGAAAAGAACCAGCGAAGGGCTGCTAGGCACCAAGCGAAGGGCAGCTTGGCAACTCAAGACCTGGCGAAGGACTGCCGGGCAAAAGTCCAACTGGAGGAGCCGGTTGGCACCAGGTAAATTCTCCCGAGAGGAGTAGGTGAGGACGCGTTCCCCTTGAGGGAACATTAGGCGTCGGTTCGACCTAGGGCTCCATTTTGGAGACCAAAGTCAGAACCAAGACAGCTAAGGCTGTATAAACTAACATAATATTTGCTGTTTTGGACTAACCCTGGATGCAGGACCGAAGGACTGTGTATCTGCAGCTCAGAGAGCCTCAAAGGAGTGAGGCAGTAGCTGGGCAGGGCGCCCCGAAGTTTCCGGGCGCCCCCAGAGTCAACCCAAGTCAGCAGACCAAGAAAAAGCTCCGACAGCAGCATTTCGGGGCGCCCCGGTTGTTCCGGGCGCCCCGCGCGCTCCGGGCGCCCCGCGTGTCGCGGGCGCCCCCAGTGCCACGCCGACTATCAGCTGCCCTCGCGAAGCCAAAGGATGAGGCTTTGACCGGTCAACCCGGGCGCCCCGCGCGCTCGGGGCGCCCCGGTCAAAGCTGATCCCGAAGATGAAGAGATCAGCCTTGACCGAAGCGATCACCGGATCGGAAGCCACGTGGGGGGCGCCCCCGTCGACCAGGGCGCCCCCAGCCCTATATAAAGGGCCCTCGACCTCCTTCTTCATATGATCAATTGCTTCGACACTTCTGCGCTCTTCTGCTTCCGCGACACGCTCCAGAAATCTTCCAACTCAAGCTGACGACGTCCCGCTGCTCCGAAACTTCGATCTACACCGGACATCGGTAACGAAGAGCTGCATTTAAAGTTTACTAAACTGTTCTTGTTATAATCTGTCTTGTAAACTTTTGCGAACTTATAGAATTGCCCGCAGAAAACGGTCAACGACCGTGGGCCTTGGAGTAGGAGTCGACCCAGGCTCCGAACCAAGTAAACCGACTGTGTTTGCATTGTTCTGTTTTTCTTTTATTTCCGCTGCGCACCCGCTCTTTTTAAATCCGAACGATTTGCGACATTCACCCCCCCCTCTATCGCATCTCTCGATCCAACAAGTGGTATCAGAGCGGGGAATTCAAACTTGGTGCAACCACCAGTTTGAAAATTTTTCGGATTTCTTTCGTTTTTCTCTCTCAATTTTTTTTTTAAATTTTCGTTCGAATTTTTCTTTCAAGGTTGGTGCAACACCCTTTGAAATTATCTTTATTTCTTTTCTTCCCGCACTACTAATCCAAGACCAAGTCTTGGAATATTCTTGTTTTTTTTTGTTGTTTGTTATTTCAGAACAAATGGCCATCCAAGAAGGTTTTAGCACCGCCAGACCTCCACTTTTCAGTGGAGAAGACTTTCCTTACTGGAAAAGTCGAATGGAGGTCCACCTGAAAACTCAGGTGGATATGTGGATAATCATCCAGTCTGGACTGATGATTCCCACAAATGCTGATGGCGTACCACAAAACTACTCAGAGTGGGACACTGCCCTCAAACGCAAGATTGAAGCTGACGCCAAAGCAACTCAGACCCTTCAATGCGGACTGACAAAAGAGGAGCCGAACCGCGTAGGCCCATTCAACAGTGCCAAGGAGCTATGGGCTAAACTGATTGAGCTCCACGAAGGAACTTCAGATACGAGGATCAGCAAACGGGACCTGCTACTGAACAAGCTCTTCACTATCAAAATGGCAGATAACGAGACAGCAGCCCATCTCCATGCCAGAATCCAGGAATTGATGAACGGTCTTCACGCAATAGGTCACCAGGTTCAAAACCGTGATCTTATAAGGTATGCCCTAAACGCGTTCCCTAGGACCACCTTGTGGGCATCTATGGTAGATGCATACAAGGTCTCTAGGGATCTTTCAAAAATTAAGTTAGATGAGTTATTCTCTGAACTTGAACTGCATGAACAGACTAACTGCAATTTGGCCGAGAAAAGTATAGCCTTCTTTGCAGGGAAAACAGGAAGAATGACTAAGAAGAAAACTCAAGTTGAACCTGAATCTACCTCAGATTCAGAAACAGAAGATCAAGAAGGAGATCAATCTGAACTGGTCAGGCTAGCTCGAAGCTACTACAAAAAGTTGAAGAACCAAGCCAACACACGGAGAACAAGCCGAAGAAAGGATGAACCAGCTGAACCAGCAACTGACAAACACAAGCCCAACGTAACCTGCTACGAATGCAAAAAGAAGGGTCACTACAAGACTGAATGTCCAAGCCTAAAGGAGTCCAAAAAGACCAGAAAGAAGAAGGCACTCCAAGCAACCTGGGACGAGTCTTCCTCAGAAGAAGAAGAAGAAGTAGCCCAGTCCAATCTTCTAGCCCTGACCGCTTCGGATCAAATCGAGACTGACTCAGACTCAGACCAGGACGACGGCAAGCTGACATTCTCCGACGACGGCGAAATAAGGGTAACGGGTTTTTCAAAATTGCAATTGAATTCGCTTATTTCCTATCTATCCTGAGATTTGGCGAAAGCCAAACTCCGAATCGAGTCCCTCCGACAGGAAGTAAAACTCCTGAAAGAGGGAGCTGATTCTAAATCCTTAACTGAGAAACTTCAGGAAGGAACCCCTGATCAAGTTGAAAAACTTGAATCAGAGAATTCCTCCCTGAAAACTCAAGTTAAGGACTTAAGAACAGCTTTAGAACGATTCACTTCTGGTTCCAAGAATCTTGATCTGATTCTGGGAAAACAGAAGTCTGTTCTAAACCGATCCGAACTTGGCTATAGAACCAAATCTCGGCAAAGATCTTACTTTGCTGTACTGAACCAGTCAAGACCTAAGGTTCAGGCATGGGTGCCAAAACTGTGCCTGACTAAACTAACTGGTTCAAATCAATTTTGGATCCCCAAGGACAAGATTCACATCTTGCCTAACCCATACAGAGGCTTTAGTCCAGGGGGAGCCAAAATCAAAACAATTTTTATAATTAGATAATTTTTTGTTAATTGATTGATTGTTTGTTTATTTAATTTTTTTTAAAATGTCATGCTTAGATTTAAGGAATACTTAGATTTAAGGACTAAATTACTTGAAACTTGAAAACATAGTATTGGGAGGAGGTGAGATGATAGTACGTTGGGGAAACCAACTCTAATAAGATCAAGTCTACTTGGTCTCTTTAGACTGGTGAAACCAGCCGAAGCTACCGATCTAAGAACCAAGCTAGTTAGACCAGAAAATGACTTAATTTAATTTGAAAATGAAATTTCATTAAAAGGCTTTGTCAAGGAAAGGGTGGATGATCCCATAAGGCCAAGACCTGGAAGCCAATTTCTGAAATTCAAATTCAAATTATCTTTTGTCAAATTCGAATCTAACTCAAATTTCAAATAATTATAGATTCTAATCTGTTTTCAAAACTTCTATTTTTCAAACTTATTATCTTTTTGAAAAACACTTAATCTGTTTTCAAAATTTCTGTTTTTTTTTAATCTGTTATCAAAATTAAATAACTTTTTTTTCGAAAATAAATTGAAATTCCTTTTCAAAACTAATTTCTACCGTCAAACCTGTCTCACAAAAACCTTAAGGTTAACGTGATTGAAAACCCTAGACTGGAGTGAGACAGACTAGGAAGTGAAACTCAATTTAAGCTATCCCTAACTTAAATTGGATCCAAATCATCAAAAAATTCTTTATGTGTGGCAACATAAAGATTTGGACCAATGGATGTTAGATAGCGGGTGCTCCAGACATATGACTGGGGACAAATTGAAGTTCACCAAACTCAAGTTCAAAAACCTGGGCTCAGTGGCATTTGGTAACAATGCTACACTCAAGGTAATTGGGTCAGGTAATATTGAACTTAAATCCAATTTCATTATTAAGAAAGTTCTATTGGTGGAAAACTTCAATTTTAACTTACTTAGCATAAGTCAGTTATGTGATTCTAGTTATTTGGTTACTTTCAACAATTCTAATTGCCTGATTAGAAATGCACAAGACTCAGAAATCATGCTTAAGGGCACTAGGAAAAACAATGTATACACTATAAATCTTCCCCTTATACCCAAATGCATGTTAACACAATTAGAACAATCAAAACTCTGGCATAGGAGATTAGGTCATACCAATCTAAGAACTATCTCAAAAATTACCCAACTTGGCTTAATCAAAGGTGTCCCTAAAATTAAGAATAATGAAAACCTAATATGTGAATCTTGTAATCAAGGCAAACAAACCAAGTCAAGTCACAAATTGATCCAATCTGATCAAACCCAAGCCACACTCGAGCTCCTACACCTTGACCTATTTGATTCACATGGAGCCAAGTCACTAAGTGGAAACCGATACTGCTTAGTGATAATCGATGACTACTCTAGGTTCACCTGGGTCAGGTTTCTAAAGACCAAAGATGAAACCCTGAACCTATTTAACAACTTTTGTAAATTAATTGAAAATCAAAATGATATCAAAATCAAAAGACTTAGGTCTGACCACGGGGGAGAATTCGAGAATCAAAGATTCGAAGAATTCTGCAAAGTAAATGGATATAAACACGAATTTTCGTGTCCTAGAACCCCCCAACAAAATGGCATAGTAGAAAGGAAGAATAGAACCTTACAAGAAGCTGCTAGGGCTATGCTCAATGAATTTGATCTACCTAACCACTATTGGGCAGAAGCAATTAGCACAGCTTGCTATATCCAAAATAGGATTCTGCTTAATAAAAGGTTAAATAAAACACCCTATGAACTTTACTACCATAGACTTCCAAACCTACACTATCTTAGAGTCTTTGGATGCAAAGTCCATATTCTTAATACCAAAGACTATCTTGGAAAATTCCAATCCAAGTCAAACCCAGGTATCTTTTTAGGGTACTCTACAACAAGTAGAGCTTATAGAGTCTACAACAAAACAACTAAGAAAATTGAAGAAACAACCAACTTAATATTTGATGAAGAAACTAACCCAAAATCTAATAATTCTGACTTAGCTTCATCAAATACTGATCAAGAAGATAACTCTGAAACCCCAATTGAACCCTTTAATGACTTAACAATTGAACCAACCTCTGAATCAGTTGAACCAACCAATGAACCCAGAACTGAACCTATTGGACCAGCTGGACCTGAAGCTGAGCCAAGTACTAGAAAAACCAAGAAACCCAGACTAAGTCACCCAGCTGACCAAATTGTAGGTGATCCAACCTTAGGAGTCAGAACTAGAGCTTCCTATAGAAATCTTAGTCAAATAGCCATGATTTCAAAGATTGAACCTAAGACTATTGAGGAAGCCCTACCTGATCCTGACTGGATCTTAGCCATGCAAGAAGAGTTAGCCCAATTTGAGAGAAACCAAGTCTGGGAGTTAGTACCTAAACCAAAGGGCAAATCCGTAATTGACACTAAGTGGGTATTTAGGAATAAGTTAAACGATCAAGGTGAAATAGTCCGAAATAAAGCCCGCTTAGTAGCTAAGGGATTCAGCCAAGTAGAAGGGTTGGATTATGATGAAACCTACGCCCCTGTAGCTAGACTTGAGTCTATTAGGATGTTACTAGCCTTTGCATCCCATAAAGGATTTAAATTATACCAAATGGATGTAAAGTCAGCCTTCTTAAATGGGCTTATTAAGGAAGAAGTTTATGTAGAACAACCCCCCGGATTTGAGGATATAGAAAAACCCGATCATGTCTACAAACTTAGTAAAGCCCTTTATGGACTAAAACAAGCACCCAGGGCCTGGTATGAAAGATTATCCAATTACCTGATTTCTAAAGAATTCAAACAAGGTCAAATTGACCCAACCTTGTTTGTTAAAATTTTAGAAAAGAATATATTTATTGCCCAAATTTACGTAGATGATATAATATTTGGATCAACTAACTCTAAATTTCTAAAAGAATTTGTAACAATAATGGAAAATGAGTTTGAAATGAGTTTAGTTGGGGAACTCAACTTTTTCCTAGGGTTACAAATCAAACAAACTAAGGATGGAAATTATGTACATCAATCTAAATATGCTAAAGAACTAATTAAGAAATTTAGAATGGATAACTCTAAAAGTATAAATACCCCAATGGCCACAAATGTGAAAATAGATAATGACCCTGATGGCAAACCAGTAGACCTAAAACTTTATAGAAGTATGATAGGAAGTCTACTATACCTTACAGCCAGCAGACCTGATATACTTTTTTCAGTAGGAATGTGCGCTAGGTACCAAACCTGTGCTAAGGAAACTCACTTAGCAGCCCTAAAACGAATTTTAAGATACATTAAGGGCACCCTAAATGTAGGGATATGGTACCCTAGGACTTCATCCTTTAAGTTGTCAGGATACTCTGATTCTGACTATGCTGGTTGTAAATTAGATAGAAAAAGTACAAGTGGAAGCTGCCAACTCTTAGGAAACAGCTTAGTAAGTTGGTGCAGTAGAAAGCAACACTGTGTTGCGTTATCCACAACTGAAGCTGAATATGTAGCCCTAGGAGAATGTGTAGCTCAACTCTTATGGATGATGCACACTCTTAAGGACTTTCAGCTAGACTACAATCAGACCCAAGTCAATATTGACAATATTAGCTCAATTAACTTAACCAAAAACCCAATTCAACATTCTAGAACCAAACACATAGAAGTAAAACATCACTTTGTAAGAGATCACGTAGCTAGGGGTGAAATAGTCCTTAAGCATGTAGACTCCAAGTCCAACCTAGCTGACATATTCACTAAACCCCTACCTGAATCTGAGTTTAGCTCACTAAGAAGGCAGTTAGGGTTGTGCTTAGTAGAATAGAATCATTTGTTTTTTTTGTTTTAAAATGTTTCAAATTGATATTAAAATGGTGTTTATTTAAAAAAAAAGGTTTTTCTAACTTAATCTTAAAAAGTTTTACTCTGGTTTTAAAATTTTTTCTTGACTTAGTTTTATTTCAAAAACTACCCCCTTCAAAACTAGGGTTTTCTTCGAAATGGACTTAGCCTAGGCTCTAACCCTAGAATTGCATGCACCTATAGATCTAGAAGCCAGCATCTCACAAGCACCTTAGGGTACCTTGAGTGATAACCTAGAAAGAGTTGAGATGCTTAGGTCTTTGCCTCAATTCAAGATGCTTTAAGTCAGTGCATCGGCAGTAATTGGGGCACTAAATGAACAGCAATCAGGTTAAGTGTCAAGTTTAGACAATCTAACTTGAACAATGCACTTAACTTGACTAACCCTAGCGAAAACTACTGTTTATAACAGTTAGTAAGTAGCTAATTGGGTTAGACAGGTCCCTAAAAGATTTAACCAGACTTAGGTCCTAGTTTGTTTCAGTACAGCAAATGCTTTATTTAATTATTGCAAATATTTCTTCTGCATTTTTTTTGATATATGTCAAAGGGGGAGAGGTGGAAAGGAAAGAGGGAACCCAAAAAGTTTTTTTCAAATGTTTTCCTTTATTCAAAAAAAAAGTTTTTTTCAAATGTTTTCCTTTATTCAAAAAGTTTAACCTCAAAGTTAGAAATTCAAAGCTCAAATTTATCCTGTAAAAATTTCTAACTCTGAATTATTTCTAAGCTTAAAGCTTAATTTTTTGCTTAAAATTTCTAACTCTGAAGTGTTATTAATTTTTGCTCAAAATTATTCTTTGAAAATTTTCTAAGTCTGAAATTTTTCCAAAACTGAAAATTTTCTAAATCTGAAATTTTTCCAAAACTGAAAATTTTCTAAGTCTGAAATTTTTCCAAAACTGAAAATTTTCTAAATCTGAAATTTTTCCAAAACTGAAAATTTTCTAAATCTGAAGTTTTACCAAAACTGAAAACTTTCCAAAGTCTGAAATGTTTCTAAAACTGAAAATTTGTCTAAAGTTTTCTAAGCCTTCCAAACTTAGAACATCTTTTCGAAAAACTTAGCAAATTTCCCAACTTATTATCAAAACAAAAAATCTTCTAAGTACTTAACTCACATCACCTATTTTTGAAAAATCTAGGGGGAGATTTCTTCCAAGGGGAGGGAATCTAACTTTGGATTTCATTTTAGCATTTTTTTCCTTAACTTTTTGAACTAGGTTGCCATATATCAAAAAGGGGGAGATTGTTGGTGCAGAATGCACCCAAGTCAAACCTGTGTTTTGATATTGGCAAAATGGTTCAAAAGTTAAGGGTCAGTTGTTGTCTAACAAGTTTCTTGAGTGTACAGGAAAAGCCCTAGCAAAGGAAT
The DNA here is from genome assembly GCA_024364735.1 of Boesenbergia rotunda. Taxonomy (NCBI): domain Eukaryota; kingdom Viridiplantae; phylum Streptophyta; class Magnoliopsida; order Zingiberales; family Zingiberaceae; genus Boesenbergia; species Boesenbergia rotunda. The sequence continues at coordinate 177,051 of JAGFNQ010004446.1, forward strand.
GCTAGGCACTGGCGAAGGACTGCCAGACAGGAAAAGCCCTAGCAAAGGACTGCTAGGCTCTGGCGAAGGACTGCCAGAATAGACAAACCCTAGCGAAGGAATGCTAGGCACTGGCGAAGGGCTGCCAGAAGAAAAGACCTAGCGAAGGGCTGCTAGGCACCAAGCGAAGGGCAGCTTGGCAACTCAAGACCTGGCGAAGGACTGCCGGGCAAAAGTCCAACTGGAGGAGCCGGTTGGCACCAGGTAAATTCTCCCGAGAGGAGTAGGTGAGGACGCGTTCCCCTTGAGGGAACATTAGGCGTCGGTTCGACCTAGGGCTCCATTTTGGAGACCAAAGTCAGAACCAAGACAGCTAAGGCTGTATAAACTAACATAATATTTGCTGTTTTGGACTAACCCTGGATGCAGGACCGAAGGACTGTGTATCTGCAGCTCAGAGAGCCTCAAAGGAGTGAGGCAGTAGCTGGGCAGGGCGCCCCGAAGTTTCCGGGCGCCCCCAGAGTCAACCCAAGTCAGCAGACCAAGAAAAAGCTCCGACAGCAGCATTTCGGGGCGCCCCGGTTGTTCCGGGCGCCCCGCGCGCTCCGGGCGCCCCGCGTGTCGCGGGCGCCCCCAGTGCCACGCCGACTATCAGCTGCCCTCGCGAAGCCAAAGGATGAGGCTTTGACCGGTCAACCCGGGCGCCCCGCGCGCTCGGGGCGCCCCGGTCAAAGCTGATCCCGAAGATGAAGAGATCAGCCTTGACCGAAGCGATCACCGGATCGGAAGCCACGTGGGGGGCGCCCCCGTCGACCAGGGCGCCCCCAGGCCCTATATAAAGGGCCCTCGACCTCCTTCTTCAAATGATCAATTGCTTCGACACTTCTGCGCTCTTCTGCTTCCGCGACACGCTCCAGAAATCTTCCAACTCAAGCTGACGACGTCCCGCTGCTCCGAAACTTCGATCTACACCGGACGTCGGTAACGAAGAGCTGCATTTAAAGTTTACTAAACTGTTCTTGTTATAATCTGTCTTGTAAACTTTTACGAACTTATAGAATTGCCCGCAGAAAACGGTCAACGACCGTGGGCCTTGGAGTAGGAGTCGACCCAGGCTCCGAACCAAGTAAACCGACTGTGTTTGCATTGTTCTGTTTTTCTTTTATTTCCGCTGCGCACCCGCTCTTTTTAAATCCGAACTATTTGCGACATTCACTCCCCCCCCCTCTATCTCATCTCTCGATCCAACATTATGTTCTCATACCGTATCACTTGGCACAGAACAATGCAGAATCAGAGCTTATTTTAGTAAATCATCCTTATCCCTTTAATTTTTCTCATCTTTATATTTTATTATCTATCTTAATTATTTATTAGCTATCTTCATATCTTATTATCTATATTAGTTTTTTCCCACATTTATAATTTTATTGTAATATCTTTTATTTTTTTCTTAGATATAACATCCATAACCACTAATTTGTATTTCTATATGTTTATATTATAGATATTTATTCATAATTTGGAAAAGATTATTCCTATTTTGGTTTACAGAGGTCAGTGGGTTATTAAAGGGCCTGAAATCAGAGCTATTCAGCCCCACGTTGGGCCTGAAATAAGAGGATTCCAAGCCCACATTAGGCCTGAAATAATCTGATTTTAGTCCCACATTGGGCCTAAAATCCTCTTATTTCAGGCCCAACGTGAGCTTGAAATCAGATGACTTCAGGCCCAATGTGGACTCAAATTTTTTTCATTTTAAAAATATTTTTTATAATATTTAATCATGATTTGTTAAATTAAATATTTATAGGGTAATCTTTTATATAATTCTACAAGTTGTTACAAAATCCTCTCATTTTATTAAAATACTCAATTATGATTAAAACAGTCTTACATTTATTTAAACTTGAAATAAGAAGATTCCATCTGGATACTACGTAAATACACAATGCATAGCAAAATTGGATTCCTTGCAGACCATGAACTCATATTTTCAGAATTTGTTGCAATAGGAGTTTTATAGGTCCATCAGTGAGTTTTGGTGGAAACTCACTGATGGACCTAGGAGATTTGGATTTTTCAAAACTCGATATCACTAGTTAGAGTTGAGCTTGGAGATAGTATTTGTGGTGTCCAAACTTAGTCCTAATGAATATCAATTATGTTCTCATACCGTATCAGTTGGCACAGAACAATGCAGCAATAATACAGAAATCAGAGGGTCTAAAATCAGAGATATTCAGAAATCAGATGACTTTACGACTTCAGGACCTGAAATCTAATTATTTCACGCCCAATGTGAGCCTGAAATCAGAGGACTTCAGGACTGATCTATTTTGCTTACATTGAATTAGACAAGGTGAAATGTATCATAGTATTGGAATACCTCTTCAAGTGACAACATTAACAACAACTAGTTTTTTTTCAATACTATCGCTGTACAATATACAAAATATATACATTCATTTCTCCTGCTTACAAAATATATACATCAATCAGAATATTCCTGCAATACATACACCAGTAACTCAAGACCCTAGGGCTGGCGATATTCTACAAGTCCTTCGATTATGGCCAAGTTGTTTGCAACGACTACATTTGAGTTTTACCTTCCCATTGTGTCTCGACTCAATCTGTGCCTTCTTTCATCTACCGAGCTACACAAGGCTATGGGGACATAGAAATATAATATTGTTTACGCCCCTAGGACAAAACTCTTTGCTTTGACAAGGGTAAATACGATCCATATAAATGACATTCCAATTTTGTGAATAAAAATAATGCTCACAATATGGTAGTGTATCCATATTCCGGTGAATGATGACGACAATAGCATGTGAGCAAGGGAGTTCTGAATTTTGAAACTCCCCACATTGACAATATTTTTTTTTCCAAATCAACAATGTATGAAGTGCCCTATGTCTCTACTTTCATTCTGATTGAGAGTATGAGTGAACCTTATATGCCTTAGCTTTATCTCTCCTTGAATCAATTACTTTTGTAGCATGAGGTGTCAATGTAACATACCATTTTGAGAATTCCGTTGCGTGCTAACACTCGTGATAGAATGAATGAATGACAAGATTCTGAAAAAGGAAAAAGTTTACGAGTCGATATTCACCCCCCTCTATCGACACCACCGATCCCACACATTAGACATAGCTAGGGCTTTGGTTGACAATAAATATACCCTATCTAGTAGATTAGTTGCATGCTTATTGTTCATAAGGTTGGTTGGATGCTTGTGTATCATACAGCTGCATGGTTGTGACCTGGTCGATGTTGTGCATATTAGTAACATGCACCATATCTATATTGTTTCATGCTGGTGATTATTAGCACCCTTGTGGCTTGAGCCTATCATCAGTCATATAGTTTCTGCCCACTCAACTGCTCAGGGATAGTGGTAATTGTTGGAGTGTGAGCAGCCATCCTCTTATGCCACACTTGACCACTCATGGGTAGTGGATATTGTAGTTGTAGGCAAGCAGTCGACACCCTCTCCATTGTTTACGAGGGATAGTAGAGCTGTTGGTGGCTTCCCCTTGTCCTAAGATTTTGGAGTATTTGGATCCTCAAAATCCTGTCAACTTAACTATTTATAGTAGTGGTAGTTGTTGGAGTGCGTATAGTCATCACAACCCTACCCACTAGACCATACAGATGAGATGTGATGGCGGCTTGACTAGAGTCAGGGGTGACACATGTCATTGCATCATGTGCATTTATTGCATCGTACATTTTTCTTATGTTTGTTGCATTTGCTTGAGCTATGATTGCTGCACTTGATTGTCATGCATATATGAGTTACTTTTATTCAGTTATGTATCTTCATGCATGACTCTGTTTTAGAGACTGTATATCGTTGTTTCTATCTGCTTATTGTATCCTTTTATGCCATGTATTTATTTATCCTTATACCCGCAGAGTTTGCCAGGACTCATCACCGCTTACTTTTATTTTTGTTTCAGGTAATTGATAATTGCGACTCGTGGAGTTAGGAGAGGATTCATCTGTCAATCCCCCAATATAGAGTTTTTAGTCGTTTCATTATTTCTATACTGAACTTGTACTTATTTTATTATTTTTTGGAGTTGACCGTAAGTACTTGTGGACTTAATGTGCATGACATGAGATTTGAGTTTTATTTAGAGTTATGTGCTTTCTTCCTTATTTATTTTGCATGGTTGTCAGCCGTGTGTGTTGCACTTTATATATATTTGTTCTGAGGTTGAATTGTTATTATTATGTTGTGTGTTGTGATGTATAAATGTTTCAGATTGTCCGTTGTACAGGGAAGGTGTTGTTCAATTTTTTATCAGACATGCGGCTAACTTAGGCGTGACAATAAGTTTTGGTTGGACAACAAATATCAAAATGTAATAATTCTAGTGGAGTTGTAGCTCTCTATAAGAATTTAGGAAATGTCATTCTATGGATTTTTCCATAACACATCCATCACAAACTCTTCCGCTTACATCAATAGATGGTAGCCCAATAACCATAGCCTATTTATTCAACAATTTAAGGCTCTCATAATGTCCATACCTCATATGCTAAAGCATCGAATCATATATGACTTCAAACTTTAAACCTATTTTTTCTTTATGAGACATGCACATTGGGAATACTCTAGTTGTTGTCATAGGTACTACAATTATTGTCAGATCCTTTTCCTTATCAATAATTATCCATCCCTATCAAATGTGAGCATATAACCATCTTCTACCAATTGACCCACACTCAATAAATTTTGAGATAATTTAGGAACACAAAGCACATCTTTGATAACTTTAGAAGTAACTCTGTTTTTGAGGTGATATCACGTTTGACTTCCACCTTCACATACATCTCCAAGCTTCACTTTGGATTTAAATGAATCATCCAGGTTTTATACTTATCATATGGCAAATGCACCCGCTATCAAGGTACCATGTATCTCGATCTTCTTGCATACTCATGCAAGAGTAGAATAATTATTGTGAGGATTCATCATCTTGAAGTTGGATTTATTTTTCTACTTCTTTGGGTAATTGATGTTAACATGGTCAGTCTTCACAATTGTTACATTGTAACCAACAATCTTTGCTTTCATGATTGATCTTTTTATATATGTGGTATCATCTGAAATCTTTGTTTCTAGGCTAATTTTTATTCCGTACTCCTTGCCTTTTGATTCGCCTCTTGAATTAGAATTTCAATGATGATACTTTGGTTGTCTCGATCGATCTTCATTCTTTCTGCCTATCACATTCATTTTGAATTGAAGAACATGCTCTAATGGTTCCTCTATATGTTTAGTCATTCTATTCTCATGAACTTCAATAGAACCCATTAGTTCATACATAGTGAGTGTAGACAAGTCTTTAGATTTCTCAATGATATTAATCACATGTTGAAAATTTTGTGTTAAAATCCTTAAAATTTTGTCAATTATATTCTTTTCTTCAATAGTGTCACCCCAATTTCTAATCAAGTTAACCATCTCATTAATTTTTGAAAAAAAAATCACATACCCTTTCAGATCCTTTCATGGATAAATTATTAAAATTGGTACATAGATTTAGTAATCTGATGACAGTGTTTTTCTCTGAACCTTGAAATTCTTTACTCAGAACTTCCCAAGCATCCGTAGCCTTTTTTTATGCCAAAAATACGAGGAAAATTGACTTCCTCAATTCTTGTTAGATGTATCATAGTGCATTTACATCCTTTTTGATATTCTCTTTATATTGTGATTGTTAAGCATTTGTCCGTGTTGGAGCCGTTGGTGGTTCTTTATAACTTTGTTCAATTACTTCCTAGAGATCCTGTGAGATGAAAAATATTTCCATCTTATTACTCTAACTCTTTGTCAAAAATTGGACTTGATTTGGAGAGTATTGAAATAGGGTATTTGCCATTGGAAAAGGAAAGTACATAGATGCTCTAATACCACTGATAGACATTGAAGTAGAGAATAATATAAAAATAGAGAAAACCAAAATTTGATGTATTATTTGATATTGAATATTTCTATGGCAAAACCATTGCAATTTTATAAAGACATCATGGATAATTTTAGAATTATATTACTTATTGTTTCATTAATTTGATCATCATCTATTAGATTCATGAAACCTCACAATGAATGTGCATTATTTCTAAAAATTAACTGTTAACATAAACAACCTTAACGGATTTTACTAGGGCATTAGAATTAAAGATACAACTTTAAAAGCGTGCTGTATCTAGAAAGGCAAGTCAAAATTACAACGTAATCCATCAAAAGCTCAAAGCTCTACAATTTCTTTCACTGTTGAACACTTGAGAAGTTGAGGAGTGGTTCTCATATATCTCTTTACACCTTTAACGACTCTCAAGAAAAGACTACTCAACTCTAATTTTATAGAAAAAAATAGACTGACACCATAAAAAAAAGAGGTTTTAGATATAGTTAAAAGAGTCCTATAGGGGTGGTTATCAACCGTTGTCGAAGCTATTGCATCGGTTTTAAACCGATTCTAATGCTGACGGTGCTAAGTGCAATAGAAGCGGTTAAATAAACCGGTATTGTAACTGTAAATTGTCTTTAAATCCCCAATTGAATCTTAATTTTATCCTCAGTCTCTATGTCAGAAAAAGTTCATTTCCACTCCCTACATGCAAAGTTTTATTTGCATCAGATCCCTAATAAATATTACTTTACCTAATTGCCCTTATTATTTTTAAGTACAAAAAGCCCAAAATGAGGTATAGTTCCTCTTAAATTCAGTATCATATAATTAAAATCTAGTGTATTTTCTATCAAATTAAGTACCACACTTTTTATACGTATAAAAATTTCAGAAAGAGATATAATTCTTCCTAAATTCAGTATATTTCAATTAGAATTTAGTATATTTTCTATCAAATTGAGCATAATTTTTTTTTCACGGGACCAATTGATTAGAAGTTCATACCTAATTGCCCTTATTATTTTTAGGTACAGAAAGTCCAAAATGAGGTATAGTTCTTCCTAAATTCAGTATCATATAATTAAAATCTAGTATATTTTCTATCAAATTAAGTCCACACTTTTTATACGTATAAAAAGTCTAAGAAGAAGTATAATTTTTCCTAAATTCAGTATATTTCAATTAAAATTTATTATATGTTCTATAAAATTGAGCATAATTTTTTTTCCACCGGATCAATTGATTAGGAGTTCATACCAATTGATTAGTTATGATGAATTGATTATGTCATACTCAATTTGATATAAAATATATTGAATTTTAGTTCAATGATGCTGAATTTAGAAAGAATTATACTTGATTTCAGACTTTTTATACCTACAAAATTGAGAGGCAATTCGGTAAATCTGTAGTTGAGACACATGAAACATTGCATGTAGGGAGTGAAAACAAATTTTTTCTGACTCATGGACTGAAGAGAAAGTTAAGTTTGCATGCAGGGAATTTAGGATAATTTTCCCTTATTGTAAACTTAAAAACTATTTCAGATGATCACTTTTAAAAGCATTGTTTAATCACTTCAAAATGTTTTACGGTAGAAGCGGTTTTTAACCAATGCAAAAAGTTACCTTTAAGTGGAGTTATAAGATACTTGTCAACGTGATGACGTGGCACATCACGGGCATTTGAGTGCACATGGGCGCCTGAGTTTGGTCAATGTCTATCCATGTCGCAACGACCAGGAAATGGTTCTGCGATAAGTATTGGCTCTCGGGCGTCTGTATCAACTCGGACGCCTGTATGGTCAGGTGCTCGTATTCATATGGGCGCCAATCACCTGGACGCCTAAATGTACTCAGGCACCTAAGAGTTAACTAGTCAACTCCTATTGACTAGCCTTCTTCTAGTCTTCTGGGTTATCTCTGTTGGCGTTGGGATTCCGTACTGTTTCCTCGGATTAAATTCTATGGATAGAATTAATCCGCACAGTGACGAACCGCTTCCCGAACGGCCTACTTCATCAACCTTGCTTTGATTGATTGAGTGATTGCTTGAACAAACTGGTTGTTCAAGTAATCAAGCTCCTGATCGATCAACAGTGGTTCTGTTTGATGAAGCTTCGATCGTCGGATCTCATGTTGGATTCGGGATCCAAGGAAAATAGGAATACAAGCGGAATAGAAAACATATACCTCTCGATCTTGTATTATTTTCCTATCCTCTTCTTGGACGTCGAGTGGGTGACGATCTTCCAAGAATCGCAGCCGTCTTTCACCCTTCTTCTTGTTCCTTCTTGAGCCCACACCCTTAGCTGCCGTGTGCCCAAGCCACCGCGCGCCCAAGCCCTAGCCGTCACGCGCCCAAGCCGCCGTGCGCCCAAGCCCTAGCCGTCAAGGTGTAACGCCCGCCCCTTACGTGAGCGACACATTACTTTTTTTTTCATTCTTTTATACATTATTGCATATGGAGCGTAAATATTGCAGCGGAAATAATACTAAATCATGAACATATGCGATTGGATAAATTTCTTTCTAATAAAACTACTTTAAGCATGTGAATCATAGCATATATAACATATCTATCAAGAGAGTATATAGTTCTACTTTAAGCATGCATATCATAAAGAATTTCAACTCCAACAAGTAGTAAGCGTAAATATAAAAACTAACACATGCATTTATAAGTAGCAACATTAAGTCCATGAGAAATAAGTCCATAAGTAAGAGTAAAGACCATAGTACGATCGTTCTGCCAAGTCACTGCCACACACACACAGGCCCTCCTGCTGCTTCCCCTTTAGTTTGATCTGCAATATAAGAAGGTAGACTATAAGCATAAAATGCATAGTAAGCTCCTTGCTTACTCACAAAATCCGTACATCACATATAAGTAGAAATATATATCATTTGACATAAACATATAACATGAATAATACTTAAAGCAACTAAAGCTTATAAGCATAAACACTTAACATTCGCATAGTCTTTAAAACATAATCATGTGCATAACATTAGACATAGCATATGCAATATCATTAAACATAAACATGTGCATAAACATTAAACATAGCATATGTAATATCATTAAACATAAACATGTGCATAAACATTAAGCATAGCATATGCAATATCATTAAACATAAACATGTGCATAAACATTAAACATAGCATATGACATACTTAACATGACATGGTTCTTGATATAAACATAAACATATGGAATACTTAACATGACATGGTTCTTAATCATAAACATAAGCATATGAAATACTTAACATGGCATGGTTCTTAATATCAACATAAGCATATGAAATACTTAACATGACATGAATGCATAATATGAATGAATGCATGAGTTAAATGCACATAACATAAGGATGCTTATTTGAAAATCATAATTATAAATACTTAAACATAATCATAACATCATGGGGGCCCTGGCTTGTACGACATAAGGACAGCTACGGTAGTCCCATAACCGTGGACAGCTACGGTAGTCCAGAACCGTGGATAGCTACGGTAGTCCAGAACCGAGGCTAACATAAGGAGCCCATCCCTGTTGGACAGCTGCGGTAGTCCCAGAACCGTGGACAGCTACGGTAGTCTAGAACTGATGCGTTCTTAAGGTGCCCATCCCTTGGACCTTTTTAGGGTCCGGTACAAGCCCATTCATAAAGTAAAATAGCTTCACATGCTTCATCATTCATAGGACATACATAGCATATTTAAAGACATAAACATGATTTTATTACATGAAGCATGGCATCAAGCATACTTAGCATTTCATCATTCATAGTTCATGCATAACATCATAATGCCTTAAAGGCATGAACATCATCTTCTTTCATTATCTTCATTTAATTCATCAACTTAATTCATAAGGCA
>JAGFNQ010004446.1:187230-205572 GCA_024364735.1 Boesenbergia rotunda
AATTAGCATATGTTTGGCGTTTTCCCATAATATAGTCCCTCTTGGCAACATAAAGACATAACTTAAGGTGGACATCCTACTATTTAAGCATTCAAAAAATCGGAGTTTGAATATCCAATGATCTCCATATGACCTCATCTCCGATATGTGAGCATGTAATACTTAGTTCTTTGGAAATACAACATAACCATTGTCACATATTTCTAATGCTCTAGTCTAGGGTTATTTAAAGTATATCCAATATCCCCACAATGTACGAAAGATCTGGATGCGTACACACTTGAGCATCTTAGTGCAATCTTCGTTAGGTCAGAATTAACCTAGTTTGACTAGGCTCAGGTGAGCTTGAGTTTCGATGTTTGACAATGATGTTTGAATATTATGTGAGTCAAGCGGGTCAAGGTTGATTAGAGACTTGACTAGTAAAGTCCAGGTGGTGTTGGTGCCGGAAGCACCAGATCGACCTTGATTTTGATAATGTCAAAGGGTTCAAAGTTAAGTATATTTTTGAATCTATTGTGTTTCACTAAGTGTGAAGGAAAGTCCTAGTTTACCTAGGCACAAAGTCATAACCTGTAGGGTTGAGCACGAAGTCCTATCGAGGACTGGACATAAAGACTTGACCGAGGGTTGGACACCGAAGACCTGGTCGAGGATTGGGCACGAAGACTTGACCGAGGGTTGGGCACGAAGACCTGGTTCAGAAGACTAGGCATAAAGACCTGACCGGGGGTCAGGCACCAAATATTGATCCGGAAGATCGTGTAGGAGTCTGATCCGAGCGAGGACAATGGACAAAAGTAGGGACGGGTTGAGGTACGGACATCTCGAGATTCAGAATCTTCATAGGCTGAGCAAAAGTCCAACCGGAGGTGCCGGTTGGTAACAGATAACTTCTCTAGAGTGGAGTAAGTGAGGATGCATTCCCCGGAAGAGGGAACGGTAGGTGTCAGTCGACCTAGGATTTCAGTTGAAATCCAAAGTTAAGATCGGGCATCTCTAGCTGTCATACATGCACTTATTTTATATATTATTTGTATTCGGACTAACCCTGTATTACAGTTGAAGAACTTGGAGATTGGTGGCACCTGGGGTGCCCGAGATGACTCAAGCGCCCGAAAGGTCTCGGGTGCCTGGGAACACAAGCGCCCGAGAGGTCTTGGGCACCCCTATGCGAATGACTCAGCTTGGGCAAAGCTGAGTGGGCACGCACTGGTTGAATTCACAATGTCAGCAACACAAGCGCCCCAAGGCTCTTAGGCGCCCGAGAAGAATAAGGTTTAACCAGGGAGCAGATTGGGACGCAGCTGGATCGAGGCGTTGGGGGTGCCCTATATGCACTCGGGCACCCGTATGCCTATTTATAATGGGTTCGACCACAAACTCTGGACATCGGTTTTTTACAACTTTTGTGCTTAAGTGTGTTGCTATAAGCGATCTAGAAAGACCAAAACGTTGCTCCAACAATGATGCGCTACTTTCGCCTCGTACTTAAAGTTGTCAGTATAATTTGGTATTTTTCTGTGTACTTAAATTTGCATCTTTGTAATACCTTTTGCGACTTATAGAATTGCCCAACATAAACGGTTAAGGACCATGAGCCTTGGAGTAGGAGTTGTTGTTGGGACCTTGGCGTCTAGCTAGAGGGGGGGGGGGGTGAATAGCAACTTTTCGATTTTGTATACAAGAATGTTAGATAAAGCACAAGACAAAACAATAAACAATAAAAAACAATGCTAACTCCCTGATTTACTTGGTATCCACCTCTAAGAGGTGACTAATCCAAGGATCCACACCACACGTACAAGCTCCACTATGAACTTCTCCTTCAAGGTGGAGAAACCTTCACAAGATATTCTCTTCGTCTTGTATAAGATGGAAATTAGAGTAGGAGGAAGAGAATGAGACTTTGAGCACTTAGAATAGGATCTTACACTTAAAAACCGTAACCCTATTCTGCTCAAAATCTCCCCTTAAATAGAGGAGAGAACTGTTCCTTAAACAGTTCAGTCCCGACGCCAGTCGAGGGCAGTCGACTGATGCCCATCCAGTGGCTAGCCAATGACTACATTTTTGAATTGATCAGTCGACTGGTGCCTGGACCAGTCGACTAATCTTTTTGTGAGTTCGAGTTCTGTGCTGGCCCCTTGAAGTCAACCTCGAGTTCTGTGCTTACATTTCCACTCAACCTCACTCCAAAGTCCATCCTTCACGTATGCCTTGAAGTCCACTCCCTTGGCTCGCCCCTTGAAGTTCTCTTCCCTTGGCTATCGTCCCTCGGATGCGCACACAAGCTCACGGCTTGCCTCCATGCCATCCTTCGCGTATACCCTTGAAGTCTACTTCCCCAGCTTTCCCTTGGAGCCCTCGTCCTTCGGCTCTCGTCCCTCGGATGCATACTTCATGTGTGATTCACCAAGTTCTGCATACTCAAACACACATATCAAACCAACATGATAACCTAACTTAATTATATTGACACACACACATCAAATTCATGATCCACTCGATCATACTTGGGCCGATTGCCCCAACAATCTCCCCCTTTTTGATGTGTGACAATATGTTTAAATTAGGTATAATAATAACAATTGAGAATTAAAGACATAGTAAGAAGCATAAACATGCATCCTCCTTCTTAACCTATGCCCTCCACATAATTTTCAATTTTCCACAAGTTAAGTTACAAACCTAACTTAAACCTCCCAATTCTCCCCCTTTGACACCATCAAAAGGATTGCTCCAAGCAATATTAACCATTGGCAACAAATATTAATACCTTTCTTTTTCTGAAAAGCCCCAGAAACCAAAAATCAGAAGGACTAGTTGACTGAGACAGTTATCAATCGACTGGTGCCTTTGTATTGCTAACTTACAGAGAGTTCAGTCGACTGCCCCCAGGGGCAATTGACTGATACATTTCAGTCTAAACATTACAGCTTCTGAGCTGAAATCCAGAAATGCCATATAAATTCCACACAATTCTAAAAATCATGAAACTTTGCAAATATGTTTCTTATGATGTATTCTAATAGAGAAAAAATATATTTCCATGAAAAATTTAAACATGTTTGACTTTTTGACCAAAATTCAAATTCTTTGAAAACATCCAATTTTGTACCAAACTTTCATCATAGTTTTGAAATTATGTGTTTTGCAAACTTATGTCATAGTAAATAAAACACAGAAATGTTTTCAAATTATTTGAAATGTCCAACTATGATCTATGGCAAGATGTCCATTAATTAAACATTTGCTTTCCCCATAGTTGGTCTATTTTCAATAATATGATACATCCAACAACCCAACAATATGCCATAAGCATAAGTGAGTTATTTGTATCATCCTAACATCTCATGCACTACCTTATTATTGCATTACCCCAAGGCCAAATTTACACTTCTACAAAACACATACCAAGTCCTCTTCTTAGAGATGTGAACTCCGCTTCGGGTAGAGGCTTGGTAAATATGTCAGCAAGGTTGGACTTTGATTCAACATAATGTAATTCAATATTATCCCTTGTCACATGATCCCTAATGAAGTGATACTTCACTTCAATGTGTTTTATCCTAAAGTGATGCACTGGATTTTTGGTCAAACTAATAGTGCTTACATTATCACATAAGACTTTGACCTTAGAGTAATGAAGCTCCTAATCCTCTAAGGTATGTATGATCCAAGTAGTTGAGCTACACAACCACCCATTGCTACATATTCGGCTTCGATTGTTGACAATACAACACATAGTTGTTTTTGTAACGCTCGCCCTTATATCTACTCTCGGGGCGAGGTTACGTACAATCAATCATATAATTATTTTAACATAACATAAAAATAATGCAAGAGTGCGAGGACTAAGTACTGAGCATGCTTGTCTAAAACCATCAAGTGATACTTACAAGTACTAAGCATACTAGTCAGTACATGCTAATCAAATATCATGCTTGGATCATTAGAACATGGTAGGTGTATAGTAAGTTTAGTAGCACATAAATCATGATAGTGAGGTTATACATTCCATTGCATAATATTAGTTCATCAAATTGAGTCTAAAGGAAGTCTAGAACATCATGTGTAATATCTTAATTAAGAGTAATCACTAACATTCATTATCAAGAAAACATTATCATAAGCATAGTAAAGTAGATATAGAATCATTCTTTCCCGAGCCACCACCCCACACATCTTCAGCCTTCCTGCCTCTTCCTTTAGTTTAAGTGTTCCTTACCCTTATCTGCAGCATAAGACAACACATAAACTAGTAAGCACAAATGCTTAGTAAGGATCCTGTCCTACTCGCAAAATCCATACGAAAGAATACAACATGCACACATAATAAATCATAAGCATGAGTTCATCACAGCATACTGTACATCAAAGTTTCTAAGCATGCAGTATATAGTATCTTAAGCATACCCATCACATATAATAAATGGTTTCAAAACAATTCCATAAAGGTATTACTTAAAAATACATCAACATCATATAGGGCCCAGTTGTGTACCACATAATGCGCGTTCCCTAATGACTTGGGGTAGCGAGCCACCAATCTCATTAGAGCAGGACCCTTCCGTCCTACCGGAGCCATGACCTTAAGTTAACATGCACCCCGGATTTGTTTAACGACCCCCTTCCGAGTCGGGTACACAACTTACAAAGTAAAATACTTATCATGTCTTTACATATATGTTAAGGAGTACTCCAAATTCACTTCTCAAGGGACACACCACTCTTCAAGGGTGCTCATGATCCCATAGGGACACACCACACAACATAAGGGGTGCTCTTGATCCCATACTTAGTGGAGTATCCTTTCAAGCATTTTATCATACACATCACATGCAATTCATAAGGGTGCCCCATGGGCTATAAGCATGCTCATACATACATCATATTTCAACCACTTAAGCATACTTTATATATGACAAGATTGGCCACATAGATCACATTCATATCATAGGAAGTGGTAGCATGCCTCATGGGTTGATTTAGTTCTTCCTAACCCTAAACCTAGGGTTTGGCCGAAAGTCAGGGGTAGGGGTAGCTTAGGTTTTTGACATCAAACATCCCATACAAGTATCACATATATATACATCATGTATCATACTAAGCATAGCATACATCATGGGGTAACCAACCTTCACAAACCCTAATGTTCATGCCTTGGCCGAAAGTTCCATACTAGGGCAAATCAAGTTTTCCAATCAAGCCTTCCATCTAAACATCACATGCATATACATATCATCTTACTAAACATAAACATATCTCATAGGGTAGTTTAACCTTCACGAACCCTAACTTTAGGGTGTTGGCCGAATGGTGTAGGGTAGGGGGAATTAGGGTTTTTGAAATCAAACATTCACACAAGCATTTACACAAACACCTCACATACATATCATGCCACTTATTAAGCATAGATTACATCATAGGATAATCATGCAACCCTAAACCCTAATCCTTCTAGGGTTGGCCGAAAGTGTAGGGTAGGGAAAAAGTTGAGTTTTTGTAACCAAACATTTATACAAACACCTTGTCTACACTATCATATAATACACTAAATATAAAATACATCATAGAGTAATTCAACTCTTAATCCCTAATTTCTATGCCTTGGCCGAAACTTGTAGGGGGTGCAAACCCTAGTTTTTGTTATCACAATTTGAAGGAAATCAACATACATATATACCCTAAGTCCCAAGGGGTCTTCTCATGTATCAAGGAGTAACCAAGGCCTTCCCTTAAGGGGTGGCCGAAACTTACATAAGGCAAATCCCCATTTTCGAAAACTACAAGAAGAAGGAAATCATACACAACAATTACACTGCAGGCGAGGGGATACTTACATCCTTTCGCTTGAATTTCACCTTCTCTAAATCTTTAGGGTACCCTTGGTTGAAGGAGGGGTGAGTGTTTCCTTCACTAGAACTTCTCTAGAATTCTTGGCCCTAGTAGAGGGCAAGATCCTTGGATGGGATCTTCCTCCTTCCAATTCCCTAGGGTTAGAACCCTAGGGTGTACTTTTTGAAAAATGAAGAAGAAGGAGAGGCTCTAGGTTTCGGTTTTGAAGTGGGGAAGAAGAAGAGAGAAATGCAACTTCTTTTCCCTCTCTTATTTATACTCTTCTCATGAAGAGACATGTCTCTTCACTTCCCTAGCTTTAACAAGCATGTTTCTTATTCTCTCAACAAGAAAACATCCTTGGTGCAATGGTTAAGACATGGTTAGTGCAACTAGGAGGTTCAAGGTTCGATCCTTGCTTCCTCCTTTCTACATCTTTTTTTTATCACATTTTGCACTAATCCATATCAAAGCCCATTAAGCCAAGCCCATCATGACATTTCATAATAATGTTTCATGAATTCTTCATATTTCATATGGGAAAATTTTGGGGTGTTACAGTTTTCTACTACTCCAACTAACTAGGGATGATCCAAGAAATTGACACCCATCACTAGTACTTTTTCTATCCAATTTGCAACCCGCATAATCAGAGTCGGTGTACCCAAATAAATAAATATTTGAAGTTCTAGGGTACCAAAGACCGACATTAAGAGTGCCCTTAATATACCTTAAAATCCTTTTTACTACTACTAAGTGAGACTCTTTGGAACAAGATTGATATCTTGCACACATTCCTACCGCAAATAATATAGCCGGTCTACTAGCGGTGAGGTACAACAAACTACTAATCATACTTCTATATTGTTTTGGATCATCTACCTTCCCCTCATGATCACTATCCATTTTGACATTTGTTCCAATGGGAGTAGATGCTACTTTAGCATTTTCTAATCCAAATTTCTTGATAATTTCCCTAGCATATTTTGTTTGATGTATATAAGTTCCTTCATTTGTTTGTTTGACTTGCAATACTAAAAAGAAAGTCAACTCCCTAACAAAACTTATTTCAAACTCATTTTCCATATGCTTCATAAATTCATGAAGAAATTCATTATTTGTTGACCCAAAAATGATGTCATCAACATAAACTTGGGCTACAAAAATGTCCTTATCCTTAGACTTAAGAAATAAAGTTGGATCAATTGTTCCCCTTCTAAACCCCTTGGAAAGTAAGAAAGATGAAAGCCTTTCATACTGAGCTGGGGGAGCTTGTTTCAACTCATATAAGGCTTTTCTCAATTTATAAACATGATTAGGGTAGTCTATGTTTTCAAAACCGGGTGGTTGTTCTACATATTCTTCCTCCTTAATAAACCCATTAAGAAATGTCGATTTCACATCTATTTGATAAAGTTTAAAACCCATGTGGGCGGCATATCCTAACAAAATCCGGATGAACTCCAATCTAGCTACGGGAGCATAAGTTTCATCATAGTCAAGTCCCTCAACTTGGTTGAAACCCCTAGCTACCAATCTAGCCTTGTTCCTAGTAACTCTCCCTTGATCATTCAATTTGTTTCTAAAAACCTATCTTGTTGTGACAATTGTACTATCATTAGGCCTTAGAACTAATTCTCATACTTCACTTCTTTCAAATTGGTTTAACTCTTCTTGCATTGCTAGAATCCAATCCGCATCAACTAAGGCTTCATCAATTGACTTTGGCTCTAGTTGTGATATAAAAGCAATTTGACTAGCATGTTATCTAAAGTAGGATCTAGTCCTTATTCCTTGTTCAACATCTCCAACTATTTGGTTGATAGGATGATCTTGATGGTGCCTTAAGGTCCTAGGGATTGTGGGCTCATCTATTTCATTATTTCCTCCTTCATCATCCGATGCATTTCTTCCTCCCCCTTGATCAATACCCCCTAAATGTAAGTCTTGGATTGCTTGGGTAAGGTTTTGATTTACACCTATATCCTTGTCAATGGAGGATTTCCTAGGGTAAGTATTAGTAGACTCATCAAAATCCACATTGGATGATTCCTCAATCAATTTAGTCCTCTTATTATATACTCTATTCCCTCTACTAGTAGATGAGTACCCAACTAAAATCCCCTCATCCGCCTTAGACTCAAATTTTCTTAAGTCATCCTTAGTATTTAATGTTGGACCGGTGCCGTCGATAGAGGGGGGTAAATATCGATCGTAAAAATCTCACGGAAACTTCGTAGAAAAACTCGTCTTTCGGATCTTCATTCTAGACTCAGAGTTAGTGCAGCGGAAAATAGAAAGAACGAAGAAAACAACGAGACTTATACACACGGGATTTACTTGGTTCCCGACCCCCCAGGGTCAGTACATCCAAGGTCTAAGCACGGGAACGCCCGTCCACTAATGGTCTCCTTTCCGGACTTTTAGGAGGCGGAGAAACCCGTCTTACATTGTACGAATTACAATCAAAATATTAAATAAATTTAAGTGCGGAAAGTAAATCAAACCAAATGAAAAGAATCTAAGACTTGGCCGATCTGGATCTTCGAAGTGTCGCGCACTTCCTCCCGGAGCATCCTTGGTCACAGAGCTTCGTCGTTAGTGCGTTTCTTCCATTCGGAATGCTCAGAATGATCGTAGAAGTTGTATCTTGAGTCGAAGCCCCTTTTATCGCCTTCATTGGGGCGCCTGTGATCAATGGGGCGCCTCACAGGGCTTGGTCAACGCTTATCTTCGCGCCGGACTCGCAGCAGCAGATAACCCTTTGTTCCAGGGTGCCTATGTTGAGGAAGGCACCTCATTGATTGAGGCACCCTGGTTCATTGAGGCACCTGCATCAATGAGGCGCCTTGTTTGATGGGGCACCTAGCAGCCTTCTTTCCAGCCCTATTGTGTGTTTGTTTGCCTGCTTTGTCTTCAACTTTAGGTATCTGCAAGATACATAAATACAAGCAAACATATATATATCCTTAGTGTTAATGGTTTGGTTCTGACTTCGAATTTCCACGAAACCCTAGGTCGAACCGACGCCTAAGTTCCCACCCCCGGGAATCGCGCCTTCAACCTACTTCTCTCAGGAGACGGTTGCCACCCAGTCTATTCGGGTGGACTTTTGCTTAGCCTTCGATACTCTCAGATCTCAAGACATCCGACCCTCGACCCGTCTCTAGTCCTTAGTCATCGCTCAATTAAGTTGCTCAATCCCTCGGGCCAAGACTTCGTGCCCAAACCCTAGGTCCAGGACTTCGGTGCCCAACCCTCGGCCAGGACTTTGTGCCCAATTCCTCGAACCAGGTCTTCGTGCCTAACTTCACTCATCAGGACTTTTGCCCAGCTTCACTCACCAGGACTTAGTGCCCAGCTTC
Organism: Boesenbergia rotunda; assembly: GCA_024364735.1. Classification (NCBI taxonomy): domain Eukaryota; kingdom Viridiplantae; phylum Streptophyta; class Magnoliopsida; order Zingiberales; family Zingiberaceae; genus Boesenbergia; species Boesenbergia rotunda. The sequence continues at coordinate 196,437 of JAGFNQ010004446.1, forward strand.
ACTCACCAGGTCTTCGTGCCCGACCTTGGTCAGGACTTAGTGCTCAATCCATGATCAGGACTTAGTGCCCAATTCCTCGAACCAGGACTTCGTGCCTAGGATAACTAGGACTTTAGTTCACTTTGGTCTAGTTTTCTTCACTCACCCTTCCCTTGTTCAATGTATCACTGACTTAAGCATATTGTCAAACATTGAAACACTTAGAGGAGGACATCACTGATGCGTCTTGCACCAACAATCTCCCCCTTTTTGATGTTTGACAATATCTTAAGTTAGATTGGTTGAAGGGGCTAAATTATAATCCTTGAAAAAAAATCTAAGTTTTGAAAATAAATTTTGATCCTTTGGGAAAGCTCTCTATCCTTTGGGAGAAAAAAATTTTCTAACTTAAGCTCACTCTCTCCCTTTTTGAAAAAAAAACCTTTTGATTTCATTTGATCCTTTGAGAAAAAATAAAAAATTTCTAACTTAAGCGCGGCTCACTTGACTATCAAGTACTAGAAAAAATAAAAAAATTTCTAACTTAAGCGCGGCTCATTTGATCCTTTAAAAAAATTTTGAACCTCCAGGCTAAGTACTAGAGTTTATGAATCCTGATAGCTAAGTGAGCGCGGCTCACTTGACTATCAGGATTCATAAACTCTAGTACTTAGCCTGGAGGTCTAGAGTTCGAATCCTAAGGAAGGCAAAAATCCACTTGCCAGGGGTGGGAAGTCCTCGAGAGTAACGGCACGGCCGACGGTCGACGACCAAAGGGGCCAGGTTGTTGGACCATCAAAAATGGAATTTGGCCGCCCAAGGGGCCGAGGGGTCGGGCCGACGGGCCGGGTCGTTATAATAAAAAGGCGTCTTTTTATGTAACGACCCGGCCCCTCGACCCCTTTGGCGGCCAAATCTCATTTTGGTGGCCCAACAACCTGGCGGTCAAATCTCATTTGGTGGCCCAACAACCTGGCCACTCAGCCCCTTTGACGACCCCTTATGTCGTCGACCGTCAGCCGTGCCATTACTCACTAAGACTTTCCACCCCTGGCCAGTGGATTTTTGCCTTCCCCAAGATTCGAACTCTAGACCTCCAGGCTAAGTGCTAGAGTTTATGAATCCTGGTAGTCAAGTGAGCGCGGCTCACTTGGCTACCAGGATTCATAAACTCTAGCACTTAACCTGGAGGTCTAGAGTTCGAATCTTGGGGAAGGTAAAAATCCACTGGCCAGGGGTGGAAAGTCTTAGTGAGTAACGGCACGGTCGACGACATAAGGGGTCGTCAAAGGGGCCGAGGGGCCAGGTTGTTGGGCCTCCAAATGAGATTTGGCCGCCAGGTTGTTGGGCCACCAAAATGAGATTTGGCCACCAAAGGGGCCGAGGGGTCGGGTCGTTACACCATGCTTGCTTTACATTGCCTTTAATGGTTTTCTTTCTAAGTGCACCCTTTCTTCCTATAAGAGAAACAAAAGCAACCTGCTTGGTCTTGGGTTTATATCCTATTCCGACTTTGTTGTATACGACTCTTTGACTACTAATAATCATATCAAGGTTCTTTGAGCCAATTTGAAATTTACTAAGGGCCTTGGTGAGACTCTCTACCTTTTCCCTTAATTCCTTATTTTCTTCTTCTAAAGATGACTCATTTAAACTAAAAGAAGAATCATGCATATTGTCCTTGATTGTCATGGATTCTAATTTTTCCTTTAACATGCAAATCTCATTTTTCAAACTCTTAATTTTCCTTTTGGCATTAAACAAATCATCATTAGTACTAGAAATAATTTTCACAAGTGTAGTAGGGGTAGCTTGTATACCTCACTTACCGAGACGTCCGAATCCGAAGATTGACCTCCCCCTTCACTTGAGCTCCCTTCTTCATCATCACTTGAGCTCTTCTCATCTTCGGATGATGTTTATGCTATGTTGTCAACTCCCATTAGCGCAAAATGAGACACGTGGTGTTCTTCTTCTTCTGAACATGAAGGATCATCCCATGTCCCCTTTAGACTTGTAGTCTTCTTGCCTTTTTATTTTGTTTTCTTCTTTTCATCCTTTTTCTTTTCCTTCTTCTTCTTTTCTTCCTTTTTCTTCAAAAGTGGGCACTCATCCCTCATGTGTCCTTCTTCATGGCAATTATAGCATATGATGACCTTCTTTGCCTTATTCTTACTTCTTGAGTTTTTCCTACCATAAGATTTGTTAGAAAAACTCTTAAAAGCTTTCCTTATCTTTCTTATCATATACACCTCTTGATCGCTATCCATTGAGGCGCTTGATTCTTCCAAATCGGATAATGAGTATAAGACCTTCTTCTTGTCCTTATTCTTTCTTCTTTCTTTTTCTATAACAAGAGCTACACCCTTTTCTTTAGTAGACACATTAGCTTGTTCATGAAGTTCAAATTTACAAAATAAATCATCAAGCTTTACTAAAGAAAGATCTCTAGAGACTTTATAGGCATCAACCATTGAGGCCCATAGGGTGATTCTAGGGAAAGATTGAAGCACATACCTTACTAGATCCCTATTCTCCATTTTCTCGCCTATCACATGGAGTTCATTGATGATTTCTTTTACTCTACCGTGCAATTGACTCACGGTTTCATTTGCCTTCATGGTGAGGGATTGAAGTTGCGCCACCAAGAGATCCTTCTTTGCTCTTCTTGATTCATTTGATCCCTCATTTAGCTCAATGAGCTTTTCCCAAAGCTCTTTTGCGGTCTTGAATGGTCCTACTTTGTTCAATTGCTCCTTTAAAAGACCACATTGTAGAGTTGTTGTAGTCTTTGCATTTGCTTGCACCTTATTCATAATTTCTTTTGACCAATTCTTCATAGGAAGAGGTTCTCCCCTCTCATTCATTGGTGCTTCAAAACCATCTACAACACTAAATCAATTCTCAATATTATTCATTAAATAATATTTCATCCTACCTTTCTAATATGCAAAGTCATTGCCATCGAAGAATGGTGGTCGTGCGGTGCTATATCCCTCTTGTAACGCCATCTTGATGTTCCGGTTGACTGTGAGTTCTTCCGAAATGAACCGGGCTCTAATACCACTTGTTGGGACCTGGCGTCTAGCTAGAGGGGTGGGTGAATAGCAACTTTTCGATTTTGTCTACAAGAATGTTAGATAAAGCACAAGACAAAACAATAAACAATAAAAAATAATGCTAACTCCCTGATTTACTTGGTATCCACCTCCAAGAGGTGACTAATCCAAGGATCCACACCACACGCACAAGCTTCACTATGAACTTCTCCTTCAAGGTGGAGAAACCTTCACAAGATGTTCTCTTCCTCTTGTACAAGATGGAAATTAGAGTAGGAGGAAGAGAATGAGACCTTGAGCACTTAGAATAGGATCTTACACTTAAGAACCACAACCCTATTCTGCTCAAAGTCTCCCCTTAAATAGAGGAGAGAACTGTTCCTTAAACAGTTCAGTCCCGATGCCAGTCGACTGTCCCAAGGGCAGTCGACTGATGCCCAGCCAGTGGCTAGCCAACGACTAGCCCAACGACTACATTTTTAAACTGATCAATCGACTGGTGCCTGGACCAGTCGACTGATCTTTCTGTGAGTTCGAGTTCTGTGCTGGCAGTCGACTGGCCCTTCCCACAGTCGACTGCCCAACTTACATTTCCACTCAACCTCACTCCGAAGTCCATCCTTCGCGTATGCCTTGAAGTCCACTCCCTTGGCTCGCCCCTTGTAGTTCTCTTCCCTTGGCTATCGCTCCTCGGATGCGCACACAAGCCCACGGCTTGCCTCCATACCATCCTTCGCGTATGCCCTTGAAGTCTACTTCCCCGGCTTTCCCTTAGAGTCCTCTTCCTTCTGCTCTCGTCCCTCGGATGCGTACTTCATGTGTGATTCACCAAGTCCTGCATGACTCAAACACACATATCAAATAAACATGACAACCTAACTTAATCATATTGACACACACACACATCAAAACCATGATCCACTCGATCATACTTGGGTCGATTTGTTGGGACCGGGTGCATGTCGACAAGGATACGGGTTCGTAAAATTTTAAATTTTTACGTGCAGCGGAAGAATTAGCATAAAATAATTTCCTAAATTATTTTAACCACATATCTAGCATGCAACCTTATGGTGTGTGGACATAATCATAAATTAAAACTTTGCGGAAAAGTAAACTAATTTACTAAGTACCTCTCGTAACTCGAAGTAAGGGACGAGATCCAACCGTAGCGTCCCTTGGAAGCTCCGCCTCTATTCGCGTCCACGCCGAGTTCTCTTCGGGATGACTTCGCAAAGCCACAAGTTTTGTGTCGACGAGAACTACTAGATTCTCCGAAGACACAACTAGAAGAACAAGAGAAAAGATAGGAAACTAACCATCCGAGAAACGGAATCGAATTTCGAGAAGGAAGGAGATGTGATCCGCTTCTTCTTCTTCTTGGTTGGCTTCTCCTTGGTGTAGATTGCTCACGCCAACTCCTAGGAGAACAATGAAGGTGCGCCGGCCCTAGGAGATCTAGGTTGGGCGCCGGCCCTAGATGGGAGGGAGAAGGAGAAGAGAATAAGAGAGAGAGAGGGAGAGGTTAGCTCTATACCAATTGACAACTCAATTGATTGGAATTAAGGGCTTGCCTTTGGTTCCTTTATATAGTATCATCTCCCTTGCCAAGTCTCCTCTTTAACGGAATTTTACATAAGAAATTTATCCTATAAATTCTCTTATTAATTATTCCGTTTAAGCCAAGTTTTATTATAACTAACTTTATAATAAAACAAATTATTCTCTTCTTTAATTATGGAATAAATTTTATAAGAAATTTATAAATTTTTCTTTTAATGGAAAAATCAATTCATAATTGATTTTATAAAATTAAAATAAACCATTCCACGGATTATTTTAATTTCCAAAAAAGAAATAAATTTCTATAAATTTATTTATATAAATTTCTTTATACAAATTTATTTATCCATAATTTATAAAACAAATCGCGCTAGATTTATTTTATTAATTAAACCAAATTAATTGGTTTTCTCCCTTTTAAGTGGTCGGCCAAACCAAGGGGGTTTGGCACCCTCCTTGGCCGGCCAATCAAGCCGCATCCATCGCGAATTAAACTCATTTAATTCGCCTAATAAGCCTTCAAAAGACTTAGCCAATTTTAGCTTCCATTGCGCCTCTGATTAACTCAGATTCGACTTATTTCTCTTGATCGAAAAATTCAATTTTTAACTCGTTTTAAATCCCTCGGATTACTCGTAGTGCGTGTGACTAAATAGGCTTTCGATTTATGTTGGCTGTCTATAATCAACTAATTATAGAACGGTCATGAGTGGCACCTAGTAGTACATCATGGCCCCCAATTAATCGAAAGATCAACGGTTTGACCTCAGAAGTAATTCTGAAACCCTTCAGCAGCTCTAATGAGTCGTGCCTCATTCCCTTCACCACCTTATACCCACTTGGTTCAGGACACGGTCTATATGTGTCAGTCCCCACTAGGCTGACTACGTCACACCTAGCCCAAGTAGTGTCTTTCTCGTCCTTTGGATTTCTAATTACTCTCATGTATTTAAGAGACTCGCACTCTAAACATGATATACTCTGGCCAGAGGTTTTGAGTAACAATCCGACGATAGGCCTGGGTATACATCTCCTCGCAAGGAGTGGTGAATCCTTTATAGGCTGTTCAAACATCTTCGGGCACTTCGGCTTATACCCAATCATCGTGGGTCCACACCTCCTTGGAGATGCTTGCTTAAGATGTTAAAGTATAAGTCTTCATGACCAAGATGACTTGAACACCGCAAGTCAAAGGAACATAGCACTTAAGCTGCAGTAAAAACTTCATTGACATATCTACATGTAGATTCCCATATGAAGTCTTACAGCTAGTCACTCCAATGAACTAGTTCCCTTAACTAGTATCCATGTTTATCTCCAGACATCCCAATGTCACCAGCCAGTGAGAATCAGCTGATTAGAGAATAACCCATGCTAGTCTCAACAGAATTGATAGTGTCCGTATTTATCAATTCATCGACTAGGGATATTTTCAATACTTCACAATTGCACATTTAGAGATAGTCACTAGTTGTGATCCCATCACAAATTCTCTTATGCTGTGAATTGTATTGCGGACATTCAGTAGATGAGTTCAAGATCCCAATCAAATACACAAAACATGTATACTCAAATAGTGAATTATCATTTATTAATATAAATGTTTACATCATAAGGCGATTGCCTTAGGACACTTCTCTCATATCACTAACAAACTCCCACTTGGCCTAATGCCAATCGCTACGGTATCCAATACCATAGGCTCTAACATGTCCTTCAAACTTTCTTTGAGGCAAGGCCTTAGTTAAAGGATCCGCTATATTCCTTTCAGTGGGAACCCTCTCAATTTGTATGTCATTCCTACTTATAATCTCTCTGATCAGATGATAGCGGCGAAGCACGTGTTTGGATCGCTGATGAGACCTTGGTTCCTTCGCTTGTGCAATAGCTCCATTGTTGTCACAGTAAACCGGCACTGCTTCATCAATGGTTGGAACCACACCAAGTTCTGAGACAAACTTCTTGATCCAAACTGCTTCCTTTGCTACTTCCGAAGCTGCGATATATTCTGCTTCCGTGGTAGAATCCGCTACGGTGTCTTGTTTGGAACTTTTCCAACTTACAGCGCCTCCATTCAAAGTAAATACGTATCCAGACTGCGATTTGGAGTCATCCTTATCTGTCTGGAAACTGGCATCTGTATACCCACGTATTACCATATCTCCTTCTACATATATTAGGAACACATCCTTAGTTCATCTTAAGTACTTAAGGATTGTCTTGACAGCCACCCAATGATCCATTCCTGGATCCGACTGGTATCTGCTTGTGACGCTCAAAGCATACGATACATCGGGTCTAGTACATAACATAGCATACATGATAGATCCTATTGCGGATGCATAGGGAATCTTATTCATGCAAATCCTCTCGTCTTCTGTGCGCGGACACATAGACTTTGAAAGGTTGATCCCATGCCTGATGGGAAGGTAACCTTTCTTGGATTCCGACATGCTAAACCTTTTTAGCACTCGGTCTATATATGTAGACTTCGAAAGACCAAGCAACCGTTTTGATCTATCTCTATAGATTCTAATCCCAAGGATATAGGTTGCTTCTCCCAGGTCTTTCATGGAGAAAGTTTTGGACAACCAAATTTTAACTGTCTGTAAGACTGATATATCGTTTCCTATGAGTAATATGTCATCGACATATAATACTAGGAATACGACTGCACTCCCACTAACCTTCTTGTACACACAAGGTTCGTCAGGATTTTGTGAGAAATCAAACTTTTTGATTGACTCATCAAAACGGATGTTCCAACTCCTAGATGCTTGCTTCAGTCCATATATGGATCGTCGAAGCTTGCATACTTTGGTTTTATCAACCGATGTGAAACCTTCAGGTTGTATCATGTATACATCCTCAAGCAGGTTTCCATTAAGGAAAGCCGTTTTCACATCCATTTGTCATATCTCATAATCATAATGAGCTGCTATGGCTAGGAGCATCCGAATGGATTTAAGCATAGCTACTGGCGAATAGGTTTCGTCATAATCAATTCCTTATTTTTGACGGTATCCTTTTGCCACTAATCTAGCCTTAAAGGTAACAACATTACCTTCCATGTCGGTTTTCTTCTTGAAAACCCACTTGCACCCTATGGGCTTAATCCCTTCAGGTGGGTTAACCAAGTCCCATACTTGATTTTCGTACATGGAATCCATTTCCGACTTCATGGCCTCAAGCCATTTGTCCCTTTCTGAATTTTTCAGAACATCTTCATAACTGATAGGTTCGTCATCGCTTATGAGTAACACGTCATTCGATTCGCTTATGAGAAATCCGTATCTTTCTGGAATATTGCATGTCCTATCAGACCTACGAAGAGGTGGTGTCGTTTTAGGTTCAACTGATAGCTCATCATTATGAGGTATTGGTTGTGGGTCTAGACTAGGTGTCTCTGTAATGTCTATTGGAGTTTCTTGAACTTCATCAAGTTCAATGCCACTCCCACTGTTTTCTTGTAAAAGAAATTCTTTTTCTAGAAATACAGCATGCCTTGAAACAAACACCTTTTGTTCCAAGGGATGATAGAATTGGTAACCCTTCGTTTCCTTAGGGTATCCAATAAATAGACATTTATCAGACTTAGCATCCAATTTGTCTGATACAGTCCGCTTCACATAAGCGGGACAACCCCATATCTTAAGGTGAGTTAAGTGAGGTTTCTTACTATTCCATGTCTCATATGGAGTAGTAGAGACTACCTTGGTCGAGACTCTGTTTAGCAAGTAAACAGTTGTCTTAAGTGCATAACCCCAAAAGGATTTGGAAGAGTTGCATGATTCATCATAGACCTAACCATGTCCATCAAGGTTCGGTTACGCCTCTCAGATACACCATTATGCTGTGGTGTATACGGCGGAGTCCATTGAGACAATATCCCATTGTCCCTTAGATAATCTTGAAATTCTTGACTCAAGTATTCACCACCCCGATCGGATCGAAGTATTTTAATACTTTTGCCAAGTTGTTTCTCTACTTCATTTCTGAACTCTTTGAATTTCTCAAAAGCTTCAGATTTGTGTTTCATCAAGAACACATACCCGAATCGTGAGTGATCATCGATAAAGGTAATGAAGTAGCTATAGCCTCCTTGTGCAAGAGTTGACATTGGTCCACATACATCAGTATGTATTAGACCAAGCAATTCTCTCACTGGATTACCCTTTCCGGAAAAGGGTAATTTGGTCATCTTGCCTTTTAAGCAGGATTCACATGTATCAAATGAACCGGGTTCAAATTATTCCAGAATTCCACATCGATGCAATTCGGTCATGCGTTTCTTGCTAACATGGCCAAGACGGCAATGCCAAGTGTAGGAGTCTATTCGATTATCTATTCGAGCACGTTTGTTGCTAACTTCGATATTGAAAACGTCACTGGATAAATCTATCGTGTAGATGTCATTGCACAAAGTTCCATTCCCATAAAGAACGCCATTTAAAGTTATGTAACAACAATTGTTACTAAAAGTTAAATGATAACCTTTTCATTCAAACATGAAATAGATACAATGTTCTTTATTA
>JAGFNQ010004446.1:209140-427293 GCA_024364735.1 Boesenbergia rotunda
GCACTTCGGCTTATACCCAATCATCGTGGGTCCACACCTCCTTGGAGATGCTTGCTTAAGATGTTAAAGTATAAGTCTCCATGACCAAGATGACTTGAACACCGCAAGTCAAAGGAACATCGCACTTAAGCTGCAGTAAGAACTTCATTGACATATCTACATGTAGATTCCCATATGAAGTCTTACAGCTAGTCACACCAATGAACTAGTTCCCTTAACTAGCATCCATGTTTATCTCCGGATATCCCAATGTCACCAGCCAGTGAGAATCAGCTGATTAGAGAATAACCCATGCTAGTCTCAACAGAATTGATAGTGTCCGTATTTATCAATTCATCAACTAGGGATATTTTCAATACTTTACAATTGCACATTTAGAGATAGTCACTAGTTGTGATCCCATCACAAATTCTCTTATGCTGTGAATTGTATTGCGGACATTCAGTAGATGAGTTCAAGATCCCAATCAAATACACAAAACATGTATACTCAAATAGTGAATTATCATTTATTAATATAAATGTTTACATCATAAGGTGATTGCCTTAGGACACTTCTCTCATATCACTAACACGATTGCCCCAACAGCTGTCACAGACTCCGAACCAAGTAAAAACAAATGTGTTAGTGCTTGTTTAGCTTGTGTGTGTTCTTTCCACTACATATACTCTTACCTAAATTCGAGAATTTTCCAAACGCGATATTCACCGCCCTCTATCTCTCTTTATGATCCCATAAGTGGTATCAGAGCAGGGTCACTCTGAATTGCTGAAACCACCATTCGAGCAATTTCTTTCGTTTTTGAATTTTCAAATAAAAAATATTTGTAGGAGGTTTTAAAATATTTCTTACGCTGTTTTCAATTTTGAATTCACATCTTTTTACCATAAGATAGAATTAATATAACTATCATTTTTTTAAAAATTTGTCATAAATTTTTTAATTATTTTTTATTATTTTTTCTCGAAATTAGTGCAACACCTTTCAAGTCATTTTTTCCCTTCTCCCACACTACTAATCCAAGACTAAGTCTTGGTACCTTCTTTGTTGTTTTTCTTGTGTGCAAGATTTATCCTAAATGACCCATCAAGAATGGAATAGTGCCCGTCCATTTCTATTCTCCAGCAAAAATTTCAGATTATAGAAGGGTCTAATGGAGTCTCACCTCAAGGCCCATATGGATTTGTGGATGATAATCCAAACGGCGTTCACATTCCCCACAGAAGATGGAACATCAATTGCTTGACATAAATTGGATGAACCAACACTAAGGAAGATCGAGACCGATGCCAAGGCAACAGTAATCCTACAATGCGGCTTGACCAAACAAGAATTGAAGCGGGTTCGATCCTTGAACTACGCCAAAGAGATTTGGGAGAAGATAATCGACCTACATCAAGAGACCTCCAACATTAAGGCCTTAGAAGGTGTGTTTCCGAATCATTAGAAGAATCGAACAAAGAAGAACAAGCTCAAGTGAGCTACCTTACACTCTCAGTACAAGCACAAGTGGTCAAGACAGTGTCTGAACCTAAATTCGAAGCCGAATCTAAACTAGAATCCAAAGATGAGTTCAAATCTGAGACGGCAAAAGTCAAGGGGAAGATTCCCAATGGGGATTCAAAAGGTAAAATGGTAAACTCGAATTTTAAAAATCACATAATATGTTTCAAATGCAGGGAGAGAGGGCACTATAAAAATAAGTGTCATACTCGGAAGATACGAATGACACCACCTACGACAATGAAGGAACCAATATTAGGAGCGCGAAAGGACAAGAGCCACATCCAATACTTCAAATGTCAAGAGTTTGGACATTACAAAGATGAATGAATAGAAAGAAGACCCAAAGATCCAGGATAAGCAACTGAGATAGGTAAATTTATATTATATGAAAATTCAGTTTTTACAATGGATGCTAATAATGTAGCTAATCATTCTTGGTCTAATTTAGATATGGATGCATGCTCAAGTAACTTAATAAATTCCTGTATATTAATTAATTTAAAATTTAGAAAATTAAGACAAGAAAATGAGATTTTGAAAAGTAAAATTGATAGACTAGAAAAATTAATTAATAATCTTGCCAACTTACAAAATCCAGAAATTTCTCCTCATCGTGATTTTACTCAAAAAAATCTCTCAAATGATCATGCATTTACTTAAAAATTATTTTGAAAAATAAACTCTTTCTAACTTAGAAATTTTGCAAAATATTTTTTTTGAAAACTTTCCTCTCTTCTTAAGAATTTTTTTTCTCTTGAAAATTCTAATGGCTTATCAAAATTGAATTTTTTTTGGAAATATTTTTCTTTCTTACTTAGATTGTACTTTTCTATTATGAACTGTACCAGCACTTGTGTCCAAGCATGGGCCCTAAACTTAACTTGACAAATCAAGTTGGACCAAACCATTATTGGATCCCCAAGGATCAAATTTATTACTTAGATAGACCGTAATGAGGTGTTGATCTAGGGGGAGAGAATAGAAAGACCAATTCTATTATTAGATAAATTTTACAGGCTCTTTTGATTGGTTGTTTATTTTTTTTACAAATTTGCCATGCCTAGGTTAAAAATTGTTAGCTAAGGACTAAACTTGATTGAAACTTGCACAACCTAGTATCAGGGTGGGGCGAGCAGATAGTACGTTAGAAAAACCTATCTAAGAAGTCAGGTAGGGTAAGACATACCTATTTGGTCTTTTTAGGTCGGTAAAATTAGTCGAAGTTACCTCGCCACCTTCTAGACTAGTTAGACTAGAGTTTCTCAAAGAATAACTTAAAAATATACTTTCTTTAAAAGGTTTTGTCTAGGAAAGGGTCGTTGTTTCAATGTTTAAGAAGACCCCTGTGCCTCGCCAAGACCTGAAAATCGATTATTGAAACGTACTTTTAATTTACTATTTATTAAACTCAAATCTAACTCAAGACTTCAATCAAATCTTAGTTTTCTATTTAAATTTAAAGATAAAAGTTAACATATCTCATAAAACAAATAAGGTTTTCCTATTTCGTAACTTAGAAATAGGTGAGATGTTTAGGACCTAAAAGGATTAGTCCAATCCAACTAACTCAACAAACCTAATTAATTTCACCTTTAATTTAATAAACCTAATTTAAAATTTTACTCTTATTAAAATTCTAACTTAAAATCATTAATTTAATTTAATTTTTCAAAATTCAAACTTAATTTAATTGTAATTTAATTTTTTAAAATTCAAATTTAACATAATTTTTCAAAAATCGACAAGGGTCCTTCAGGGAGCAAAGCTTGTGGATTAATGAGCAATAGTTGGGGGTCATCATTATCGGTATTGTCCCTCTGACAATTAAGTGAATGGACCGAGAAGAATGTAAAAAACTCGGAAGAGAAAGATGTTAGTAATATGAGAGAAGTATCCTAAGGCAATCGCCTTATGATTGTAAACATTTATTTTAATAAATGAAAATTTACTATTTGAGTTTACATGTTTGTGTATTTGATTGGGATCTTAAACTCATTTACTAAATGTCCGCAATACAATTCACAGCATGAGAGAATTTGTGATGGAATCACAACTAGTGATTATCTCTACATGTGCAATTGTAAAGTATTGAAAATATCCCTAGTCGATGAATTGATAAATACGGACACTATCAATTCTATTGAGACTGGCATGGGTTATTCTCTAATCAGCTGATTCTCACTGGCTGGTGACATTGGGATGTCCGGAGATAAACATGGATGCTAGTTAAGAGAACTAGTTCATTGGAGTGACTAGCTGTAAAACTTCATATGGTAATCTACATATAGATATGTCAATGAAAGTTCTTACTGCAGCTTAAGTGCGATGTTCCTTTGACTTACGGTGTTCAAGTCATCTTGGTCATGGAGACTTATACTTTGACATCTTAAGCAAGCATCTCCAAGAAGGTGTGGACCCAGGATGGTTGGGTATAAGCCGAAGTGCCCGAAGATGTTTGAACAGCCTACAAAGGATTCACCACTCCTTGCGAGGAGATGTATACCCAAGGCCTATCGTCGGATTGTTACTCAAAGCCTCTGGCTAGAGCATAACATGTTCTGAGTATGAATCTCTAGGAAACATGAGAGTAATTAGAATCCGTTGGACGAGAAAGACATTACTTGGGCTAGGTGTGACGTAGTCAGCCTAGTGGGGACTGACACACATAGACCGTGTCCTGAACCAAGTGGGTATAAGATGGTGAAGGGAATGAGGCACGACTCATTATAGCTGCTGAAGGGTTTCAGAATTCTTTCTGAGGTCAACCGTTGATCTTTCGATTAATTGGGGGTCATGATGTACTACTAGGTGCCACTCATGATCGTTCTATAATTGGTTAATTATAGATGGCCAACATAAATCGAAAGCCTATTTAGTCACACGCACAATGAGTGATCCGAGGGATTTAAAACGAGTTGAAAATTGGATTTTCCAATCAAGAGAAATAAGTCGAATCTGAATTTATCAGAGGCGTATCGGAAGCTTAAAATGGCTAAGTCTTTTGAAGGCTTATTGGATGAATTAAATGAGTTTAATTCGCGAGGAGGCGACTTGGTTTGGCCGGCCAAAGAGGGTCCCCACCCTCTTTGGTTTGGCCGGCCAAAGAGGCAACAAAGGAGAGAAATCAATTTATTTGGTTTAAATTATAAAATAAATCAAGCGTGATTTGCTTTATAAAATTATGGATAAATAAATTTATATAAAGAAATTTATATAAATTAATTTATTTTCATGGAGATTAAAATAAACTTTAAATGGTTTATTTTATTTTATAAAATCAATTGTGAATTGATTTTTCCATGATAAGAAAAATTTATATAGTAAATTTCTTGTAAAAATTTATTCCATAATAAATTGGGAGATGTGTTTGTTTTATTATAAATTTAGTTATAATAAAACTTGGCATAACGGAATAATTCATAAGAAAATTTATAAGATAAATTTCTTATGTAAATTTATTCCGTTAAAAGGGAGACTTGGCAATGGAGAGGCTACTATATAAAGGAACCAAGGCAAGGCTTGAATTCCAATTAATTAAGAGATTAAGAAGTTCTCTCTCTCTCATTCTCTCCCTCTCTCTCTCTAGGGCCGGCGCCCTCTCTCCTCCCCTAGGGTCGGCGCGCCACCTAGGGTTGCCGTGAGCCTCCTCCACCAAGAAGGTGCCAAAGAAGAAGAAGAAGCGGGCCGCAACTCCTTCCTTCCGCCGGAATCTCGATTCCGTAGCTTGGTGGTTAGTTTTCCATCTTCCTCTCTTGATATTCTTGTCGTGCCTTTGGAGAATCTAGTAGTTCTCGTCGGCATGAAACTCGTGGCTTTGCGAAGTCATCCCGAAGAGAATTCGGCGTGGACGCGAATAGAGGCGGAGCTTCCAAGGGACGCTACGGTTGGATCTCGTCCCTTACTTTGAGTTACGTGAGGTATTGAGTAAATTAGTTTACTTTCTATAAAATTTTAATTTATGATCATGTCCACACATCATAAGGTTGCATGCTAGATACGTGGTTAAAAATAATTTGAGAAATTATTTATGCTAATTCTTCCGCTGCACGTAATTAATTTTTAAATTACGAACCCGTATCCATGTCAACATGCACCCGGTCCCATCAGTGGTATCAGAGCCGGTTAGTGTTCGACATAATCATATAATTATTTTGCGGAAAACTTTATCATGATCTCAATTTTGGAAAATTTTCCAATTATGGAAACTTTCCAATTATGATAAATTTTAGATTTAGGAATTTCAAAGTTTGGAAATCCTCATGAAATTTCGCAAACTTTTGAAATATCCTAGTTTCTGAAATTTTATGATAATTGTGAAAACTTCCCATCTTTGGAAACTTTCCAATTTTGGAAATTTCCTATTTTGGAAATTTTCTAATTTTGGAAATATGTAAGTTTTCTTTGTACCAGAAACTTACAATTATTCTGAAAATCTATTATGAAATCTCGCAATTTTGGGCACTTTCTTTCAAGAAAGTCTAGACAAATTTATGGATCATTAATTGACAATTAAATTTGAATTGGTTTTAAATTATTAACAAAATTCTTTATTTTGGATTGAGCCTCGGGGAGCCGTCCAATTTAAAGTTAGTTGTTGTAATTTAATTTCCCATTTTGAATAAAATTGTCATGTTTAATTTGGTTACGCCTCGGGGAGCGGACCAAATTGGATTTACGACAAATTTCTTTTCTTTGGGTATCTGAGCCTCGGGGAGCCACCCTTAGAAAACAATTTGTTGTAATTAATTAATCCATGAATAAAATATGTGATCAAATCTTGAAATTTTGATTTAAGAGGTGATGCTCTTACATATTGTTGTCTCCAAAATTAATTAGGAAAATGGTTTCCTATAGAGTTTTCTTAAATGAGATTTTCATGAAAATAATATGTGGTTGAATTAAGGGAATCTGTCTCTTAATTTAATAAGATTTGATTTAGAGAAATCAAAGTGTTAAACATATTATTTCCGAAATTGATTATGACAATTTAGGAAATTGTTTCCCAAAACAATTCCTTGAATAATATATCGATTATCGCCGGCACAGGAGGCAGCGCCACCGGCCGGAGTACGCGACTTGAATGCCCGTTCCCCTTCTTCACCGCATGCGAGGGAAACATCGTCGCCTTTCCCTCACGCGAAGCTTCAAGTGTCGTTCCCCTCACTCTCAGATCGTCGACGCCTGATGTGTCTCTTCCTTCTTCTCGAGCGCTGGCTCACCTAGTCTCTCATCGCCGGCCTTCATCGTCGAGTTGTCGTACGCCATCGGTCCTTCTCCGACAACAAGCCAGAAGCTATGGGAATGTGTCGATTGGTCCTTTCTCTTGTGCACCTACTCGTGGTCTTTCTTCTCTGCCGAATCTTGGTCGCTGGTTGCGTTTGGATCAGGGCAGAGGAGTAGCTATTGGCACAGTTCAGGAACCTCTGCCGTGAGGTGTTATATGGATTGGCAGTTTTGAGGTTTGTGTTCTGTGTTGATCAATTGTTGAATTCCTCAATTAAAATTCAAGGTTTGCGATTAGGATGATTTGAGTTTACATCTAGGATTCCTATTGCTTTGGTGTTCTTGAGTTGTTCTGGATCAGTGATAGTGTTTTCCGGTTGGTGTTCATGGGTGATCGGTTATTCTTGATCAAGGGTTCAAACTTAGGTATTGATGTATTCTTGATTTGTTGGAGGCTGTGGAAACGTGTTTGAGGGGTTAGGGTTCTGTGGCTGGTTTTGGATGTTCTGCATCTGTATTTTGTTCGGTATCTATGTTTTGAGCATGCTGCGTATTGGTTGTTTGGTAGTGCTTCCTTTGTTTTGATCCATGCTATATACTTTGATGGAGGAATTGAAGTAATTAGGGTTGGATCTATGATGGTGGAGGTAGTCGCGAGGTGATGGAGTTTTAGGTAATTCAGTTGGGATGTGGTAATGGTTCAGGTTCTGTGATAGGGTTTAATTGATTAACTCGTGGTTGATTGGGTTAGGTTTGTGTTAAACCCATCTGAACCCAATCTTGGATGGTGGGGTTAGGCTATTGGGTAAATATAAATAGCTAAGTTGTAATTGTTATTTATTTTTGGATGCAGGGCATTGATTTAGTTCTTTGTCGTGGATATTATTTCAGACGGGAGATTCTCTTCACTTTGGATTTTTACATCGGAGGCGGGTATCTCTGACTCTTCTTTTAGATTTGTCACAGATATATATATATACTTGATATGCTTGTTTAGCAATAGAGTAATAGATCGTGGCATGACTCTTATGTTTGGATTGCTGATATTGGTTGTGCCACAATTGACGTGCGATACCTATACCTTTAGGACTTAGGTTATGGTGCATTACTTACGATCCTTGCATATCATGTCGATATAGGTGGATTAGATAGTGGATGTTGTTTTGACCAGTGTTATGCATCATCGTGCACTGTGCATCACTGTCGAGCAGGGGCCCCTTTTGGGTGAGCTAGGTCGACAGTCATACTGACCTACCCATACGACCACTCATGGGTTAGTGGTTGACGGAGTATTGGGTAGTGTGCTCTGTGCTGCTCCACTCATGCACTCATGGGTTAGTGAATCGGAGCGTGGTAGCAGGCAGATGTCCCTCCTTGAGTTGTCCAGATACCAGGAGATGAGAGGGAGAGGTCTATCCCCCATTTATATACATAGGGTAGGGGTAACACTCCGACAGAGATGTCCTCCAGAGATGGCCTGGGGCTGATAGAGATATCGCTAGGATAGGCCATGGAGTAGGGGTGTTACACCGACAACATTCCGTCTACTCGGTCGCTCAGGAGTAGTGATGGCAGAGTATGGATGGCAGTCACAGCCCTACGTCGGAGGGTGGCCTCCGCTCAGCTTCCTCCCGTACATAGGTGACGATGTCTGACCGACGGCAGGGGTGACCATGTCATTGCATCTTGGGTATTCGTTTATTTTGCCCTTACTTGTGCTTGTTTTTACTTGATGCTGTATTATGATTGACATGCACTTACAGGAGACCCTTATGTCTGGTCTTGGCGACTCTGCTACTTTGGTATGGTAGTTCTTATTATGCTCTTGCAGTTGTTCTTATTCCTGCTTATGCACGTGTTATTCCGGTAGTCTATTACCCTGTTGCTATCTTAGAATATCTTGTATATATATGATGAGATATTCGCTGAGTTCAATGACTCATACTGTTAGCTCCTTGTTTTTATTTCAGGATGATTGACTGGAGCGTGCCCGACAGCCTGTCCCAGTTCGCGTACTTGTCAAGATGTCTTCAAGATTTATCGTCTAGTTTGTTGGTAGTATTTTCTATTGTTTTCTTCCGTTGTTGCTTTTGTGTTGGATTTAGTCATACTATACGGCAGTATAGTTGTACTTTTGTGAGACCTTTATGTTGGTGCAAGTTGCATCAATGATATTTCTCTTTAAATGTTTTAATGTTTGACAATACACTTAAGTCAGTGATACATTGAACAGACAAAGGGGAGCAAAAGAGAAGTAACCTTAGTTAAAGAAAAGTCCTAGTTAATCTAGGCATCAAAACCCTAAGTCCTAGCGAAGGGCTGCTAGGTATCGAAACCTTAAGACCTAGCGAAGGGCTGCTGGGCACCTAGCGAAGGGCTGCTAGGTATCGAAACCTTAAGACCTAGCGAAGGGCTGCTTGACACCTAGCGAAGGGCTGCTAGGTATCGAAACCTTAAGACCTAGCGAAGGGCTGCTAGGCACCTAGCGAAGGGCTGCTAGGCATCGAAACCCTAAGACCTAGCGAAGGGCTGCTAGGCACCTAGTGAAGGGATGCTAGGTATCGAAACCCCAAGACCTAGCGAAGGGCTGCTAGGCAAAGAAGACCTAGCGAAGGGCTGCTAGGCACCTAGCGAAGGGCTGCTAGGCAAAGAAGACCTAGCGAAGGGCTGCTAGGCACCTGGCGAAGGATTGCTAGGGAATGAAGTCTTGGTCCGAGGGACTAAGCAACTTAGCTGAGCGATGACTAAGGACAGGAGTAGAGACGGGTCAGGGTTTGGGCGTCTCGAGGTCCGGAAGTATCGGAAGCTAAGCAAAAGTCCACCCGAAGGGCTGGGTGGCAACCGTCTCCTGAAAGGAGTAGGTGAAGGGTGAGTTCTCGGGGATAGGAACTCGTGCCGGTTCGACCTAGGGTTTCGTGCAAATCCGAAGTCTGAACCAAGTCCTTAAGACCACTATTATATGTATCTATGCTTTGTGGTTGTATATCTTGCAGGTACCAAGATTGGAAGATGTAGCAGCTTGCTGGAGGCCCTAACCAGGGCGCCCCCAACAGTGGGGCGCCCCCAGACAGTACTAACAAGGCACTAAACATGAAGCAGGCAAAACAGGTGTCAACCGGGGCGCCCGGAGCGTCCGGGGCGCCTGGATTCGAAGCTGTTTTGCTGTTTCAAAGTCAGATCACAGGATAAGCCCTCACGGGGGCACCCGAAGCATCCGGGGCGCCCTGGTCAAAGTTGTTATCAGTTGCGGCGAAGTAGGCGCAGGGATAAAGTTTGACCGAGTCTTCCGAGGCGCCCCCAGCGTCCAGGGCGCCCCCAGGAGGCCTATATAAGGGGCTTCGACCCCTCTGCTTCAGACACAACTGCCTAGTACCATTCCAAGCATTCTGACCGACGACAACGCGCTAGAAATGAGGCTCTATGACCGGGAGGCTCCAGGAGGAAGTGCGCGGCACTTCGGAGGTCCAGATCGGCCGAGTTTTAGATTTTTGTTCGGTTCGCTTTGATTTATTCCGCACTTAACTTTCATATTATTGCTTGTAATTGTAAACTGTAAGACGGGTTTTCTCCACCTCCGGAAATTCCGGAAAGGAGACCAATAGTGGACTCACGCCGACTACATAGGCCTTGGACGTACTGACCCAGGGGGGTCGGGAACCAAGTAAATAAATCCCGCGTGTCATTGTCCTTTGCTTTGTTTTTCGTTCTATTTATTTTCCGCTGCGCTACTAATATTCTAAGTCCAGAACGAAAGTTTTACGAAGTTTTCCGAAAGATTTTTCACGGTCGATATTCACCCCCCCCCTCTATCGACGGCACCGGTCCTACAATTGGTATTAGAGCCGAGCCGCTCTTCACCGAACTAACCGCCGACGGAGCAAAGACGCCAGGAGTTGAGGGGGAGCCCAGGGGTGAATCAGGTACATTTTTTTAATGTCTAATTTTAAATTGCATATTATTTGTTTCACATGCAGGGAGAGAGGGCACTATAAAAATCAGTGCCCTACTCGTAAGATTCGGTCTACATCACCGGTGGCGAAGGAGGCACCAGCGCCAGGAAACCGGAGGGACAAAAGTCACGTACAATGTTTCAAATGCAAGAAATACGGACATTACAAAAACAAGTGTCCGACGAAGGTACACAAGATTTATCTTCCAAAAATTTTACATGTTCCTGCACTGCCATGTGATAAAGTAGTTAATTTTTCTGATAAAGTAGATTTACTGCATAGTAAAATTAACTTTTTGCATGTTAAATTACAAAACGTGAATATGACCAAAATATTAGAAATTAAGTGTTTAATTCAGAATATCAATTCAGAAATTGATAAAATTAATTCTGATGATTTATCTAATAAAATTAATTTTGATAATTTATCTGACAATTTATCTGATAAAATTAATTCTGATAACTATTCTGAGAAAATTAATTCTGATAATTTTTCAGATAAAATTAGTTCTGATAATTTTAATTCAGACAAAATTAATCCTAAGGATAATTCGGAATTCAAATTTGAAAATCCTAAGGATAATTCCGAATTCAAATTTGAAAATCCTAAGGATAACTCCGAATTCAAATTTGAAAACCTTAAAGATAATTCCAAAGATGACCCAAAAATTATTGAAAATCTTGAGGATAAAGAAGATTTTGTTGAAAATATTCTTGAAGATAAAATCCTCCTAGATGATAACTTAATTATAGATAATATTGAATATTATTATAAAACTTTAACTACTGGCCCATTCTACTCCACCTACTGTGAGGATATAGAAAGATCTAATCTTAAGGAGGATATGGAACTTTCTAAGATAAAGGTCATAATCAATAAAAATTACAAAAATTCAAATAAATCAAAATTATTAGAAAAACTTGAAAAGAAAGATAAAAATGAAAAAGACATTTTCGAAATAATGAAAATGATGAATTTAAACCCACAATTATTATTTAAATTCCAATTAAATATTAATTAAATCTTATTTAAATTCAAATTAAATCTTAATTAAATCTTATTTAAATTCAAATTAAATCTTAATTAAATCTTATTTAATTTCAAATTAAATCTTAATTAAATCTTATTTAAATTTAAATTAAATCTTAATTAAATCTTATTTAAATTTCAAATTAAATCTTAATTAAATTTCAAATTAAATCTTAATTAAATTTCAAATTAAATCTTAATTAAAATCTTAAATTAATTTCAAATTAAATCTTAATTAAATTTCAAATTAAATCTTAATTAAATCTTATTTAAATTCAAATTAAATTAAATTCAAATTAAATTCGAATTAAATCTTAATTAAATCTAAATTTAATTAAATCTAAATTAAATTAAATTAAATTAAATTAAATTAAATTAAATTAAATTTAAATTAAATTAAATTAAATTCAAATTAAATTAAATTCAAATAAAATTAAATTAAATTCAAATTAAATTAAATTCAAATTAAATTAAATTCAAATTAAATTTAAATCAAATTCAATTCAATTAAAATTTTAATTAAGTCAATTAAATCAATTTAATTCAAATAAAGCTAATCAATTCAATCTACTTCAAATAAATTCAACTTTAATTGATTCAAATCAATTCAATCTTAATTAATTAATTTTCAAATTAATTCAAACTTCAATTAACTCAACTTCAAATCTTAAATAACTTAAACTCAAACTAAAATAAAATTTTACGCAAACTGTAACAATTAAAATTAATAACATTAAATATGTCAAAGTGGGTTGGCATATTCGCGGGTTCACACGACATGTATCAAATCGGGAATTTAATACATTTTTAGAAACTTAAATAAAATGCTTTGGACTTGTTTGACTCATGCATAATTGTCATGTCATGCATCTGCTACTTCTTTTTATATGACATGTCACTCATATTCAAATTTTATGCATATATTAGAACGGCTATAGGAAAAAGAATAATTGAAACTTGATCAACCTAGTATTGGGTGGCGGTGAGATGATAGTACGTTAGGGAAGCCAATTCTAATAAGGTCAAGTATACTTGGTCTCTTTAGACTGGTGAAACTAGTCGAAGCTACCGATCCAAGATCCAAACTAGTTAGACCAGAATTTTTCAAAAAGTAATTTTGAAAATGAAATTTCATTAAAAGGCTTTGTCAAGGAAAGGGTTGATGATCCAATAAGGCTACGACCAAAGAAGGCCTAGTGCCTCGCCAAGATCTGGAAGCCAATTTTTGAAATTCAAATTCAAGTTACTTCTTGTCAAATTCAAATCTAACACAAGCTTCAATTAAATCTTAGAATTAAAAATAAATTAAAAAAAAATGATTCAAGCATCTCACAATACACTTATAAGGCAATCATGCTTGTTGTATTGATACATCTAAAATGGGTGAGATGTTAAGGACTAATAAATTGAAAAATATTTTTCAAAATTGTTTTTCAAAATCAATAGAATATTTTTCTAAAAAGATATTTTCAAAATAGTGTTTCAACATAATAATATTTTTATGGAATTCATGCTTGTCTGATTGAATATACATATTATACGTTTTTCAAAAATTATATCTTTTCAAAAATTGTTTGAGTCACGCAATTAGACACAAGCCTCTTAGGACAACACTAAAGTTCCTTAAGGTACTTAGATAGAGTCAAAACGGTATCGGATACAGGGGGAGTGATTTTCATTTTTTTTGGCTTTCGAAAACTACACTGTAAAAATTACTATTATTTGAAAATACTTTTCGAAAACTGAGCTTTAAATCGTTATCACTTGTGTTTTTCGAAAAAGGTTTATGTTGTAAAATTTATCTGTCTTGTTTGATTTTGATAAACCCTAAAGACACAGAGGAAAGTCCACTTCATAATCTACAAGGACTCCTAGGATGTGTCAACTTTAGGGGAGTATAAATCCAACTTCTGAAATAATTCTGTTTAATTAATTATTTTGAAATTATTAGATAATTTCTTTAATTTGAATCAAACCTTAAGACTTAGAGGAAGAGTACTTGTGGTCAACAAGCTTCCCAGGACTGGGTCAAGTTTAAGGGGAGATTAAATTAAAAGAATTATTGAATATCTCAAATGTTTTCATGCGCTGTATTTTCAAATCTTGCTAGAAACATAAGTAGTCTTTCAAAATACTATTAGTCTATGAAATTATCATTGAAACAATATTTACTTGAGTTTGAAAAAATTCCAGGACACTTAGGAAATATTCTTGTAGTCAACAAGGTTTCCCAGGATAGTGTCAGACTGGAAGATAAACCAAATCAGGTAATAAATTGAGTCTTCAAAAGTTCACGCATTTTTCAAAATGCACCAGCATATTTTTTTTCAAAATTCTATTAATATCTACTTGACTTTGAAAAATTTCCAGGACACTTAGGAAAATGTCCTTGTAGTCAACAAGGTTTCCCAGGATTGTGTCAGACTGGAAAAGAAACTTAGTCAAGTAAAATATTATGTTTCAAAAATTACTTATAGTTCTCAAAGTCTCATCTCTTTCAAAAATAGTTAGTACTTGCAAAATAGGCATAATATTTATATTTTCCAAAATAACATTTTTTCAAAAGTTATGCATTTTCCAAAAAGTACTTTATATTTTTTTCAAAAAAATTACAAATTCTTTCAAAAAGTACTTGCATGTTGTTAAAGATCATTTTCAAAGTACTTGTACTTTTCAAAACGCATAACATCTTTTTCAAACTTATGCATTTTTTTTCAAAAATGCAATATATCATTCAAAATACAATGCTTTCAAAATTTCTGCACCAAGTATTTTCCAAAAGAACCAAAATTTCTCATTGTTGGTGCAAGTATTTTCTTGTTTTTTTTTATGTATGACAAAGGGGGAGAGGTATGCTTAAGTTAGAAATTTTTTCTAATAAATTTTTTCCTAGAGGATCAAAAATGTTCAAAACTAAAGTAAATTTTCTCCCCAAGGATAGTAAGTCAGCCCCTTAAACCAATCTAACTTAAGTTATTGTCAAACATCAAAAAGGGGGAGATTGTTGGTGCAAGTTGCATCAATGATATTCCTCTTTAAGTGTTTTAATGTTTGACAATACACTTAAGTCAGTGATACATTGAACAGATAAAGGGGAGCAAAAGAGAAGTAACCTTAGTTGAAGAAAAGTCCTAGTTAATCTAGGCATCGAAACCCTAAGTCCCAGCGAAGGGCTGCTGGGCACCTAGCGAAGGGCTGCTAGGTATCGAAACCTTAAGACCTAGCGAAGGTCTGCTAGGCACCTAGCGAAGGGCTGCTAGGTATCGAAACCTTAAGACCTAGCGAAGGGCTGCTAGGCACCTAGCGAAGGGCTGCTAGGCATCGAAACCCTAAGACCTAGCGAAGGGCTGCTAGGCACCTAGCGAAGGGATGCTAGGTATCGAAACCCCAAGACCTAGCGAAGGGCTGCTAGGCACCTAGTGAAGGGCTGCTAGGTAAAGAAGACCTAGCGAAGGGCTGCTAGGCACCTAGCGAAGGGCTGCTAGGCACCTAGCGAAGGGCTGCTAGGCAAAGAAGACCTAGCGAAGGGCTGCTAGGCACCTGGCGAAGGATTGCTAGGGAATGAAGTCTTGGTCCGAGGGACTAAGCAACTTAGCTGAGCGATGACTAAGGACAGGAGTAGAGACGGGTCAGGGTTTGGGCGTCTCGAGGTCCGGAAGTATCGGAAGCTAAGCAAAAGTCCACCCGAAGGGCTGGGTGGCAACCGTCTCCTGAAAGGAGTAGGTGAAGGGCGAGTTCTCGGGGATAGGAACTCGTGCCGGTTCGACCTAGGGTTTCGTGCAAATCCGAAGTCCGAACCAAGTCCTTATGACCACTATTATATGTATCTATGCTTTATGGTTGTATATCTTGCAGGTACCAAGATTGGAAGATGTAGCAGCTTGCTGGAGGCCCTAACCAGGGTGCCCCCAGTGTTGGGGACACCCCCATGCAACCAGGGCGCCCCCAACAGTGGGGGCGCCCCCAGACAGTACTAACAAGGCACTAAACGTGAAGCAGGCAAAACAGGTGTCAACCGGGGCGCCCGGAGCGTCCGGGGCGCCCGGATTCGAAGCTGTTTTGCTGTTTCGAAGTCAGAACACAGGATAAGCCCTCACGGGGGCGCCCGGAGCATCTGGGGCGCCGTGGTCAAAGATGTTATCAGCTGCGGTGAAGTAGGCGCAGGGA
Organism: Boesenbergia rotunda; assembly: GCA_024364735.1. Classification (NCBI taxonomy): domain Eukaryota; kingdom Viridiplantae; phylum Streptophyta; class Magnoliopsida; order Zingiberales; family Zingiberaceae; genus Boesenbergia; species Boesenbergia rotunda. The sequence goes on from JAGFNQ010004446.1 coordinate 225,016, forward strand.
TAAAGTTTGACCGAGTCTTCCGGGGCGCCCCCAGCGTCCTGGGCGCCCCCAGGAGGCCTATATAAGGGGCTTCGACCCCTCTGCTTCAGACACAACTGCCTAGTACCATTCCAAGCATTCTGACCGACGACAACGCGCTAGAAACGAGGCTCTATGACCGGGAGGCTCCAGGAGGAAGTGCGCGGCACTTCGAAGGTCCAGATCGGCCGAGTTTCAGATTTTTGTTCAGTTCGCTTTGATTTATTCCGCACTTAACTTTCATATTATTGCTTGTAATTGTAAACTGTAAGACGGGTTTTCTCCGCCTCCGGAAATTTCGGAAAGGAGACCAATAGTGGACTCACGCCGAGTACATAGGCCTTGGACGTACTGACCCAGGGGGGTCGGGAACCAAGTAAATAAATCCCGCGTGTCATTGTCCTTTGCTTTGTTTTTCGTTCTATTTATTTTCCACTGCGCTACTAATATTCTAAGTCTAGAACGAAAGTTTTACGAAGTTTTCCGAAAGATTTTTCACGGTCGATATTCACCCCCCCCTCTATCGACGGCACCGGTCCTACACTTTATGCTTTGTGTTTTGTTGTAAGTCGGACCGGTCCGCAGTCAGGTATGGTTTACCCGATTTTATATTATGTTCTATTTTGATTTGAGCCCAGAGGCCCATTTAACTGCGTGATTGTGATTTATGTGATGTATGTATGTGTAACTTGTCCGCCGGACAGGGGAGGTACTGTCCAATTTTCTATTGGACCAGCGGCTCCTGGGGTCTCGGGGCGTGACAATAATATTTATGAGTGCCTAGAAAAATCATTCTTTCACATACTTTGTGTGAACTTATAAAGCCATAAGAAAAAGGATCCACGTTGACTGCGATGCTAGCCCTAGACGGACTATTAAGACGACCACACGAGCGAAGCACCACCCGTCAACCAACCACATGAGCAGCCCCTCACAGGGCGCGGAACTAGAAAAAAAATTCGGGGGGGGGGGGGCTAAATTATATAGATTTTTTTTTTGTGCGGCTGAATAAATATATTTAACAACAAGCAAGCCCTAAATCAAAAGAAATGAAAATTTCAACTTCAGAAATTAGATTGTAACTCAAAATTGTGAATATACTAATCATAAAAGCCCGATATCATAAGAAACGTTAATTGAACATGGAAAACAATAAGAATGAACAAGAACATTTAGAGCTACAGATAAGATATAAACCAAATAGAGAGTCTCCATAATATTTAATAATTAAAGTTTTACATCAACAACAGTCAAAATGATAAAAACACAAATACACAATTATAAAGCTACTGCTGATTAACACTGGACAAAGTATTAGTCTTGGATGTGGATCTGCTGTGAGAAGTCGACACAAGAGGAGGCAATTGAATTCTACAAGACTGCATTTATTGAAAATGTTGCAATATTTGCTCATTTTCAATTGTAGAAAAAATATCCTTCTCAATGTATACAACTAGAATGTCATTCATCCATTCATTTGCCATTCTATTACATAAATCAGTCTTCACAGTCTTTATTGCAGAAAAAACTCTTTCAATTGAAGCAGTTGCAACTGGTAAAACTAATGCCAACTCTATCATACGATAAACCAATGGAAAAACCAAATGTTTTTGTCACGCCCCGAGACCATTGGAGCCGCTGATCCAATATAAAATCAGACAGCATCTCCCCTGTCCGGCGGACAATTTACACAAACATACAACACACACAGTTTATAATTTGGCCTTAGGCCTGAAAACAGGTATATAATATATGTAAATGAACAAATCGCAATGTCAAACTCCATAAAAACTCACCTGAGCTGCCCCCAGGGTAGGCGCGCAGCAAAACCATATCACAAAGCCCAACAAAGGACTCAAAAATACAATACCGTACGAATAAATCCAATACAAGCCCTCAGTAACATAACGAATACAAAACATATACTATGTTATCAAAAGAAAATCAAAACCAGCGGAAGCTCCCATCCGAATGGAGTCGTGGGGACCCGGGACCGGCAACTGGACTCCTCCGGCGAGCTATCAACCTGAAAACAAAAATATTACGACGGGTAGTGAGTCCAAGTGGGCTCGCGGGTATATAGAAAGATATGCATGGCTCAACAGAAATAGCTGAAATAGCTATATAGAAACAACAGGATACAGTCTCAACGGGAATATCAGAATATGCATAACTGAAAATAACAACTGACTGAACATACCAGAAATCAGTCTATCCATACCATAAAAGACTCGTACCGACACGAGCAAGTGCAGGGTCATCAAACCACACATAAGCATATCCTGTACATGCATGTCAAACAAGTACAACAAATAAATGCATCAATCACAATCAAAATGCACAATGCATCATATGCACATGATGCAATGTCATGGTCACCCCCTAACTCTAGTCAAGCCACCGAGACAGGCGATACTGTGTCGACCGAGTGGGCAGAGTTGTGACACTGTACGCACCCTGATATCACTGCTCCTGAGTGACCGAGTGGACAGGATGCTGGCGGGGGACCGCCCCCTACCCCATGTATATATGAGGGAGCGTCGCTCTCATCTCCTCTAGTCTATGGGAAGAGAAGGGATCTCCGCCTGCTACCACGCTCCGAAACCACTACCCCTGAGTGGTCGAGCGGAGCAGTACAGAGCAAATGCACACACCCAACGGTATCTACTAACCCATGAGTGGTCGTGTGTGCATATCATGTACCGGAAGACGATAGGCTCAACCACAAGGGAGTCACTGATCGCCGGCATGCAACAGTGCAGGTATGGTACATGACTCTCACACATGCAACCCTTACCAGGTCATCATACATAACTCAACATAACATGCACAGGTCAATCACAAGTATAATAACCTAACCATCATGCATCTAAGTGGGCATGCAAGTAATAACAGAATCAACCAATGCAGCTATCAGGTGACATGCCACAATAACTCAATCAGTCCATATCTAGACACACGTGCAAGTATGACCAGGATCAACCAATGCAAATATCAGGTGACATGCAACAATAACCCAATCAGTCCATATCTAGACACACGTGCAAGTATGACCCGGATCAACCAATGCAAATATCAGGTGACATGCAACAATAACCCAATCAGTCCATATCTAGACACACGTGCAAGTATGACCAGGATCAACCAATGCAAATATCATACAATGGTATGCTAATACCTATCCACATACTCATGCTCATACCAATGCTATACAGGATCAGATAACAAATAAACGAGACTGTATAGAAGAAAATTTAGATCATATCCAAGGTCAAGCATAAGTATCAAGCAGGATAACAAAGCGGTAGCAGATAAAGGTCAATATCAGCCTACTGCATCAATAACAAATAGTCATGCATAAAGATAACATGGATCTAAAGAAGACAAGCAAGAAGTACCCGCCTCCAAGAGTAGAAGTCTGTATACGAAGAGAACCTTCCATCTGAATGTCCGTATCAACTTAGTGTCCTGTATTAATACATGTTATTTAGCCAGGTACATATAACATAAATGGCTAAATCTAATCCTAGCTCTACTGTAGATTGGGTAATGAAACAATCCCAAATTAAACTCAATTATCAAAATTAGGTTCAACTTAGGTTTAATCTAAACCTAACCCAAGATCTAGCTCAAGATCAACCACCAAACGTAATCGAAGCCAACCCTATCAGATCGAGTTCTCAAAACAAAACCCTCATGGCAATGTAACAGAGGTCTATCCATCAGAGTTTACATCGAACTGATTTCCAACGATATCACACACACAAGTTTCAGATCAGAACCAAACTATTCATACTCCAACTCAATTCATTTCCCATTAGCCCTAGCAGATATCAAATTCAAACCCGAAACATATTACGAGGTAGAGCCCCAAAGCAAAGCCACACTCCTAACCAGGAATTCACAGCACAATTAAACCCATTTAACCTCGGATCAAAATCCTTAACAAAAGAGAACTCACGTTAGAAACCAATTTGGAACATATCCAAACCATCCAAAACAACATATCAGAGGATAACCCATAACATCTCCAATTCAGTTGGATTCAAGCTAACCACAATCTCAATCCCAAGATGGACTCACAGCAACAAGACAGAAGAAGAAAACAGCACCCGCATCATACTTTCACAAGCATTTATTTAAATTCAGATCCAAATCAGAATTCCATTCCAATCATAATAACTCAAAGCCACCCTCCATAATTAAGCTCACCCTTAATTCCACATCACCACAAATCAAATCCTAAATTTGCTCAGAGTATCAAAGAAAACTTCCAGAAATTTAGATTAGAAAAATTAAACCAAAATGGAAAACAATACTCCTCTAAACTCTAAATCTGATCCATCACAGAAGGAGAAACCCAAACAGCACTACATTGATCAAATCCAAGAAAACACACATCCAAGAATTTCCAATGCAAAACCAATTAGAGGTGAACAACTCTACAAACCGAACACAGGACCAGAAGAAAGGAAAACACCAAGATCAACAATACCATACATAACATAACTGCATCCCTTCCACATCATGGTTCAAACAACACCTCTAATCCATTCTCATTCCAACTCAAAAACCATAGCAGAGTATTAAGTTTATGAAACTAACCCGCCATTCAATCTGAAAACACCAATTCATCTATAAATCAAACAAGAAACACTATAGAATCTGAATTCAAAACCCTGATCACAAATACTGAAATCCTGGCAACAACAGCAACCCAGGTTTAGTGTAACCCACAGCTAAAGAGGAAGAACACCAAGAACACGGTAAACCCATAGGAATATCAAGCCATTACTAGGTCAGGAATCTTTTAGATCAAGCTAACCTTACCTGATCAGATTCACCGGCGAGGTACTCAGTCGGCTGTGCTAATCCACTTCCCCTCTTCCAGGCCTTGATCGCCCGCCCCAAAACGCCTGTGGTGAATCCCTAGCTCCCGCTAGCAAGGTGATTTGGCAAATCGAGGGAGTCGGAACCCAATCTCTCGCTCGACCCCAAGGTGTGATTCGCCGGAGTGGTGGATTCGTGGTGGCGGCTTCGATCGGGTAGGGAAGGAGACAGCGGCAGAAACAGAGCCCTAACCGACTCTTATTCGAGGCCTTTTTGCAAATACCCCCCTTCGGGATTAGCAAATTCCATCCGCACCCTTAAGTTTAGGCTTAATCACACTTTAGCCCTTAAAACTTAAGTTCCAATGCGGTTTAATCCACTAATTTCAATTTGGGTCTCGATAACCCTAAATCTTCTTCCGGAAAATTTTTTGGATCGCGTCAAAATTGTCGGATTTAACAGTTTTTCAGTTTCAACCAATTTCTGAGTGACAATTCCCAAGTTGTCAATTGAAGAAAATTGAGGATCATCCCGCAAATTATAAAAGTAACTCATAAGTTGTTGTTCCAAAAATAAATAATCAGTATCACAGAAGTCCTCGAGATAAAAATCAGCAAGACGGATGAGTTTATGAACGTCAAATTGAGAGAAAGAGTTTCTTGGATGAAGACATGCTATACAACCAAGCAATTTCGTACTAACTTCTGAAAAATGATTATTCATCTCTTGAATAATTAAATCAACAACCTAGTATTCAAATTTGCAACCATGATAAATTAATAATCAATGAAATTTCTTTAACAAACAAAAAAATAGATTTTTAGAAATAATACCTGACAAAAAATCTCCACACGATAATGGTTAGCATATTGTCCTCCATATTAAGTATTGGGATTATATTCAATTCACAAAATTTGTTATCTTGTTCCAAAATTATTTGTCATCCATCTTCTCTGATGTCTTGTAGTCGACTTTTCACACTACTAATCAAGGACATGACTTGAACAATATTTTGATCTCCTTGTTGTAGGGAAAGTGATAACTCATTTGTAATTCCCAATATATACTTCATCAAATGCAATACAAAAACAAATTGATAACTCTCCATCTTCTCAATTAAACCTGCGGCAGCACTTTTATTCGCAGAATCAGAGGCGTCATCATGCACATTTCCTAACACTTCTATCACTGAAGACCACATAGTGCATAGACGAAGTAATGTTAAGTAGTGCGATCCCCAACGAGTATCGCCAGGTCTTGCTAAATTAATTTCTTGATCTTTTTCCTTTTCCACTAATGATTTCTCCACTTTCTAATTCAACAATTATCTTATCATGTTGAATCTGTCTAAGTTGATCTCTCCTCTTACAAGATGCACCAGATATATTCACAATCATGGTGACATACCCAAAAAAATTCACTCACAGTATAGTTGTCATTGGCAACCGCAACAAGAACTAATTGAAGCTGGTGAGAGAAACAATGAACATACATTGCAAATGGATTCTCTTGCAGTATCAAAGATTTCAACCCATTAAACTCACCGCGCATATTTGAAGCCCCATCATATCCTTGGCCTCTCAATCTAGATAATGATAAACCATGCTGCACAAATAATGCATCAATAGCCCTTTTCAAAGAATGAGAACTAGTGTCAGACACATGCACAATTGCAAGAAATCGTTCAATCACGCATCCTTCTTTATTCACATACCTCAAAAAAACTCCCATATGCTCCTTCACTGAACTGTCTTGAGCCTCATCAACCATCAAAGAAAAGAATTTATCTCCAATATCATTGATTATAACACGTGTGATCTCTGAGGCATAAGCACGTGTTAATTACTTTTGAATTTTTGGGGAAGTCAATTGATTGTTTGCAGGATCATTTTGTTTTATAACTTTGGAAACCTCTTCATTTCGTTGGCTGTACCATTCAAGCAACTCAAGAAAATTACCTTTATTTGAAGAACTAGTTGACTCATCATGCCCTCGAAAAAGGTAACCCTTGCTTTAATAGAAAGCGTGTCACATCCAACATTGTTGTTAAACGGGTGCGATAATCAATTTCTATATTGCGATCATGTACTCGTAAAATATTTCCCACACTATGCCTTTGATCTTGAAAAGACTCAAATTGTATTCTAGCTTCATTGTGACAACTATTCACGGTCCCCATAGGACGATTGAATCTTTCTAATACATTTTTCCAATTATTGTATCCATCTTTGATAAAGGCGTTATCCACATTTTCTTTATGTAATGGTTTGAAAAGATAACACCAAAAATAAAATGCCGCATCTTTTGATATGTTATATTCTAGCCATGTATATTTTTTATACCAAGTTTCTGTTGAATTTTGTTTAAGAATTTCAAATTATATTGAAGGAGATGTGTATGTGTTTAGTCCCACATTGCTAAGCCAAAAGAGTTGGAATGCCTTATATATCAAGTCATTCCTACCATGCTTAGATGGCTTAGGGGGACCTACACGCATGCGCGGGTTGAGCCCAAACCAGGTGGTTTCAGGGGGTCTGGGCCGGAAATCCATAAACCGAGCGCGACGCACGCGATTATCGCGCGCAGGGGGGTGCAAATCCCCAGCCCGTGAGCCTTGTGCTTGCGGGCAACCCGGTTTGGTTTTGCAGATTTCCGGTCTGAAACGCGTCGCTCGGCGCGACGCCTCGCGACCATGCGAGGGTCGCGATTCCTCAGAGAGAAGAGGCAAAGGTTTGCCTCTTCGGATCTATAAAAGGAGAAGGGGAAGAAGCAATTCACTCATTCACTGCTTTCTTCTCTCCTTCTCCCTCTGAGCAATCAGCAGTTTTTGCTTTTCTCCTTTCGGTTTTCGGTCTTGAGGCTTCGCCTTGTGCGTCTGAGGTTGTCTCCGCGGGCAGCGATCGTCTTGGAGTGCACCTACGACGCTGCGTGGTTGTCGGATCTTGGGAGAATTTTGCCGGGAGCCTTTGCACCGTAGGGCGGCAATCAATTCTCTAAGGACAGTCGGCACGCCGGCGCTTCAACCGGATAACTATCCCTAAACTCGGCTCTTTACTTATCAGATTCCTGCATATCTATATTTATTGTCTACTTAAGTGCCTGCTATTTTTTTATTACAATCTTAGAGAATTGATTGTACCTAAGTAGACATGTTAAATGTTAGAATGTCGGGGTCTGATGAGGCTAGCGCCAAACCCGAGAGGTTTTCCGGGCAAAACTTCAAACGTTGGCAACAATGAATGAAATTTTGGCTTACTACGCTGGGGCTTTTCTCTGTTATAGAATCAGATCCTCCTTCACCTGATGAAGAAGAACTTGCCCGTAGTGCTTCTACCGAGAGGTTTAAACAGAGGGATTATCTCTGCCATGGGAGAATCTTATCCGCCCTCTCGGACGCACTATTTGATGTGTACTGCTCTACAACCTCGGCCAAAGAGTTATGGAAATCTTTGGATAAAAATATAACTCCGAGGACTCTGGTTTAGAGAAGTACACCGTGGGGAAGTTCTTAAACTTCAAAATGGTTGAGGGTAAATCCGTCATTGAGCAGACCCATGAATTTCAAATTTTGATTCACGGTCTTGATGAGGGAGATATGCCGATACCCGAGAAACTTCAAGTCTTGTCTATCATCGAAAAGTTGCCTCCGAGTTGGGAAGATTTTGGCATGACACTTAAACACAGGAGAGGTAAAATCTCTCTTGAAGATTTAATGATTGCCTTAAATATCGAAGAAGAACATCGGAAGCAACATAAGGATGATGATAAGGGCATACCTATGGAATTTGCTCCAAAGGCAAATGTGGTGGTCTCTTCTGACAAGAACAAGTTTAAAAACCAAAAAATGAAGAACAAAATGAAACCCAAACCAAAGGTTCAGAAGAAGCATGGGACTAGGCCGTGCTGGGCTTGTGGACAAGTTGGACATTTTGCCAAATTCTGTCCTGAACGGAAGGACAAGAAGAAGAACCAAGGCAATGTACCCAACACCAAGGCACAAGTCAATGTTGTGACCAGCACCAGCAATGGGTTCGTTTCCATTAACCCCGAACTAAATTTGATTTATCAACCCAATGAGTGGTTAGTTGATACAGGTGCTAATGTGCACTGTTGTGCTGATCGCTCTGCCTTCCTTACTTATCAGGTAATTGAAGGCACTTCCGTAACCATGGGGAATCATTCTGCAGCCAGAGTGTTAGGGATTGGACGAGTTGACTTGAGATTTACCTCAGGGAAGGTTCTGTCACTGCATGAGGTGCATCATGTTCCAACGGTCCGACGGAATTTGATTAGCGGGTCAAAATTAGTTCGTGCTGGTTATGAGCTAAACTTCAAATGTAATAAAGTTGTATTGTCACTACAAGAAAAAAGTGAAACAACAACGCTTTTTCCGCGTTGTCGTTAATGCTTAAAAAGCGATGTTGATGAAGCCGTTGTAGAAAGTATATCTACGACAACGCTTTTTCCGCGTTGTGGTTTGGAGCAAAGACAACACTTTTTTTCGCGTTGTCTATTGGTTTTTAAAAAGCGTTGTGGTTTGGCACAAAGACAACGCAAAAATCGTGTTGTGTATTGTTACTTAAAAAACGTTGTCTTTTTAATAGGCAGTGTTTTTCACAATTTATAATATTCACAATTTATAAACATTTTTATTCACAATTGATAATATTCACAATTTACAATATTCACAATTTACAAGCATTTTTATTCACAATTGATAATATTCACAATTTACACTGATAATAGTTTACAAAATTCACTTATAATACAGTGCATTATTTACAAAAGTGTTTGTATTCCATATTAAATACAAAAAATATCTCAATTCACAAGTTCTATAAAACTTCATCATTCACAAGTTGTTCTTTGGGGCTGCTTGTTAACTCGATCTGCTTTAACACTGCATAAAAATAATAAATTGGGATAAGAGATTATATACACACAAATAAGACTGCTTCCATATGTGACAACTAAAAAGAATATAAAGCATACCTATATATTACACTGACAGAAGATTACAAAAGCTAGAAAATTTACACTGATAACTATTATTCAGATATCTTGTACTTGCATATTAATGCAAGCAAACATCCTTTCACTGTAGGTCAACACTGGCAGCTGGCATACAAGAAACTCCTTGTTCCTAGATCACTAGGCAACTAGGGTTGATCTCATCATCACCAATGGTGACGACTGCAGCGAGGAAGGACGAAGGTTTCACATGGATAGGAACAATGGTATTTTTTTAACTCATCTAGAGTAATGTGGTCATTTGGCTCTGTTTCCATCATTTTTTCCTCCCAGGTAAACAGAAAGAAAACTCATCCATCCTTTCGACTGTTCCAAGTAAATAAATTCTGGAGAAGTAGTTTATCCTCCACTATCCCTTCCCTCTCCTCTCCTCCCCCCTCTCCACCACCCCTCTCACTTCTCTTGAAGTAGACAACCTAAATTTTTCCATACAAAGTTAGTGGGATGGATTCCAATGTGATAGGAGCAGATCCTCAGTTAGTCTTTATGCTACATATGCAACTTTCACCTGGAGAAAAATCCGGCAGAAATATTGACAATTTTGAAAGACCATTCTAACAACTATTCCATAAGGGGTTCCATTTGATTACTAATAAAACTAGCACAAATATGCATACAGTAAACCACTATTAATAGTATCCGTAAGGGGTATTGCGACGGACATTTATTGATGTTCGTCGCAAATGGCGACGGATATATAGTATCCGTCGCTGAAGTTTGGCGGCAAGTCAAACTCTAGATTATAGCGACGGGCATGGTCAAAGTCCGTCGCTATAGCGATGGATATTTTAAAATAATCCGTTACTAATGTTAGGCGACGAGTCAAACCCCTAATTCAGCGACGGATAGGTCAAATACGTCGCTAAGTTGCGACGGACAAGTTAGTCCGTCACAAAATTTCTTAAAAAAAGGCGACGCCGACTTCCCCTCGCGGCCACGCGAACCCTAGCGACCGAAGCGACGAGCAATTCTCCTCCGGCGATTCTCCTCCGGCGAACCCTCCTCCGATCCCAGGTAGCGAGTTAAGCTCCATTTGCCGTATATTCTCGTTTTATTGTGATCACGCGCCGCCGTCGTCTTCTCCGGCCAACATCAGCTCCTTGGCACGGCCGCGCGCGGCCTCCCGCTGTCTCGCGCCGCCTGCTGCCGGTCGCGGCCCAGTGCGGGCGGGCGGCTTCTGCGGCCGGGCGGCGGCTGCTGCGGCCGCGCAGGGGGGTTAATTAATTAATTTAGGGTAATTAATTAATTAGTTTAATTACTTTAGGGTAATCAATTTGACTAATTAATTGAATTAGTTAGCTTAATTAATTAATTTGTTTAATTAAATAAGTAATCAGTTAATTAATTAGTTAATTATCGTTTAATTATTTTAGATAATAAGTTTGTTTGTTAAGCCATGTGTAATTAATTGAGTAAAATATTATTTATTTTAGTTTAATTGTTTGATTAATTTGATTATTAAGATGATTAATTGTTTGATTAAGTAGATTACTTGTTCTATTAATTAGATCTTGTTTGATTAGTTTTAGATAAATCAAATTATATCATGTTTGATTAATAAGATTTATTTTTTTAGTATACCATTAATATCACATTTTAATATGTGTTGTTTGATTAAATTGTCTTATCTGAATTCAGATACAATGTATCCGAACAAGGCATGGATGTATAATAGGTTAGACAATGGATTTATCCGTGACGAATTTTTTGCTGGAGTGGAAGAATTTGTTAACTTTGCAAAGTGTCATCCTGAGTGTTTGAATGGCACAGAGTTGAAGTGTCCATGTAATCAACGCAAATGTAGAAATACAGCTTTCCGTGATGAAGATACAGTGAAAACTCATATCGCCAGGTATGGGTTTGTTCCAGATTATTACAACTGGTATTGTCATGGAGAGCCGTATGTATATGAATTTGGTGGACCTTCCGTTGCTTCATCATCGAACTCAATTGGACCAGAAACATCATATAACCCTGCTGATGCAATGCAATCAATGGTTTACGATGCAATGAATGCTTTTGATCAATCAAATGTAGAACAAGTACCTACTTCTGATGTTCAGAAAATGTATGACATGTTAAAGGCTAGTGAAAGAGAATTATGGGAAGGTATTCCTTCTGGTCATTCTCAATTATCTGCTACTGCAAGATTATTGAATATGAAGGCAGAACATCATTTCTCAGAACGATGTTATGATGACATATGTCAACTTATGTCAGAGTTGCTTCCAATTGATAACTGCATGACTGATAGTTTCTACAACACTAAAAAACTAATCAGAGACTTGGGTTTGCCAGTTGAGAAGATACATTGTTGTGTCAATAATTGCATGATCTTTTGGAACCAAGATAGTGAATTGATGGAATGCAAAATCTGCAACCATCCCCGTTACAAGCATGGTGTTTGATAACCGTTTTTGTCGTATTACGGTTTCAAATACAATTTAAGTACCGAATTCCTCTAAACTAATGTAGCATAGAGTAACTCGAGTCGTCTCCCAACGAATGTAGTTAGTGCAAGATAATTCTCATGATTGAATCTTATTGCTTTTGGGTTTTGGGATATGAAACTGGGTTTTGGATTTAAGAGCTAGGACTACGAAATGAATAACAGAGCAAATATGAAATCTAGTTCTAATCAAAGAAAAACAATGCAGGTAAGGAACTCTAATTTACCCTAACTACACTTGCAGAAAAGAAAATAGAAACATAAGGTAAAGCATTTAAGGAATTGAGCATAAATGAAACTTAACCTAATTGCATCAAACTGAAAGACAACTACAAGAGAACATAAAGCAATCAACTAACGAAACCTTCACTAATCTAGTTGCATTTAATTAAAGACAAAACTTGAAGACATTGAAAGGGATAAGGCGAGAAATGATTAAGCAAACGAAATTACAAGAATTTAAACCTAACTATTGGAACAGGCATTTTGTCAAACAACTTGCGAGCATGTATCAAAAAAAAAAACAAGAGTACGTGCACTTTGAATTGGGGGAAGATCCATCGATACAAACATTCAAAAACCAAACACTAAACATTTAACAATCAACACAAACAACTCAAACATCAGGCAACACTTAAATTGCAAGGATTGCTAATGGAAGAGCTGCCGAATCTGTGATGAACTGCTGGAAATGGAAGCTTTGCCTGGACTAGATCTGCGGGAAGGTGAGCTATGAAATCTGTTGGATCTACTGGAGATGCTGAGAAGAGAACTACTGAAGTTGAATTGTTGTGATCGGAAAGAATAAAACTGCTGCTGGAACTGGTAATGCTGTAATGAAATTAGCTGCTGTGAAAATGAAGCTGGAATTTAGTTGCTGTGAAGAAATTCTGCCGAAAACAAAAATGCTGTAAAGTAACGGATCGGCGGTGGAAGAAGATGAATGTAGATGGCCGACTACGTTCGGCTAGAGCTCGGAACCCCCAAAGCCCTTGCTTGAGGTCGTCGGCTGTGGTGATGGAGAGGAAGTCGCCGGCGGTGAAGGTGGATGTGGCTGGCTGCTCTCCGAACCCCGAAAGAGAAGCCTTTCCTCTCTTCTCTCCGAACCCCGAAAGAGAAGAGGTGGACGTGGATCACCGGCGTTGAAGGTGGTTGATCGAAGGTCGCCAGCTAGGGTTCGAACCCCGCAGCCCTAGCTGTGCAATCCTTGAGAAGAAAAGATGGTAGTGGAGCGGATGAATTGAGTCGGGAACCCCCACGACTCGGTTGATCGGAGCTCCGGCCGACTAGGGTTCGGAACCCCCTTGCCCTAGCCTTGCGGCGACGATGAAGGAAGGAGGAGAAGGATCGCCGCGAGCCCTGCGTGTGGAGTCGATGAAGACCTAGGTCGCGTGTTTCCCCTTTTCTTCCTCGCGAACCGGTCGAGTCGGATGTGTGTCAGCCAGAGGAAAGCGATCGGGCGCTCTTCCTCACTTGAGTTCGATCCAGGTTCAGCAATTGGCTCAGTCCAGCTTGGGTTCAGCAGCTGTGTTTGGGTTCAGCTCAGCAAATGGTTTCAGCTCAGCCTTAGCCCAGCTGTTGGTTCAGTCCAGCCTGGGTTTGGTCCAGTCAAGCCAGCTCAGCTTGCGTTTGAGTTTGATCAGATCGAGTCCTTCTTATGTGCTTCAACCCGGCAGCTAGATTCAGTCATGGGTTTGGTCCAGTCAACCAGAGCTCAGAAATTGGATTCAGTCAAGTCAGTTTTGGTTCAGCTCAGATTCGGCCCTGGTTCAATCAATGATTCAGTCTTGATTCATTGGTTCAGCCATATGGTGATGGAAGCAACAAACGGCTGAGATCAATTTGGCTTCATCCAACGGTCAGATCTTTTCCGATCTGAACCAAACTCCACAGATCTCAATCAATGGTCCTGATCTACCTATCCCCAGCTCGGATTCACCAGATCAGTGGCGGATGGTCCAGATCTTCCTTTTTCTTGAATGGATGGCCTAGAACTCCGCCTGTGACGACCTAGTCATGGCCGGTCCCAAGCCCGGATAAAGGAGGAGGGTTGCGTTAGGTTGCCAGCCAGCGTAAAAAAACTATGGCAAATACTCAATGAATGGATCCATTAAAGTATTATGCTAATGCTAGGATGTTCCCCGGAAGGAACGCGTTGCAGGGTCCGACTGTAACGTCTCGGCAAGGACCGCTACATCTCCAGAACCCGGGTGTAGTGCTAAATATGCAAGGGTTCGCGTTGCAGGGTCCGACTGTAACGTCTCGGCAAGGACCTCTACATCTCCATGAGAACTTGGGTGTAGTGTTAAATAGGCAAGAGTTCTCACACCATAGGTGGACTAAGAATAAACATTATAAGAAAAGTAATAGTCTCAGATTTGGAACATGGAATATAGGAACTCTCACTGGTAAAACAATGGAGGTAGTAGATACAATGATTAGGAGAAAAATTAGTATTTTGTGTGTGCAAGAGACAAAATGGGTAGGTGAAAAGGCAAAAATGATAGAGAACTCGGGTTTTAAGTTATGGTATACAGGAAAGAGTAAAACAAGAAATGGAGTGGGTATTTTTGTAGATAGTTCTTTAAAAGATGAAGTTGTTGGTGTAGTTAGAAAGGGGGATAGAATTATAGCTCTCAAGATAGTAGTGGCGAAAGAAGTTGTGAACGTAATTAGCATATATGCACCTCAAGTAGGATTAGATGAAGAAACTAAATCAAGATTTTGGAGCGATTTAGATGAGGTATTACAAAACATTCCGCCAAATGAAATGATTTTAATAGGAGGCGATCTAAATGGACATGTCGGAGCGAAAAATGAAGAATATGAGAGAGTACATGGGGGTTATGGGTTTGGAACAAGAAATGAAGAAGGAAAAACTATATTGGATTTTGCGATAGCATATGACCTTATACTAGCTAATACATTTTTTAAGAAAAAAGAAGAACACTTGATCACATTCAAAAGTGGGAATAATAAATCACAAATTGATTATTTTATGGTTAGGAAGAGAGATAGGAAGATTTGTAAAGATTGTAAGGTTATCCCTGGAGAAAGCTTAACTACCCAACATAGATTAGTAGTGTTAGATATACGCCTTAGTTATAATATCAATAGAGGAAAAATATACACGACTCCTAGAATTAAGTGGTGGAAGTTAAAGGATGGGAAGCAAAACATATTGAAGGAGAAGGTAGGAATACAAGCATTAGATGAAATATATAGCGACTCTAATACGACATGGGATAAGATGGTATCAAAGTTGAAAATAGTAGCTAAGGATGTACTCGGTGAGTCAAAGGGGCATGCACCACCAAGGAAGGAATCTTGGTGGTGGAATGAGAAAGTACAAGAGAAAGTGAAAGAAAAACGAATAGCTTATAAGGAATTATATATTTGTAAGAACGAGGAAAACTTAAAAAAATATACAATAGCCAAGAAAGAGGCTAAGAAAGCAGTGAATGAAGTAAAAAATAAAACTTTTGAACGATTATATCAAAATTTAGATACAAAAGAAGGGGAAAGAGACATTTATAAAATAGCTAAAGCAAGAGAAAGGAAAACAAGAGACCTTAGTCAAATAAGATGTATTAAAGATGAATGCGATAGAGTACTAGTAAATGATAGCGAAATAAAAGAGCGGTGGAAGATTTACTTTCATCAACTTTTTAATGAAAGTTTAGGGGACCAACTTGACTTAGGCAATTTAAGTATTTCAAATGAGTATAGAAATTTTAATTTTCATCGGAGAATTCAAACTTCAGAAGTAGAACAAGCTTTGAAAGGGATGCAAAATGGAAAGGCCGTGGGACCGGATGATATCCCAATAGAGGTATGGAAATGTTTAGGGAAAAAAGGTATTGAATGGCTTACAAAATTATTTAATTTAATATTGAAAACAAAAAAAATGCCTAATCAATGGAGGGTAAGTAGTCTAGTTCCCTTATATAAGAACAAAGGAGACATACAAAATTGTGCAAACTATAGGGGTATTAAATTAATGAGTCATACCATGAAACTTTGGGAAAGAGTAATAGAAAAAAGATTGAGGAAGGAGACCACGGTAACCGAAAATCAATTTGGGTTCATGCCTGGAAGGTCGACAATAGAAGCTATACATCTTTTTAGGCAATTAATTGAAAAATATCGGGAGCAAAAGAAAGATCTACACATGGTATTTATTGATTTAGAAAAAGCTTATGATAGGGTACCAAGAGAAATTATATGGAGAATTCTAGAAAAGAGAGGCGTTAGCGTAACATATATTGACCTAATTAAAGATATGTATGAAGATGTAACGACTAGAGTGAAGACTTCAGGTGGATTGACTGAAGCATTTCCAATAAGGATAGGGTTACATCAAGGATCAGCTTTAAGTCCCTATCTTTTTACACTAATCATGGATGAACTCACTAGGCACATTCAAGATACAGTGCCATGGTGCATGTTGTTTGCAGATGATATTGTTTTGATAGATGAGACACGTGAAGGAGTAAATGCTAAACTAGAATCTTGGCGGGAAACTCTAGAAATGAAAGGTTTTAGGCTTAGTAGAGTAAAGACTGAATATATGGAATTTAAGTTTAGCAATGCTAGACGTAGTGAAACAATTGTTAAGATAGGAGATGATGAGTTGTCTAAAATCGAGAACTTTAAGTATTTAGGATCGTTCTTGCAAAGTGATGGAGGAATTGAGAGAGATGTCTTACATAGAATACAAGCAGGATGGTTGAAATGGAGATTAGCATCGGGTGTCTTATGTGATCGTAAAGTACCTCTAAAACTTAAAGGGAAGTTCTACAAAACGGCAGTTAGACCTGCTATGTTATATGGTGCTGAATGTTGGGCTATGACTCGAGCACATGAGCAAAAGATGAAAGTTGCAGAGATGAGGATGTTAAGGTGGATGTGTGGACATACGAGGATGGATAGAATAAGGAATGAGAGTATTAGAGAGAAAGTCGGAGTTGCATCTATTGAAGAAAAACTTCGGGAGACACGTTTGAGATGGTACGGACATGTACTTAGAAGACCAATAAATGCCCCTGTTAGACGATGTGAAACTATGATAAATACGCACATTAAAAGAGGGAGAGGAAGACCAAAAAAGACTTGGTTGGCAACAATAAAACAAGATAAATTTTATTTAAATCTAGATGATGATATAGTAGGGGATAGAACTCAATGGCGTAAAAGGATCCATATAGCCGACCCCACCTAGTGGGATAAGGCTTTGTTGTTGTTGTTGTTGTTGTTGGATGGCCTAGAACATCTTGAGCACGATCCGACGGTCAGATCACTTCTGATTTGGCTGAAATTTTCAGATCTTGATCTCTGGTCATGATTGGTTCTATCTTGGGTTCGGATCGATCATAAGTTGACCGATGGCTCAGATCTAGCCGTTCTCTGGAATGGACGGCTCCTATTAATCCGATGCTTGATCCTTTTGATCTGGATCCAATCCTGACTCAAGTCTGACCCAATTTGATCTAGGTCCATGATCAATTGAAGCCTACAAAATGATATTCAGATTTAGTGCCAAAATATCCCAAATATACAAAGATTAGAATTAAATGCCAAAATGAAGGGAATACATGAAACCTAATAAAATTGCAAACTTAAGCATATAAAATGTGGATCAAACATGGGTTTTAGTGCCTAAAATAATCAACAAAATGATGGTTATCAGTGTTCGCATGGTAAATCAGAAGAAGAAAAAAAATATTCCTTACAAAGTAATGTATTATTTTCCTTTGACTGCTAGACTTCAACGTTTGTATGCATCAGCAGCAACAACGAGTCATATGATTTGGCATCAAAACCATAGACATGATGGAGATATTATGTGTCATCCTTGTGATTTCCCTACATGGAAACATTTAGATTCAACATTTTCTTCCTTTGCTATGGAACCACGCAATGTCAGACTTGGACTTTCTGCAGATGGATTTCAACCATTTGGAAGTTATGGACAACAATATTCATCGTGGCCTGTTATCTTAACACCATACAACTTACCACCATGGATGTGCATGAAAGATGAATTCATGTTTCTTACTGTTTTAATTCCAGGTCCTCAAAATCCAAAAGGGCATATAGATGTTTTTTTGCAACCTTTGATAGCTGAGCTGAATTATTTATGGAATATAGGTTCAGAGACATATGACATTGCTACAAAGTCAAACTTTTTAATGCATGCAGCATTGTTATGGACTATTAGTGATTTTCCTGCTTACTCAATGTTATCAGGATGGAGCACAGCTGGAAAGTTAGCATGTCCACATTGTATGAGTCAGTCAGATGCATTTTCTTTGCCATGCAGTGGTAAGATTTCATGGTTTGATAATCATCGGAAATTTTTACCTCTTGATCATCCGTTCAGAAGAAATAAGAAATATTTCAAAAGGAACGAAGTAGTTAGGAAGCTACCTCCATTTGGGATGTCAGGCGAAGAAGTGTTAAATGAAATTGATAGTTATGGATTTCTACCAGTATATCAGGATGGATCAGATGATATCAACAAGTATATTGTTAGAGTCAACAAATGTGGTTGGAGGAAAAGAAGTATTTTTTGGGAGCTTCCATATTGAAAATATTTACTCATTCGTCATAATTTGGATGTGATGCATATTGAGAAAAATTTCTTTGATAACATCATTAATACTGTCTTAAATGTGCATGGGAAAACAAAAGATACAACAAAATCTCGTGAAGAATTGAAACAATTAGTTAGCAGGCCTGAGTTGCATCAGAATGAAACTACTGGTAAATATCCCAAGGCTTGTTATACATTGGACAAAGAAAGTAAGCAAGCATTATGTTCTTGGTTGAAAAACATAAAATTTCCAGATGGATATGTCTCTAATATGTCTCGTTGTGTGGATACCAATAGATCTAAAATGGTTGGAATGAAGAGTCATGATTGTCATGTGTTTATGCAAAGATTAATTCCAATAGCTTTCCAAGAATTACTTCCAAATAATGTTTGGCAAGCACTTACAGAATTAAGCCTTTTTTCAAAAATCTGACTTCCAGAGTTGTTACGGCAGCAGATATGTTACGCCTTCAGACAGAGATTCCTTTAATACTATGTAAGCTTGAGCGAATATTTCCACCAAGCTTTTTTGATTCAATGGAGCATTTGCCTATTCATTTACCTAGCGAGGCACAGGTTGGTGGTCCTGTACAATACAGATGGATGTATCCCTTTGAAAGGTTTCTTAGAAAATTAAAGAATAATGTGCGTAACAAAGCAAGAGTTGAGGGATCAATATGTAATGCATATCTGGTTGAAGAAGCAAGTTCATTTTGCTCCTATTACTTTGCTGAAAATGTGAAAACCAGACATCGAAAGTGTCCACGCAATCAAGATGACATTCCATCAGTTGACCCAGACATTCTTTCTATCTTCAAGTATCCTGGAAGAGCAATGGGTTCAACTCTATCTAGACGGTTAAATGACAGAGAATATCATGCCGCCAGGACATATATCCTCTTAAACTGTGAAGATGTCAAACCATACCTAAGGTATTATCTCTTGTTGTAATGAAATTAATATCAAATGATATAATCAAATTTCTAGTACGATATCAAATGAACTTATATGTCAGGTTATACCAAGAACAGTTGTACATTCAAAATCCATCGATATGTGCAAATGAGGTAGATCAAAAGATAGAAGAAGAATTTGCTTTTTGGTTTCAAATATATGTAAGTGAGTTAATATACATTTTTTTAACAATTCTTGATTACTTGTTAATCTAATTTGATCACCCACCACTATTATAGGTCAACGATGACAGAATTTCAAATGTAGAAGACGACAGAATTAAAAATCTCGCATTTGGACCTCTTCGTACTGTGACAGTCTACTCGGGTTATTACGTGAATGGCTACAGATTTCATGTGTGCCAACGTGATTCAGGGATGCTAACGTATAATTCTGGCATCAGTGTCAAAGGATCAACAAACAATAATGATAATGAATTTGACTATTATGGCAAGCTAGAGGAAATTATCGAAGTTGAATACCCAGCGTTGCCTTTCAAAAGATGTGTACTATTCAGGTGTTCTTGGTATGATCCAACACCAAGGACGGGCACAAGGAAACATCGGTTATACAATTTAGTCGAGGTTAATTCAAGCAAAAGATTCAACAAGTTCGAACCTTTCATTTTTGCGGTGCAAGCTGGTCAAGTATTTTATTTGGAGTACCCAACTAAGAGAAGACGCCCTAGTGAATGGCTTGCTGTATGTCAAACGAAGCATAGGTCAACAATTGAAATGCCAAATACAATCACTATCCAAAACTCCGATGCTTATCAAAATGAAGAAGTTATAATCAACTCAGTTGATTCAGAAATACAATCAATATCTCAATTACTTATAGATGAGAATGTCTCTGACGAGGAAATTGATGATGGTGAAATATCTAGCAGTGAGGAGGTCAATGTATCAATGGATTCAAGCGATGAAAACTTGCATGTTAATTTAGTTCCATCAGATTAGGATGAGTTAGATGTATTGAACAATACAGAGTTTGTATTGAGATGAGTTGTTAATTTAGATCATGTTGCTTGTATTGAACAAGTTTATACGATGCTTGATTATCCATTTGCTAGCTTTATTTAGATCATTCTGCTTATATTTAACATTCTTCATTAGTGCACGTTTCCATTTGTCTCTAATATGTCTCATTTGAATGTTTTACCTATTCTGCTTATCTGCCTAAACTTTGTGTCTAATCAGGTACCATGGCTGCACCCCGTGATCAGCGGATTATACTTACAGTCGTCGGTGACAGGTATACATATTCTTTGTATATATTTTCTGACAGAATTTGCTAATATATTTCATTTTTTCCTACAGTTTCACACCTGATGGGCATCAGGTGTCATCTTATATATCTAAAAAATTTAAAGAAAGACTGTCACCTGCGACTACATGGGGTCATATTGAGAATGATTTGAAATCATTCTATTATGGAGAGTTTTTAGTAGGTATTTTACATGTATATTTAATTTGATATTATAACTTTTTTTCATACTAACCATATAAAATTTTTTTTACAGAAAAGGTACACCTGGGAGGAGGGTGCGGAGGAGCAATTCAAGAAGACTTGGAATGCCTACTGCTCCAAATTGTACAGGGACATGCTCTATAAATGGAGAAAGAAGGCTGAAAGGCCTACAGAGGTCCCTGAGCCGATTTGGGCAGCATGGCGAGCTGTCTGGGATGGCCCGCACTGGAAAGAGAATGCTGCGATTGCTCGAGGCAATCGCAATTCAGAGGTTGTGGGGCCCAGCACGGGATCGACGAAGCACACTGCTGGATCCCGTTCCATTGTCCAGCATGCCAGTGATTTGGTAAGTACTTTTTATTTTGGTTATTAAATTAGTATGTTTTTGTGGATATATTAAAGGCATTTAGTACTTTTTATTTTGTTTTTACAGGCTGCTGAGCTACAGAGACCTCCCACTAGTTGGGAGTTATTCAGCAAGACCCACAAGAAAAAAGATGGGTCTTTTGTCGATCGTCGCTCCCTAGCAATCAATGTAAGTGTATTAATTATATTTTATTTGTTTTGACATTTTATATAGACTAATTAAATTTTTTATTTCACAGGAAGCAATGACCACTAGAGTTTCTGAGGCACAGGCGTCTCAGCCTGCTGCAGAGGGGGACGATGCACAGCCTCTTTCCACCGACGATGTGAATCGGATTTACTTTGATGTCGTCGGTGGGAAGAGGAAGACCGCCTGCTACGGCCTGGGCTCTCAGGCAAAGGTTACATATGATCAGATGAGAGCTCCAGGGGTTAGGGGTCGTCCAGCATCCTCCTCCTCTACCTCTAGTGAGGTTCGACAGTTGCGGGAGGAAAATGAAGCCCTGCGGACTCGACTCACGTCGATAGAGTCGACGTGTGCCGGGAGGGACGCAGAATGGGCTAAGACAAGCGCAGAGTGGGCTCAGAGGAATGCAGAGTGGGCTCAGAGGGACACTGCGAGGGATGCTGAGTTGAGAGATTTGCGAGCTCGCCAGGCAAATACTGATAATATATTACGTCATATGCAAGCTTTTGCAGCTACCTTATCGCCGATGACACAGATGCCAGCCATTCCCGCCCCTCGTATTGACGCTCCCGATACACAGATGTCAGCCGCTCCCGCTCCCGCCCATCGTTTTGAGTCTCAGGAGACACAGGATCTTGAGCATCCCACAGAGGAGTAGAGATATTATAGTGGTAAGAGTCATTTTTCCCCCTAATTTTTTTCAGTAACAATGTATTAAGTTATTATATCCATAATAACTTGTTTTCTTATTACTACATTTATGTTTACAGATTCTACATTATCAGAGTTGAGTTCAGATTTCTTGCTTGAAAGGTATGAATATTCGATATTATTCCTTTATTCTTTCGTAATTAGTAGTTTTCATTTACTTATTTAATATTATTAGAGTTATCTTCTATTTGTTATTTTTCTTCTATTAGATCGAGTTATCTTATCATTTGTTATTTCTTATTGTTATCAATTTAGATTTATTTCTGTATTAGATTTCTTTCTAATGTTTTTATCTTCTATTATGCAGGATTTTTTTTCCTTTCCATCCAGTATTGACTCTGATATTCATGTACGTAATGATTCTCTACGAACCTTTCATTTTTGATATATGTTTATTTTCTTTTGATATATACATTTAGTTGGTTGAAAATTGTATAAGTTTTGATACATCATATGGATACGTATGGTTACTCTGTTACATTTGGATACATCATATGTTTAATCATTTACATCATATGGATACGTATGATTTACTCTGTTACATTTGGATACATCATTTGTAAAATTTTAGTCTTGTTTCAAAGTTTCGATTGTAAAAGTTTAGAAATTAAACTTTGGAATGAATAGTGGATTGAATGTATACTTTTGTAAATAATTGTTTGGATTGGATTGAATTCGAAACAAATGTTCTGAATGTTTCGATTGTTATGAATGTTTAGATTGTAATTGTGAATATTCGGATTGTTCTGAATGTCTGGGATTGTAATTGTGAATGTATTTTATTTGTAAGTGTAATGTTTGGATTGTAATTATGATTGTTGGATTGTTGAAATATAGAATTATGTTTCATATTTTTATATGGTATTGATGTATAACAGGGAAGGTCAAGAAACAGATAGTTGCTGTGAAAATTTTCCAGTATTAGCGACGGATTTTTTTAAAATACCGTCGCTATTTGCGACGGATATTTGACTTTTCCGTCGCTAAAACAGTCAAATAGCGACGGGGTTTGACCGTATCCGTCGCTATTACGATATATTAGCGACGGACATTGACGTAATCCGTCGCTACCCCATACATCTTGCGACGGATAATTGACCATCCGTCGCTACCATTTTTCAGGCCACGTCGACCCCCTTTTGGGGTGTTTGCGACGGGGTTAATTATCGGTCGCTAATATAGCGACGGCGGTCATATAATATCCGTCGCTACTCATGCTCTGCGACGGGTTCTCAGCCGACGGCGGAAAATCCGTCGCTAATCCGTCGCTATCAGTGTTTAGCGACGGAATAGCGACGGATTTTGTCCGTCGCTAGTTCTTGTTATTTTTGTAGTGATTAGAATAGAGAGAGACGTACTATAAGCTTCCAGCAATGCAGTACAACAAGAAGCTGGAACTGGAGAGGATGGTAACTCCCGAAGAACATACTGCAGAGTTGTATGAATATTAGTAATTGATCAAAGTAAATTCGAAATTAGAGGCTGCCAGGTAATCACTGAGAAAAATATAAAAGAACCTTAACACAATCACCAACAATATGGGCATCTTCATCCGCTGCAAATTCGGTCTTTCCTAAAAAAAGTGTCATTCAACTAGGCTTAATAGTAATATATAAAAAAATCTTAAGGAATAAAAATCAAAATCGGGTAAAAAAATGCGGAGTGACATATAAGTCTTGATCAACAAAGATATTGTCCAATGTATCCATGCACCTTCCATATGGTTCCACTAAAAATTATTAATTCAATGGAACAAGGACACAAACCTTGCTCATACTCTTGGATTCTTTGATGAACTTCTTCAACATCAGCGGCTTGTCGCAAAATTCCTTCCACCTTTGTTCCTACAAATTTTATTTCTTAAGATGTACAACTGACTACTAAAGATCAGCATTCAACATTAAATCCAAAGACAGATATGTTTTCAGAAGTTGGAATAATTCTTGCTTCAGTTTGAACCAAGTCTTACAGATTGGTTCTTTTACAGTTTGAGCATGCGAGGATGAATTGTGAAAGGAGTCATTGTATGTTAATTGATATATAAAATCAAGTCTAACAATTTAAGTGGACATGTAAACATAAACCCCGTCATGATGTCACAATCTTTGTATGTGCTATGTCCAGATCCATAACTTCTTGGCATGAGTAAAGGTGACGAGCATATTCGCGTGCGCCATCTATAGTTATCAAGCATATTACAATTTATAGAAAAGGAAAGTACCAGAAATCCACCAAAAAACAGTAACAGGAAAATTGAAGAGTAAAACATCATATTTGTTTCATTACTCACCAAACTTCTCAAGAAAGCATAAAGCCTTTTCTAGAAAGGATGGCCCTCTGTCAATATCTTCAAGGGCAAGCAAAATTGGCCTACCAACAACCAAGGATTTGATAGGTCTCTTGTCCCTCCCTGTCCATGACAGAAAAACATAATGATCAAATTAGAAGGGTACAAAAATTCCAAACATAGTCTATGTTAAGTAAAAGAAAATCAGAACTTGCAATAACGGGAACTTACAATAATGGAATGATCCTTCGAAAGTATCTCCATTGTCATTATGAAAAATTCCATTATGTCCCATCACAAGAGCAGCATTTGGAGCTTGCGCAAGCGCATGCTCCAAAGCTATTTTCCATTCAAATAAATCATCCGAAGATTCTGCCTGGCATAGCCATAAGCAAAGCTCACAAAGGTTAATTTCCATACGAAAGAAGACAAGGGTGGATTATTGGCTCTTCAGAAAAATTTATTCAAAGGTGAGATTAAGAGTTTGTAAATTACCTTAAGGGTAAATGCCCGACCATCACGTCCATCAGGAAACAAAATTGTTAATAACTTCTTATCTTCCCTAACAACAACACTGAAATAAAACTTTTAACAAACGAGACATATATATCCACTGTAGCAGCTGATAATATATGAAAGAAGGATAGTTAAAATAAATATTAAAAAAAAGTTTACCTTCCAGAATTATTTAGGTCAATACCACCCAAAGTAAGATTGACTTCGCCACCTCTTTGGGGTAGTGCACTCTACAAATGCCACCAAAAGTCAATTAATACTTTTTGTATGCTCCTTTTTCGCCCCATATTCAATCATACTTTATCTATCATATTGCATAAAGCCTCAATCACCGTGAAGAAATACCACAAACTATGCTTAAACAACTTATAAACATAACAGCAAAGTGGTAGTTACATTCCAGTTCGTATATCTTACATCAAAGTACATACACATAATAGCTAGAAATAAGCATGTGTTCAAAATTTTCTTTGTGACGTTCAAATTGATGTGGAATTATAGCAATATTGGATATATGATTACATTTTTTTCAGACCGCAAAACATAAGAATTCATCCATGCTGCATGTTTTCTCCATCGTAGATTTACAGATGTGCCAAAACTTTGCACGGCTATACACATTTGTGGATTATGTAGCCCACTAAAGCACAACGGTGAATTTACTTATCCCCTGATTTTATCCTGATAAATACCTCTTGACAGAAAATTGCAACCAACTCCATGTGTGACTCCAAGCACCCTTGGAGGATCAAATAAATGTGATTTTACTCCAACATATAGAAAATGTATTTCTATGACTCGCATCTTCCCACTAATCTATGATGTCAAGGATTTTCCTTCTATTTTAACAGATATTGTATAAAGGATCAACAAAAGCTACCCATAAAAATAATAACTCATCGACAAAAACTATTGGGATTAAAACATAAAAAAGTAACTATTGTTTTCTAAATAGAAGTAATCATACATACAGGATCGTTCTTGAAGAAAACAAGAGAAGTCCGTGTGAGTATAAACCAACGCCTCTTCCATGATTTCCACCCAATTCCTAGTATTGTGATATACACAAAGGGTTAGAGAAAAAATGAGCTCACAAGTTACTGCTACTAATTCAGTTGTTGTATCGAGATATTATTAGAAAAGAACAACTAGCATCATGATTACCAATAAACTCATATGATGCAACTACTCATAATATTTTATATTAGCAAGTGTTCTTATTTTATTATTAGTTTAATATTATCGTCTATGATAGAGAACAATCAATCTAATTTTTTCCATATTTTTAACTTTTGTTATTGATTTATATCCTACTGATCTGATATGGCCAATAGCTTGATTTTCTAAATATCAGATACCAATACTGATGCTGATTTTGACAACCATGATAAAAAATTTCTGTTTATATATAGCCTCCAAGCCAGGTCATGGCATCATTATAATGAATCTACTCAAAAGCAACATGGACAATAATACAGTGAGAAAACTTCATCATATCAACGTAATCTCAATCTTTTTAGAAATAAGAAAACTAACCTTTAGATGAAATTGACAATGGTCCGCTTTTAAACACTACCTAAAAAAATGGGGCCAACTTCTGAAGCTCGATCTCATAACTATCCTTTAACACTGCCTAAAAAAATGGAATTAGAAATTATAGAAAATACAATATAATGTAAGCTACTTTTATCCAACTTCGGCCAAAGAAACTCCCTCCTGAAAGTACAATTGATATTTTATATTCCACAGAGGAGTAATGGGATAGTAATGGGCAAAAGAGAAAAAAGAAAAAAAAACTAAAAAATAACCGTAGCCAACATTGGAATTTGGATGGCATGCATACTGATACTACATACCATGCAGTGAAGTCATCCTCAATACACTGATCATCATCTCCCAACCCCACATAGACAATGCGCTTGGCACCTATGCAGAGCAAAAAAAAACAGAAGAATATCCAAGAATGAATCTTAAGATCATTGAACACATTTACAAACTTGCACATGACGACTACATTACAGTTGTATGTATGAGACTCACAGATAACATGGCTAATCAAATGTTTCTTAGTAACTCATCATACAATGTTGGCTTTACAAGTTTTTAGAGTAACAATTAGTCTACCAAGCAAGTTAAATTCTCTAGAAAAATGAAATGCATGAACTTTGAACTTGAAACTGAAGATAGGATTTAAAGTCATCTCAAGTAGTATATATGACTTAGTCAAATCACAATCTTAATAAATTGAGTAGACCTTGCTCATGAAGCAGTTCATCAACCACTGTAGCAACCTTTGCAACGACACAATACACAAATATATCAGCCAAGCAATTCCCACAAAAAGAATACTGACAATTTCATCACGCCAAACCTTATTAAAATGTTCATATTGCTGATTGCCTGAAACAAACACACCAATGTGCATGCTTCAAAAACCTCTGTAAACCATTTGTAGAACCGGGCAGCATTATCAGTAGGCTCGCCATCTCCTTGCCTAAAGAACATAAAGGGATCAGCTCGAACTTTGAGAAAATTGAATTCCTGGCTTTCAACTTACGTAGCCAAGAAGAACAAAGCCAAGCTCTCCTTTTTCAAGTTCTCCTCGTACTCATCATCCTCAGTAGCATATTCATCCTATAATCGAGGGGGAAAGCTACAAATCAATCAATGAATCAGTAGTTTTCCAATTATCTGAAACAGAAGGAAGATGATCTTACGATATCCACGACTTTAAATATGGCATCAGGGTACCATGCCTTCGCCTCCTCAGCCAGCGCCTAGAACAATCGAAAGTTATGGGAGAAAATTTTAAAAAATTTTGAACTACTCAGATCAAAACCCTAACCTTTGCGAACCCCTCAGCCAATCCCGGTTTGCGTCCCGAAGAAGACGGTGACCTTCTTCCTCTCTTGGTCCTCCTCCACATCTAGCTGGGTCTTCACGACCGGCGGCTTGGTAGGCTTACTTCCGCTCGATGTCCGGACGAAGAAGATCGATGCGCAGCCGACGAGGATGGCGACGACGGTGCTCAGGATGACGATCAACCATTGGTTCTCTGCGGAGGCATCCCAGCGCCGGAATCGAGCACATCTCCACCAGAGAGGGAGGTGATGACAGCGGAGATGTTCAGCAGCGCGAGGGAAAATGCGAAGCAGAGGGATTCGGCAACGTTTGGCGCTTAGGGTTTTGGCAAAGAGGGGAAAAGTGAGAATGGAGTTTTGGCGCTTAGGGTTTTGGCAAAGAGGAGGAAAATGTCGATTTCGTGGAGAGGAGAGGACGAGGGAGGTGGCAATGAGGGAGGTGGAGGGAGGTAGAGGGAGATATTTCGCGGAGAAAAGAAGCGCGGAGAGATTTTTCGCGAGCCGCCGAGGTTTGGCAATGAGCGAGGGATGTGTTTTTTATTTTAGCGGGAAATACGACAACGCTTTTAAAAAACGCTTTTGTAACAGCGTTGTCTTTCATCCGAAATCACAACACTAAGCACATCGCATCATTATAAAACGTTGTCGTTATTAAAAAGTAAAACACATAGACAACGCTTTTCACTAAAAACGTTGTAAAACAAAAAAAGACAACGTTTTTTTTAAAAAACGTTGTCGATTGGGCGTTGTTGATTGCAAAAATTCTTGTAGTGGCATATAATTTGCACATTAACTTTCCTCATGAATGGTCATATAAAATCTATGTATTTCGATGAAACTTAGCTCAATTTTAATGCACCAGATTTGCATCTTGAATTTAGTTCATCATCTTAATATCTCACTTATATCTAATGAAACTCAATACATATACAAATTAATTCTATTGTTTTTGTGAGATGTAAAGTTCATTTTTTTCTAAACTAAGGGATTATGGATCTCTAACTAGGTATTTTAAATTTGATCATCCTACTTAGGATGTCAACAAATATCATTTATCATTAATTACGAGAAATTAAAATAATGCATGATAATAAGTATGTCATATATCAAATGCACAACTTTTCAAAAGAAAGTTCATCATATTCAAATGATATATGTATGATATGACATGCATCAATTGTAAAGAATATGTATCAAAAACTGACACTATAATAGCATGTTAAGATGAATAATATGATGTCATGACATATAATTGGACACGGGCCCGCCTTTAGGCATAGGCCTTTAGGGCCTCAATTTTTATTGGGACCCATTATTTTTGAAATATTAAATATATTTTTATTATATATTTTAAGGAAATGGAAAAGAATAGGGTCTTGATAAAAAATTTACGTATCTCATTTTTTAGTCAAAACTATAGATTTTATAAAAATCTTATTATTGTTCCAATGGATAGAGTCATAGGAGACTCTCTTTTTAATATTTTAAATTTAATTTTTATTATATATATTATTTTATAAGATCGAATGTATTTATCTTCAATATCTTTCAACCCTAGCTTTCTCTTGTTACATTTATTTTTTTTTGGGTAGTGACTTTTTCTTATCTGGTTGGTAAGAACATGAATTAAATTTTTTTTATCCATGCAATGCAAAATAAAAATATTAGTCTTTTTTTGAATTCCCCCTCTTCCCTTGACTAGCTCTCCCTCTTTGAACTTCTCTCGCTCGTTGATATTGGGAAAAAGAAATTACACCTAACGCTGTCACGTTGATCCGGTTGGTGGTACTATATGCTCCTTGCTTGATTAAGTTCAAATGTTGAGGGATTCATCATATTGTGTTCGATCGAAATAGAGGATTTTATTATTTTTGAGCAATAGTGAGTTAGATATTTTTATCATTTCGCTTACTTATAGACACTAAATTTAGCTTTTATTTATATGTATTTACATAAATAAATTTTTTGGCTTCCCTTTTGTTTTTGTTCTATCATTTACAACTATTTTGGTTTAGGTAATAAAAAATATGATTTATTTTTTTCTTTTGTTCTGTGCCTAAAATAACTTATTTAATTCTTAATAAATGATAATGACTGATTTGATCTCGTTATGATTTTTATTTTCTAAGGATTATATTTAGTTGTGTCATTTTGTAAATATATTATTTATTTATTTATTTTGGTTTGCGGTGATGATGAGTTGAGGATAGAAACATGATTTTTTCTATTATATATTGTCCAATTTCATTTATTCCTTTTTGTAAGAGTTGTTATTTTCGTCTTTCATTTGAATAATTTGACACATTTTTTTTAATCTTTCTTAGTTTTTAAATAATTCTAGATATATTTGTTTTCGACCAAGTCGGTTGACAGTTGCAAGTCTAAATGAAAAAGGACGAGTAGAATTTTTTTTAAACAATGTTAATGACCTATTTTTTCACCTAGAGCCTTAAATAGGCTTGAGTCGGCCCTGATTGGACACATAAATATGGTAATTATAGTATAAAGAAAATATCTAGATTTTCCATCTAGGTAATCTTCTAATCATTATGTTGTTGGTGTAAGAATTACCATATGATCGAACCTAGGTTTTGATGTCAACAAAAGATTAAAATTTATGTTACTTTGAGGTTTGATGTGCTTATCAAGCTGATAGGGAAGTCCTAGTTAAGGCTAAGTAAGGAGGTTCTAGTTGGACGGACTGGATGGGAAGTCTTGGCTGATTAAGGACATCGGACATTAAAGCTTTATGGCCAGGGACATTAGGAAGGAAGCCCCGGGGTTGAGTACATTAGAAACCAGGCAGGAAATGTAGATGGATCAAGGACCGAAGGTCTAGCGAAAAGTTCCAATGGTCAAGATCAAGCTAAGCAAAAGTCCAAACAGATCTGGTAGACCAAGGTCTAACACCAAGGAAACTCTCCTGAGTGGAGTTATGAGGACGCGCTCTCAAAAGAAGAGCAGTGAGCATTAGTTGAACCTATGATTTCATAGTAGACCTGGAATTAAGACTGGACAGCTTGAAAGGCTATCAATTATCATAATTTTACTTGCTTGTGCTAACATTATGATGCAGGGATCAATAATCAGAAGATGACATGAATCAGTGACTCTAAGCGCCCGGAGAGATTCCACGTGATCGAAAGTCCAAGCGTCCCGAGTGAATCTAGGTACCCTCACGGATCAAAATCCAATCCTGTGTTTAAATAAGGCGGCACACCCGGATTGGATGGCACACGTCAACAACTAGGCGCTCACACCATATCAACATTCCAGGCGTCTGAAAAGCATCCAGGTATCCAGAAAGGATCCAGCGCCCAAAGATGGCTAACTCGCCGATGGAGTACGATTAGATAAGCCAAGCTGGAGGTGCCCAGGATAATCCATACGTCTAGAGTCAACTATAAAATATTTCAACTAGAGCCTCAAGACGGGCATCAAAGTGCTCTACTACGTTTGCTAGACTTCGAAATGCTACGCTTTATTCCTACGCTCAAGCTTCAATGACACAACAACATTGTGATACCACTACTATTAGGACTGGTAGGAAAGCTAGAGGGTGATTAGCTTCTCTTTGCTCGTTGATAATTTGTCATTGCCGGAAGACTTAAGCAATGCTAACACTCTTAGATTTTATTTGGTATCCACCTTCTTAAGATGACTAATCCAAGAATCCACTCTTCCTCACTCTCTCATCCACTATGAAATACTCCTTCATGGAGGTGGAGAAACCACGTATAAGCTCACAAGAAGATACACTAAGAATTCAAGCAAATATGAAATAAATCTTACAAGATTTACACACTTAGATCTTTGCTTGTCTTTCTTTCTTCTTCTTCTTACTCGGACATACCTCTTGAAGTGCAGCAACACTTGATCAAGAATTGGCGTCGAAGGAGGAGAAGAGATGTCGCTTCAACCTGCATGAAAACTTTATATTCGCGCGACCTAAGGTTCCTTAATTGATTACCGAATCGATTACAACGTCACTAGTCATACAACAGCTAGTTTTTGAAGCTTAATCGATTGTCCAATCGATTAAGAAGGTTTTAATTGATTGCCCAATCAATTCAGCACGTTTCTATACTCTCGCGCGACACAGTCTTAATCGATTAAGCACCTTACTGTGCTCTTCACGACATTGCCTTAATCGATTACCCATTCGATTAAGAGCATCCTTAATCGATCACTTGATCAATTAAGACGTATTCTGTCCTCACAATAAAAGCCCACCCTGATCGATTGTGTTGCTCTTAATTGTTCACCGAATCGATTATAGGTTATTCTATTTATCGGGAGAAATAGTGCTCCAATCAATTACCTAATCGATTGGATTAGGCCAATCGATTACCTAATCGATTGTCCACTCCCGAACTTGTTCATTTCCTAACTTGCCTAAATCAAGTCTAGGGTTCTCTTTGCCCAACCTTTGGTCAACCATAATCTATTAGGACTTTCTGTTGCCTATTCCTAACTAGGACTTTCCTCGTGCCAAATGTTTAGCTCCCCGCTAACCCACCTTGGACTTCACCGAGTTCCCAACTATGTTTGTCTAGTCCTACTAGGATTTCCCTTTGTCTAACCGCAATTATGTCTAGTCTCTCGATAAACTTCTACTTTGCCAACATGCGATCTCTTAATTCCACTTGGACTTCACCTAATTTCCAACTAAGTCTACCTAGTCCCACTATGACTTCACCTTGCCTAGTCGCAGTTATGTCTAGTCTTTCGGTAGACTTCCACCTTGCCAATGTGAGATCTCCCAGATTTACTTGGCCTTCACCTAGTTCCCAACTAGGTCTGCTTATCTCCATTAGGACTTCACCTTGTCTAACCGTAATTAGGTCTACACTAGTCAATTCTCCAGTCAACCTTGCCCCACTTGACCTATTTCACACAACATCTAAACATCATTGTCAAACATCCAAACTCAAGCTCACCTGAACTTAGTCAAACTGTTTAACTTTGACTTAAAGAAGATTGCACCAACTGCTACAAGCTCAAACGAACCTAGCATTTGGTAACACTTCGTTAGTTGCATCTCATTTTGTTGTAATCATTTCTTTTCATACTAAATTATATTAAGGATCGATAAGATTGTTACTAAACCTCATAATTGTTAAAGAAGTAAATTTTCTTCTCTTTCGTGATAAGGGTTAAAAGTGATTTCTTATCGAAAATGGTCAACATGACTCACTACTAGAAAAAATGCATTTAACAACAGTGAATCACTGTTGTCGTAGGCCAAATACCACTGTTGTTAAAGGCCATGTTGTTAAAGGGGGGGTCTACGACAACAGTGAATCACTGTTGTCGTATATCACATTCGACAACAGTGGAAAGGGTTTAGGGTTTAGGGTTTAGGGTTTAGGGTTTAGGGTTTTAGGGTTTAGGGTTTAGGGTTTAGGGTTTAGGGTTTAGGGTTTAGGGTTTTAGGGTTTAGTGTTTAGGGTTTAGGGTTTTAGGGTTTAGGATTTCCACTGTTGTCGTATATCACATTCGACAACAGTTTATCACCGTTTATCACTGTTGTCGTATATCACATTCAACAACAGTTTATCACCGTTGTCGTATGCCATATTCACCGTTGTCTTTTATCATATTCGACAACAGTTTTTATAACCGTTGTCGTATATCAATAACAACAGTTTATCACCGTTGTCGTATGCCATATTCACCGTTGTCTTTTATCATATTCGACAACAGTTTTATCACTGTGTTGTCGTATACCACCGTTTATTTACAACAACAGTTTAGCTTTAAAAAAAATCTGCTGTGCTTTTGCACTGTTCCACAACAGTTTCATACCAATATTTTCAATTAAAAGGCAATAATTTAACCTCGAAACAAAAACTATATATATATATATATATCAAACATCATCAACATATTTACAATAAAGATCCACCACAAGCTTTCTACAGACGAAACCACAAAAGTATCTTCTATCCAAAACAGACGAAACCACTAAAGTATCTTCTGACCCAAATTACAAGAGTTCAAATTATATATAATTCTGACCCAAATTATATATTACAGTTTGAGGAGCAACCTTTCGCAAATATTCTGTGACAATCATCATTGGACTACTCTGAGTAACAGCACCTAAGAACTGGACAACATTTGGATGTCGTATTAATTGAAGTAATGCAAGCTCATCTCTGAATACCCTTCTGCAAGGTGTACAAAGAAACTCTAATTGATATATGAAAAAAAATCAATACAGAGTAGAGATTAAAGATTGCAGACACGGATTATGATGAAATATAGAACCAACCCACAATTTATCTTCATCGGACATTACTTCATCGTTGAACTTCTTGACAGCAACTTGAATTCCCCGCCATCTTGCAATGATGAATGTTCCCTAGCAAATGAGATTGGTGAAACAAATAGAAACTTAGCACTACTGTCCTTGAAGTTTGCATTCATGATGAAAAAGAAAGAATAACAAATAACTATGGAGCAGGCAACAGAATATGACTAATTGTAAATTTCTAGAGAGATTAGAAATTGTAATGTTTTTTCCTATTCACATCACAAAAAGCAGACAAGGGAATAAGTTTGTTTTGCGCTTCAAATAAAAATACAAACAAAATTTTGATTTTTTTTGTAGTTTATAACAAAGACTCCAAGGAGCAGAAGCTAGTTAGTGCGAACTGTTCTAGATACAGAACCTGAGTTTCAACTCAATCCAATCAAATTAAAAATTCAGGAAAACAATGGTGATTATACATATAATCAAAGAGGTATAAGAATAAGCTAAAAGGTCTCAACTATTAATAGATTAGCTATGTGATATGCTTGATAAGGTGACAACACTATACGAGAATGTTGATAAAAACTCCATGTTCTATAGAATTTTCCAAAATATTGCTCTACATATACAACTAATCCAACTGACTCAACTTATTTAATTATACAACTATAAGTGTCAGAAACAAGAATTGTTTGCAACATAATAGTTGTGGCTTAGAGGATGAAGATGATATGCATGATACAATGAAGTTATGAAACAAATAACTCATAACCATATTTGTTCAAGATAATATGAGATGAATTGACAATCACAGAAAGTAATATTGAGATGTGCCAAAGCAGAGAGAAGACGGCATAAATTTGGAATTAGAACTAATGTCCACTGAATCTGGAGATAACCCCAACAATGGAACTGTCAGAGAAGGAATTCATAATACCAGCCAAAAAAGATGATGTGTAATAGACAGAAGTGCAAAAGTTGCAGAAAAATGTAGGAAAAATCTTCCCTTGCTAAGATCATAAAACAAGTAAGAGAGATTTTAACAGAAGATCTGTTAGTGAACATGGCAAACAAGGAATGCACTTAAGACCACACGTTTTCATAGTCTTGAATGAAGAAAGCATAAATATACCTTTGTAATGTTAACACTGTTAGCGAAATTTGCGAAAGGATGTTAGGCAGAACTGAATGATAATTCACCAAAAAAGTATCCAATAACAACTGAATGATAATTCACCAAAAAAATAAAACGTACATAGGATATAAAAATAATTCACCAACTGAATGATAATTTACCAAAATAGTATCAAATAACAACTGAATGCCTAACATTTACATACCTATTATCAAATATAATCCTGTATACAATCAGCTATCGCGGAGCGCACTTCATCAATTTCATCTTGGGAGTACTCTGCTTTTGCAAACTATCACTAGTAGAATTTCCGGCATATACTTCGTATATTCACCGAAGTCATAGATAGATAATTACCGAAGTAGACGCACGTGAAGTAAAAAAGGGGTTATTTTACTTCGCCATATAACCGAAGTCATATCCATGAAATTAGCGAAGTCTTTTACCGGTTCAAAGAGGCAATCCGGTTCAAATTTAGACCGATTCTGAAGTAAAAACTTGTCTTTTACTTTGTTGGTTTTGTAAAGTGCCGAAGTAATCGATGATATATAACTTTACAGTTTAAATTAATTGTCGAAGTAAAAACATATTTGTTGCTTTAGTAGTTTTTGTAATGCGACGAAGTAATAGATGATATATAACTTCACAGTTTATATTAATTATCGAAGCAAATATATTTTATAACTTCGCCAGTATTTATATTTATCGAAGTATATAGTATTATATTACTTCATCATATACGTTTATTGGCACAGTAATCGATTGTAAAGACTTCGTTATTTTGTATGATACAGAGGCAATAGATTTGTAACGACTTCACAATTATTAAATTATGATGAAGTAAATATATTTTTTAACTTCATCACAATTCAAATGGATGAAGTATTTTATTTTTGATTACTTCACCATTAAATTTTATTATCGAAGTAAATAATCATATTTTATTACAATATAATTTTAGTTTAATGAAGTAAATGTCAATTACCACCACACTAATTTAATAAAAGAGTGAAGTAAAAATTATTTTTACTTCATTAAAATTAAACAATTATCCATTCAAAATGATAAATATACATCAACGAATCCATCAATGCACAAGTACATATCCACAAATCCACAAGTATATATAACCAAAATATATATCCACAAGTATATCCAAAATCCATAATGAAAGATCAAAATATGTATCCTAAGTACACCACCAATTTAGACACCTACATATGAGTAGACAAATTCACTCCATTCACTTCTAACATCATCATATTCGGATTGTTGGTAATATTGATCCTTGATTATTCCTGCAAACTTTTAAGCAAAAATA
This sequence comes from Boesenbergia rotunda, assembly GCA_024364735.1. NCBI lineage: Eukaryota > Viridiplantae > Streptophyta > Magnoliopsida > Zingiberales > Zingiberaceae > Boesenbergia > Boesenbergia rotunda. The sequence goes on from JAGFNQ010004446.1 coordinate 262,006, forward strand.
CAAAATACATTAGATTCATCCAATTGTAATAGTTTATCTCAATTATAAACCAAAGCATATAATACAAAAAAATATTACCATCCTCTCCAACTGTGGATTTTCACATTCTACTATCTCTTTCATGTACCTCATCACACAATATCCACATTCAATTGAACCACTTTGTTTTAGATTACCCTATAATGAAATATAAAAGGTAATGTAATGGTCACAATCAAGTTATTATAAGAATCACACATTCATATCTTCATACATAAGCACAATACATACCGTTAATTGTTTAAAACCTGGTCTTTTAGAGATACCCTTTGAAGCATTATACATCTTGACCCCACTACATTTTAAAAAGTAAAAAAGTTATTTTTTCCATATTTATAAGTGAATGCATTAGAAATCAACATAATCTACTACTTACTTGGTCACTATAGTTTTCCATGCATCATCGCGATTTTTGTTTGACATAGAGTCCAATAAATATATCATATCTTTATCTTCATTGACGATAGTCAAAATCCAATGGTACCTGGAAAAATGAAAATATAGCATTGACTAGTATGTAGTAAAAAATCAATAAATAGCTAAAATATTACCCAGTGTTATATGGGATGAGGCAAATGCTATCTCTACACATTGCTTTTAAGTGATCAGCAATATTTTGTGATAAGTTACGACCATCTTTGCCAAGTGGACATGTAGGTATGTAGTCGGGATCCATAAATGAAAAGACATCAGCTCTGTCTTCGTCCCTCAAATATTTGTAGAGATAACTGCACTCAAATATTATATAACTCAGTTAGAAATGTTTCAAATTTTGAACTATCCTGAAAATTTAGAACATGCAAAAATTTTATAGAAAACCATAATATTCTAAAAAGAAAAAACGGCAATATGACTATGAAATTATATTGACTAACAGAAGGAAAGATGATTAAAAATAGTACATATTTTATCTGCCTTGTGGAGTACATAAAAATTCTTGTATGTATAAAGGCACAAACTCTAAAAGTATTATATTATGATCAAACTCTCAAAAATATTATTTATAGCATGGCGTCATTCCTAGCCAACCTTGGTTTCTTAATGTTCCAACGCCTTCTATAAGTCTTAAACAATTCATGAAATGTTATATTCAAGTGTCAATGCACCAAAGTAGCATGTAATGACTCACTGTAGCGGCCCCGCCTCTATGGTCCCCGCAGGCAACCCTCTAGGCCGGCGACCCTACGGTCTTCCCACCCCTGGCAGTGGGTTTTTGCCTTCCCCAGGATTCGAACCCTTGACCTCCAGGACAAGTACAATAGTTCCTGAATCCTGTACCAAGTAAGCCGTAGGGTCGCCGGCCTAGAGGGTTGCCTGCAGGGACCATAGAGGCGGGGCCGCTACATAAAAAGGCGCTAAGAAACACAGCGGAAGAGAATAAAGCAAATACATAGTACCGACACCCAATACAGGAACTATAGATCAAGAAAACATCTCGACGCAAGGTGATGGGACTGGCAGCTGGACCCTCCGGGCGATCAACCTGAAATAAAAACAAGGAGCTACGGGGTGAGTTCAAAGAACTCAGCTGATAACTCATATATATGCAAGATAGTCTAAGCTAGCAATAGAGATACAACTATCAAAATATCACAGGTACTATCCCTACTAAATACAGCAAATTCGAGAAGTAGAACAAACATACCAGCGATGCAGGGTCATCAAGACCATGAAAAAGGGTCTCCTGAATGTGCATGTAAATCATGTGCAACAACCACATACAGCAATTGTAAAGAAATACGTATGCACATGGTGCGATGACATGGTCACCTCTGTCGCCGGTCAGACATCGTCACCTGTATACGGGGGGAAGCTGAGCGGGAAGCCAACCTCCAGCGTAGAGCTGTGACTCCATCCGTACTCGACCCATCCGGGAAGCCATCCCTACCCCGGGTAATAGAGCGATCGAGTAGACGGTATGCTACCGGCGTAACACCCCTACCCCATGACCTACCCGGGTAGCCTTCTCTACCTCCGGTCATCATCCGTAGAACTGGGGGGATATCTCTATCTGAGTGTTACACCTACCCCATGTAATATGGGGGCGAAAAGTCTCTCTCATCTCCTGGTATTAGGGCAACTCAAGGAGGGACCCCTGCCTGCTACCACGCTCCGATCCACTAACCCATGAGTGCTTGAGCGGAGCAGCACAGGGCATCCTACCCATACTCCGTCAACCACTAACCCATGAGCGACCGTATGGGAAGGTCAGTATGACTGTCGACCTAGCCTACCCAACAATGGGCCCCTGGTCGATAGTGATGCAAGGTGCACGATGATGCATGACGACAGTCACAACAGCATCTACTATCTAATCCACCTATATCAACATGATATGCAAGGATCACATACAATTATGCACCATATCCTAAATCCTAGAGGGTATCAGTATCACATATCAGGTCTAATATAAATATCATAGTAACGGAAAACAGATACACGCAAATAATACCCTATCGCTAATCCTAGCATATCAAGCATATGAGGCTGTGACTATCTCGGAGATAAGTCAGAGTTACCCGCCTCAATATGCCGATGTCCGAGCGTGTAAGAACCCCCTGTCCAGAAATAAAATCCGCAACCAATGCGTCAGCTCAAAGCCCTGCATCCAAAAATATGATCTTAGCTATATACTCAAATTAGTAGCAAATCCAATAATTCCCTAAATCTAGTTAGGGTCAACCCCCAAGTAGGTATTCATCTAATTAACTTGACTCCCCACCCATAGTTCCATCCACTGATCAAGCCCCGTTTAAGACAATCACAACTCATTCAATCCAACTGCACCACCGAATTACAGGATCAAACTAATCTAACCAATACACACTACCCCACACTCACGGCAGGAACAGGGATCACAACCCGAACTCCGCACCACATCTCACGCACGATCAGCGCAAGTAGAACAACACAGTAGAGGATCGCCTCCATCCGGAGCCACCACACCACCAGATCACAACCGAAACCTAATACCAACCGATCTAATCAATTATCTCCCCAATCTGAATCCAAAAACAGAAAGAACCATTTGATTACAATCCACCACAACCTAGGCACGCTCAGGAATCAAGGGAGGACACCGAATGAACCGAAATCAGCTTCATTATGAGCGAACAGAACTCACAACTGGAGCAAACGCGAAGAGGAATCCACTCTCTCGAATCTTCTGAATCCGAAGCCTAACACAACCAAGAACAGATCTAAAACAAAGGCTATTTCCAAATCCATTATTAACTCACCGTGTTTAATCGGAGACGGGCAGAAATCCGTAACTCACAGCCCCGAATTCACCTCAAGAACAGAAATGAGCTATTTGATTACAATCAACCAAAACCTAATTCAGAGCTGCATCCACTACAGGATCCTTACCTGAGTTACTAGTCGATCCCCTCGCGTCCCAAGCAGATCGAGGAAGAAAACCAAAACAGCCAACTCCACTGCTCTTTCAGATCGGCGATCCCATAGCCCATCTAATCGCACAACAGAACCAACGAGTTCCTTCTCCGATCAGAGCTCACCTCACGCTCGCAATCGCCCCCTCAACACCAGCCCTAAATCCAAATGGTGACAAGATTACCAAGGGAAAAAGGAAAGATCAGGGGGATCAGCCAACCCTTACCTGAACTCGATCCGTCTGCAGATCTCCGAAACAGATACCCGGCCAGCCCTCACTCGTCGATCAGAGCAAGCAGAAGCGGTCGCCGGCTCTCGGATGGTCTCGCGTGGAGGAGTACCCGCGACTCGTTGATCCGGAGCAAGGTAGAGGAGGGAGGGGATCGAAGCTTCCTCCAGTGGCACCGATCGCCCTCGCAGAGATGGCGATCGCCTCCTTCGACGAAGCCAGAGGAGAAGAAGACGAAGTGTGGAAGGAAGTCGGGGAAGGTGCGGCGCTCGCGTGCTGCCACGGAAAGGAAGCGAGACTTATAAGTGCCCTACCCATCTTGCATTTTAGTCCCTCTGTGTTCCAAAATTTTCCATCTGAGCCCTTAAGTTATGACCATTAGCATTTAAGCCCCTCCGGTTTTTGGTATTTAACACTCACAATTACAACAAGGGCTTGATAAAATTTCATATTACCATAAAGTTTAAGATGATGGGAAAAAAAAAAGATGTAGAGATGGTTTTTATACACTCAGCATATAGAACACAAGCATAACAATTTTGTGATCCACAAAGTCATCAATGTATGTCTTGGCAGAGGAGAATCTTCACAAGGAGAGCACATCTATTGCAAATGAATCGTTCAATTTGATTATCAGGTTTCATGTAATGATCAAGAAGATCTTAGAAAACTGCATTGATATAGAAGAAATGCTAATGAATACAAAAATAACAGAATACAAGTCATGACCGTTCATTTACCTTGTCTGTCCCATAAAACTGAATTAGATTTGTGTGTGTAAAACGACTCAAGAGTGCAATCTCCTGAAGGCAAGAATTGATGTCAGAGGATTAGAGTTGTAGAGATATATTAGACGCCACTTAGTATAAACAACTCAAGTCCTAAGTAGAGAAAACCAGTAAAAATTCTCAAAGTAGAAACTGCATAATTAACCCCAGATAAATCACAAATGGGTAATGTCAATATGTGGTATATATCACCTGCTCCAGCTGAGATACGCATTGTTGGGCATCCCTTCCTTGGTCAAGCAAGGAGACTTCCTTAACAGCAAGGAAAAATCCATCACTGAACAGATGAAGTTAACAGGAAAAGATATTAGTCTAGACGTTGTATTAACGCAACCATTTTGTCAACAAAAGAATCAAAGTGGAATTACAAAGAGGAATTTCTCCTTGTTTTCTCTCTGCTTACAAGCTTACAAATGGGAAATGATGAGAAGACAAAAAGCAATAACTTGTCATCTACTCCCTATGCATCTCAAGGAAATGCTTGTCTGTAAGCTTGAAAATTATGTAGTTTGAATGAGCAGTTCATTAAATACACAAGAAAACCATATTAAGTAGAACAAATCAAAATACAAATTACAAAATTGAGCCGCTAAAAATTCCATCAGATGTATTTTGATCAATGAATATAATCCTGCCAGTTGAAGAAAGATGACCCAGATTATGTGTGAAGATGTATCAAAGGTACACGATCATGCCCAACCTTAAGCAAATGCAACAAAATTAATAGCAAGCTATCATGTAATGGAATAAACCAATCACAAGAGTACGGACTTAGAAGCAATAGCTTGTTGGAGCAATAGCAAGAAAATGTACTTACTCACTGATAGCCTCAAACACAGTCCCAAACGACCCACTTCCAAGGTGTTCCCCTCTCGTCCAAGTGACCATAGTCCTCTTCAACATTGCATTTGCCGATATTGCTATGGCACCTGACGCTGAAGGACCATCAGGACTCTCAGCTGAAGGGTCGTGAGAGCTCTCCGGGGTTGATTCTGTGAGTTCATTGTCCGTTTCACCCAATCTTACGCTCAAATTTTCCCCGTCATCGCTCGACTCTACATCAGAAGTTCCCCTCCTTATATCCTTCCCATCCTCATTAACCCCGTCGTCGGTCAGTTGATCCTCTTCGGAATCGCCGGAAGCAACCTAGGTCGCCGAAGCAGAGCAGAGCAGAGAAGAGCAGAGAAGAGCAGGGCAGAGAAACTTAGGTCGCCGATCGCTTAGAGATAGAGAACCTTATGTCGCCGATCGCTTGGAGATGGAGAACCTTAGGTCGCCGATCGCTTGGAGATGGAGAGATGGAGAACCTTAGGTCGCCGATCGCTTGGAGATGGAGAACCTTAGGATCGGCGATCGCTTGGAGATGGAGAAACCTAGGTCGCCGATCGCTTGGAGATGGAGTGACGCGCGCGGCAGAAAATTAGGTCGAAGCGGCAGAAGCAAATGCGAAGCGATCGATCGGCGCGGCTGATAGAATTTAGGTTAAGTACTGCGCGCGGTGGGAAGAAAATATTACGGCCGGGATTAATTAGCCATGCGGAGCGGGAGAAATTTAGCGCCAAGCAAAATAGGGGATTAGCTTGGGAGCGGAAAAAAATTAGGAATATTAATTGCGAGCGAGAGAAAAATCGATTCAGATTTTATTTTATTTAATCGGTTCAATTTTATTACTTCGCCAATTAAAATTATAAATTTTATTGTAAACTGTATTACTTCATTAAATACAAATTGCGAAGTAATAATTATTAAAAATTTTAGAAGAAGTCTATTTTTTTTATTCTATGAAGTCTAAAATTATATTTACTACGTCAATTTTATTATCGAAGTTTATTAAAATATATTACTTCATCATTAAATATCGCCGAAGTAATTATCGCCGAAGTAAATGCCGGAAATTCTACTAGTGTATGAACAAAAACACATTATATGATTGTACAGAATAAAACATAATAACTTGAAAAAATTTATAACTAGATAACTTTAAATATTTGAGATAATAAAGAAATTATTACTATCGTTCGGAATGCATCCCCCTCGATTGATGTAACTTCTTCAGTAATTTGCTTCATAAATCTCATCACATAATATCCACATTGTTTGGCATCCGGTTGCCTAGGAACATAAGGCAAAGCATGAAAAACCAATATATTACTGTTATCAAAACAAGAGCTAAAACTGATCAAACCTCAGGTTTTTTCCAGTATTCCTTGAATAAAGAGGGACTTCTTTTACAAAGCTCTCCCACTCTATTTGCACCAACAGGACTACCATCTTCTGCAAGAATCTTGACCTAGACAGGAGCAGCCAGAGTTAGTGGCTGATTAAGCAACAAAGCATATGTTAGTGGTTTTCCATGGAGACCACAACCAGGAACCAAGTGAAAAAGCCAGAGGGAAGCATAATCCAGACAATCACATAAAAGAGATTGAATTGAAAGACAAGACAAAAAAGTACACGTAAAGCAATGTCTCCAACTGCTAGAGGGTTCTCCTTCTAACTTCGAACAACTTTAAAAATTAGAATTCTGCTCAAACTTTGTGCCAAAGATAGCACTCATACAAGTTTACATCAAATTAAGTTAGATCATTTTTTTTCCATTGCAGAAAACAAAGAATTCCAATTCTGGCTCAACAATAAGTAACACTATCACCATATAAAACATGCATGGCATTCTTGTAATATAGAGAAACATGAAGCACTTTCATGTACAACCAAATACTTCACATACCTCAACTCGAGGAAGGGGTTTCCCAACAGTGCCTGCCTTTCGTGCACCATGCAAAGGATTGGATAGTGCCATAACAAACTACAAAGTGCCATAATAATCAGTACAAACTATAGCTTACGCTTGTAATTGGCATTGAAAAGGTTAGTGCAACTGATATAGATTAAACCATCTTTTAAGAAATCAAATAGTAGGCTGGAAAACGCAAAGGAAGAATGAATATGGAGAAAACCTATACAACTAATTAAACCATCTTTTAATTACTCCATTAATTAAATCTATACAACTAATCATTATTAATCAAATTACTAGCCTACTAAACCTTAGCTCCAACTTATAAATCAATTCCAAGATTAATTCCCCACATATCGACGAAGTCATCACATAATCCTTAATTAACCATAACTTATTCAAACCAAGTAACCCTTGCATCAATGGAACCCAACCAAAATGGTATAAACTCCTCCATGAACTCACGGCAAAACACAGCCAAAGACCTATGCCAACACCACACCCAAACAAAGACAACAAACAACTAACCTATCTACCACCACTCACGGCACATAAACTTTAAAAACAAACAGACATCAAACCTAGATGATGGCCGACGACAGCTAGGTTGCGTGAAGGAAGAGTCGCGAGTGACAGGGCCGCAACTCAGATCAGAGAAAGGATGGGAAAAGGATCACCAGTGCCGGTCGAGTGAGGAGGAGATCCGGATGAAGTTACTTCGGGGGTGTCACTCGCTCGGACTAAGGTGAAGGACGGTCGACCGGCCGAGCGGCGCTCGGCGTCGCTCGCGCTTGCGGCACCACAGGAGGAAGAAGAAGAAAGGATCGTCCGTGTCTGGCGCTCAGCGATTGACAAAGGAGCATGGATAGGATCGCACCGGCGAGGGCGGTGCGGCCGGCGACGAACCTTGGCGTCGACGATCCGAGAGAGAGGAAGGCAGTGGCACATGGCTTCGCGTGAAGGAGCTCGGCGTCGAGAACGTTCGCGACAGAGAGATGGGGGGCCTGGTGACCATTGCCCGCCGGAGATCAGGAGGCGCCGGCGAAGGGCGGCACAGCGCGATCGCGAGGAAGGGCTGCAGCTTCGGGCGGAGAGGGGAGGGGTTCGGCGGTTTCACTAGGGCACGGGGAGGTGCTTAAATAATTCTCAACTTTTTCCTTAACTAATTTATATATATACATATATTTCAAAAAAAATCAAACTTCAATAGTTTGTGCGACGAGAACTTCAATAGTTTGTTGTTTTTTTTACAGTCGGATATCCACCATTGATTTTATTTATTGATTGAACAGCACAACAATACAACAACAACAGTTTAATATAACTGTTGTCTATTGTCATAATAGACAACAGTTTATCACATCAGTTGTTGTAAATCTCGCCTATAGACAACAGTTATTTTATAACTGTTGTCGTTGAGTATACATACGACAATATTTGTTATTACTGTTGTCTTTTTACGTATACAGACCATCAACAACAACGGTTAATACTAAAACTGTTGTTAAATTGACATACGACAACACTTTATCAAAAAATCGTTGTCGATTATGTGTTGTTGAATGCAAAAATTCTAGTAGTGACTACGACCCTTGGAATAGTAGCCACGGAGCTGCAAACTAAGCAAAACTACCTTGTCTCTTTATTGTCTTGTCATTTACTTTTCTGTTGGACGATTGTTGACTTTGAACATGTATAAAATGCAATATTCAATCCCTCTTCTATCGCACACTCGATCCAATATATGTCAAATACTCAATTTGACATATGCAACCTTATCTCCCTTGAATGTATAAAAAATTCACACTTGACTGACTTTATGGTCCTATTGTATTTGTGTCAATTTTAATCAATCTCAAGACTAAAATTTTCATTAAACTAGAAAATCTTCCAAGATAAGATTTAAAAATTTCATTTTCAAGATATCACAATATCTTGAAAGTGTCCTACTTTTCCACCTTTAGTATGGCTAAGGTTAACTACACTTCCAATTAAGGTTGGCACACTCTACAACTCATTTAGTGTGAAGAGATCATACTCTTAGAGATACAATACTGATTGGAGCTCCTTAAGTACACTAGGTATTCATTAGGGAAAATTTTCCTAGATACTTTTATAATGATTTTTCTAGGCTTCTTAGAAGCCTTAGTTACTATTGTCTTCTCAAGATCAACACTTGGGATGAATTCCCTTGCAACCTTGATTTGACTGCTAGACTTAGAATTAATTTCATATCTATATGAAACTCTATGGTATGAGACCATACTTTCTTTGGACTTAGTTTTATATCCCAAACATTGTTTGCCTTTCAATAGTTCTTGCTTATCTAAGCCTAGATTTTTCTTCCTAGATCTTTTAACTTTATTTGTCATTTTTAAGAATATTTTCTTCTTGAACCCTTTGATTTTATTTGTCATTTTCATGGAAATTTATATTTTCATGGTAATTAGCACCAAAATGATAAAATCTATTTCTAATATGCTCATCATGATATAAGGCAATTGCATTATAAAACAATACCTTATACTTTACCTTAGGAGATCTAGCTAGATTTAAGTTTCTTCCTTTGATATTGTTTTACTGTCACTTGGGCATTGATTCCAATAATATCATCTTTGATTGTATGTAAAGCATATAATGTGGTCTTTGCTTTTCACACCAAGGGTTCAACTTCTTTGATTCTCCTTTATCTTAGGTGTCATTTGAACCTTCTCCTTGATTAATTATGGGCAGTTGTTCTTATAGTGTCATTTCTTCCTATATTCAAAGCATATTGTATGATCTTTATTTTTATAAGTTGCGCTTGTCTAACCTTTATGAATTAAGCTTTCTCCGCTCGTACAACGGTACAGGTGGTACAAGCTACCTCATTAGCTTTGGATGTTGAGGGTTCTTCTTATTCCGGTGCTAATGATCTACACTCCTCCCTCAATGCTTGAGATGGATGTCTCTTCACTATCCTCCTTGAATGTTGAGCACCTTTCAACCTCCAAATACTCATGTTCTTGATCCAAAGAGTCTCCCACTTTAGATTCGTAATTATTTTGCATTGAGGTTGGATCTTCATGAAACCTGGACAATTTACTCCATAACTCCTTGGCATCTTGATATATACCTATTCTACACAAAATGTCGTTAGGAACCAAATTAACTAAAATTTTCATTACCTTGTCATTTGTCTCCGATTTTTGAACTTGCTCCTTGGTCTATTTACTCTTTCGAAGATGGATGCCTTTTCAATATCCTCCTTGAATGTTGAGCACCTTTCAACCTTCAAATCCTCATGTACTTGATCCAAAGAGCCTCCCACTTTAGATTCGTCTTTATTTTGCATTGAGGTTGGATCTTCATGAAGCCTGGATAATTTGCTCCATAACTCCTTGGCATCTTGATATATACTTATTCTACACAAAACATCGTTAGGAACCAAATTAACTAAAATTTTCATTTTGTCATTTGTCTCCGATTTTTGAAGTTGCTCCTTGGTCTATTTACTCTTCCAAAGAAGTTTTCCCTTTGTATCTCTAGGAGCTTCAAAACTTTCTATTAGAGCAAACAATTGCTTTATGCCCATCATAGGGAAGTATGTCATCCTTGACATCCAATGCTCGAATCCTCCTAGTCCGAATGATGGAGGTACTCGAATGTCATATCCCAATCCGTCTTATGGATCAATTATGAAGTTGAGCTCCTTTGATAAAAAATTCTTTGACTTGTTGATATTGGAGGGCTCACAATTTCAACTTCTTCTTCCTCTATCTCGTGCTTCTTCCAATGATTAGTCCGATGAAGAGCGGTCTTGCTGTGATACCACTTGTTCGGATCATACGAGCTAGAGGAGGTGAATAACTCCAATAGCTTCTCGTCTTAATCTCTTACTCATAATTTGAATGTGCAATGGAAACTTGAATCCAAGATTGAAGCCACATGCACAACTCTGAAATTTTCTTAGTATTTGCCTCTTATGCGACTAATACAAGACCTACTCCTAGTAATTGTTGAGGCAATCTATGGTTCGTGGGACCATGTGTTTTGATGTGTGACAAAGGGGGAGAAGTGTTAGGTTAAAGTGGGAAATCAAACACGCCTTTGTAAGACAAGGGGGAGCTTAGGTGAAGAGGGAGCATTGTTGCTCATTTATTGGTGAAGGAGGATCCTTGTGATAGGTTCTTAAAAAGCCTTTGTAAGTCCAATATAGGGACAGTCTTGGGGAGGTTCTTAAAAAGCCTATTTGGTAAAAATCCTAACTCATAGGGAGTTTAGGTGTGGGATACATTGTGATAGGATCCATACATATTTGCATTTGCATGTTGGAATATGCATTAGCAGTATAAGTCCAAGGTATAGCCTTGGCAACCTAAGTCTAAATATTGTTTAGCATTGTTATTTGCTATTTATTTTTCCTAACTTAAACGTATTGTCAAATATCAAAAAAGAAGAGATTGTTGAGGCAATCTATGGTCCGTAGGATCATGTGTTTTGATGTTTAGGCAAAGGGTTTATGTTAGGTTTACCTTTATATTTGATATATATATCCTGCAGGACTTGCACACTCAAAACCTTCAATGCGCTCATAGCCAATCACCCTCAATGCGGTTGTTCTTCCTACAGGGTTAGTAGCGTAACGGAAATATAATTAAACTAAAGAAACAAGCGCTAACACAAAAACTTTAACGTGGTTCGGAGATGATGCACCTACACCACGACTCTCCATAAGGTGGACGATCGCTATCTGTCGGTGGATTAGTCCCCGGAGAACTTTCGGCTAGCTCGTGTCGCTCCTTATGGGTAGAGAAACCTCGCCGCAACCTCGCAACAACTCCTAAGCACCAAGACTACTAACCAAAGCCAATTAGTAGTCTTGATGCTCAGAAGTTGTTGCGAGGTTGTGGCGAGGCTTCTCCACCCACAAGGAGTGACACGAGCTAGTCGGAAGTTCTCCAGGGACTAATCCATCGACGAATAGGGATCGTCCACCTTATAAACAGCCGTAGAGAAGGAGCATCATCTCTGAACCATGTTAAAGGTTTTATGTTAGCGCTTGTGTTTTTAGTTTATTATATTTCCGCTATGCTACTAACCTTGTAGGAAGAACCAGCGTATTGAGGGTGATCGGCTATTCACCCCCTCTAGCCGGGTTGATCGAGTCCCCAATAGTAATCTTCCTCTACTATGAACTTTCTCTTTCTCGGAAACCTTCCGGTGGCAGAGAAGTGTCTTATAAGCTTGTTCTTAAAAAAACACCATAATACAACAATGTAATATATAAAAACAAATACAAGAATGTAAACAACTTTATATGAATCTCTCTTTAATCCCTGTTGATTGCTTGAGAAATGCCTCTTGATAATCCAGAAATGTATCAGCACTTTGCCTCCAAATCTCCAAGAATTCACTACTAAAATCTCCTCAAAACCTCCTTTAATAGCCTTCAAGTCAGGGCTGATTTCTGCCTATTAGTCGATTGATCTTACGCATTAGTTGATTTATATGTCGAATCTGACTATCTAAACTTACATAATGACTCTTTCTTGACATGTTTGACCACTATCAATCGAATGACAAAATAGATCAGTCAACTGACACCATTAGTCGAGTCTAACAACTGAATCAACTGGTTTCTATTCGGTTCTGAGAGTTATCAGTTGATTGGTTCAAGCTAGCTCATTGATCAACTAATGCAATTAGTCGAGTCTAATAACCGAATCAACTTGCTTTTATTCGGTTATGATCGTCATCAGTTGATTGATGCAACTCATTAATTAGTTGATTGATGTTATCAGTTAAGTTTAATTAACAACTGAATTAACTTACTTATATTCGATTTCTAAAGCCATCAGTTGACTGATTGATACCCATTATCAGTCAATTGATATTGAATAACAAATATAATAAATCTCTGAACGTGTTTCATTTTGCATCAAAAATCATCTTATTTTGATATTTGAGTTAAAAGTTATGATAACTTTTGAATGTTTGCTCTATCGGGACTTTCTCAAATTGTTTAGCATCCGATCAATCATGGTCTACGAGACTTCATTGTCACCAGACATCAGTGAGCACCTAGTGTTATATTTTTTAGGGTACTGAGGGATCATATGTTGCACACCATTTGTGAGCATCTCGTGAGCACCTAGTATTTTAGTGCGTAGTATAATATTTTTGTGATATATATATATATATATATATATATATATATATATATATATATAACTCCTAGTGTTTATTATATTGGATGAACAGTTAAATTACAAGTTATATGCTTGGTCAATATACACATCCATGAATTTACGCTTCATGTATTTCTTAACAATGAGACTACTAATTCCGCTATTCATGAAAATACAATACTCACTATTTTACCTCTAGAGCTTATCAAAATTGCTACTCAACCTTTAGCCAGTACTCAATTTGATAGCAAAAACTTGTCCTGCCACAAATTGTCAATAACATTTACATACGTTTTTAAACCAATCGTGACACCTTCAACACCTCTCTTTCACTTCCTGAATTTTGGATCAAATCATTTCAGTATTCAAACATCCACTTAATTTCGAGGCTTAATTTTCTTGCTCATGATCGAGCATTATTAAAAATGTTTCAAAATTTTAATTAATTTTAAACCCATCTGTCTCAACTCGATTTTGCTTGATTTCATATGGCGGATTGGTTTGATTTTGTTTGGTCGTCAAGCAAATAACTTTTATGAGAGAAAAAAAATGATAGATCTACTAATAATAGCTAAAGCCCCTTTTAGTATTTGCACATGAATCACGTTGCCTTCCATTAAACTTAAGAAATGTATTCCATAATAAAAAAAGGCAACTATTATAAATTATTACAAAATCTAAATAATATATTTTTGAATCCCACGCTACGAGAAATTAAAGACACCTTCGCCCTAATTTCATTTCTGACATCTCCTCCTCTTTTTCCGCCATTATCGTCCTCAGAAGCTCGTGTTCCGCCTTTAGTTTCCGGTTTTTAAAACGCCACAGTACTTTATTTAGTAAACCGAAAGAAAAGAAAAGAAAAGAAAAGAAAAAGGTTGCAGGAGAGGAGCAGTGGTCGATGAAAAGACGCCATGGCATGCCAACTAAAGTCCATCCCTTAGCCATTAAGTTATAGTTTACACGGTGATCAACAGCTCTACGTGCGGTGTGCCCTCTAGCACACTCTCACGCAACGTTCCTTCACTTATTGCATGCATGCTTTCCCACTACCACAGCCCATGACTTTGATTTCTTATTAAAAATAATAATGATAAATTAGATAATATTCAATCTCAAGAAAATTCGATTTTAAGAATTTTTTTTAAAAAAATACTACAAATACGTTGTAACTGAGATCAAATTACAGTATAGATGTATCATAATCCGGGACTTGATTTCTTAGTAGCGAAGCTTAATTCACTGTTTTAATAAGATTATTTCGCTGCTTTTTAGGGTTTCAGTGGTCTACAGTGGGCTGTTTTGGCCTTTAAATACCTGCGCTGCTCCTCCCCTCTCTCATTCGGCAAGACGATCGACTAGTCTATTTGTGATTTGATCACATACCTTTGAAATCAAGCTCGAAGGAGTTCTGAAGGAAAGCGAGATGGATCCGTCTCTGGCGAAGCGGGTTTGGGACGTGATCCGAGCCGCCTGCTGCATGATCCGCAAGGGCTTCTCCAAACACTGCAGGCTGATCATGGAGCTCCACCTCCTGCTCAAGCGCGGCAAGCTCGCCGGGAAAGCCATCGGCAAGTGTTACTCCACCTCCAGCACCACCCGGGCGACGCGGATGCGGCTGGATTTCCGGTGGACCCCGTGAGGTTTTCGTTCTTCCGCCGGGAGGACGTGGAGTTCAGCTGCGGCAGCACTCCTTCGCCGGCCGCGCCTGCAGCTTTCTTCCTCTCCAAGCGTCGTCCCGGGCAGCGCCGGGGGGACTGTGCCGCGGCGGTGCTGGCCAAGGAGTTTGAGGCGCTGATGAGAGCGGTCGCCGTCGCCGTCGGCAGCGGCGACGTCTCTGTTCGGGCAGAGCTCGGCGGGGGAGAGGCTGAGGATCGCGGACTCGCCGGTTCCGGCGAGGGAAGAAGAGGAGGCGGGCGGCGGGCCAGTGGACCGGGAGGCGGAGGCGTTCATCATGTGGTTCCGTGAGCAGCTGCGCCTCCAGCGGAGCCTGCCGGCTACGCCGGATTGCCGCGGCAAGGCGCCGGCCTGAGGCAGAAGGATTCGGCGAGATATATATGTATTTGGAATAAATTTAATTAGCGCCCCTAATTGTTAATTAGCGTCCCTAATTGTTAATTAGTGGTTAATGGTGTATGAAATAATTAAATTACCGTGGCAGATGTATGAAAAAGAGAGAGCCGATCGTAGAGCATATGTATAGGTTAAGTGAGCTTTTGTGTAATCTTGAACTTAAAAAAAAAGTGAGCAAATCAATTGGTTATTTCAATTATTTTGATGAAGCTTAACCATGTGATTAGCATAATTCGAAACTTTTATAAATTTAAACATGTATAGATTTGTGAACATGATTAATTTGTACCATAATAATTTTATTATACTTTTCTTTTCAATAGAACTTGGGATTATACAAATTGCAAGTCCGTCCCTTATTATCCTTTTTATCAAAAGGTTACCCTTTTAAAAATATATTAAAAAAACTTTAATATATTTTTTGTATTTTTTAAACACTTTTATTAGAACTTATAGCAATTTTATCAAAAAAACTAAAATTTAATTAAAATTAGATTTCTATAGTTTGTAGTAGCTATGGATATATTTTAAATTTATGTTAGATTTCAATAGTTCATTAATAGAAATTGTTTGAAGTATTAAGTGATAAACTTTGGTTGTTTCTCTATTTAAAAATTCCTGTTAGACAATTAATATTATTTATATATCCATTTTTAATTTAAGATTTCAATTCTCATATTTTATTACCTAATTTAAACTATGGTTAGGAAAAAATTAACTACGGTTAGAAAAAGGTTGTCCTTACCCCTTTAAACTTTAAATTACTTGCTCGCATACCAAACTCACTAAACCATCTTTTATTAGCCTTTTACGATTTTTATAATTTTCATTTATTATTATTATTATTATTATTATTATTATTAGCGAGAGCATCTCTCTTATCCTTAGCCTATGAGCCGTCTGATCGAAGATCCAATGACATAAGTAACTTCCTATTTCTGATTTTGGAATCGACTTTGGTTGGCATCTCGCAACTGTTAAAGAAATCGCCCGTATACAAGCTGGCGACGGATCTCATGCAATAAAATCGGCCGTATTTATTTTCTATATAAAAATAGAAATAAAAAATAAATAGTCGGAGATCATGCGCCTGGAACCTATCCCGATAGCGTCTCCTTTGGACTGCTTTGCTCCCTTAATTTGGTGGGCTGGCCTCTCTTTTTGTGGCTTCGAGGCTCGAAGATCCCATTCTCATCGTTTCTTCTTCGAGGTTTGCTCTCTGCTGCTCTTCCAAGTTTCAATTTCTTCTGCATTCTTCAATTCCACTCATCGAATTGTGTTTGCCCCCTTTCCTTACCGGTTATTATTATTATTATCTTTTTTAATCTTTGGCTTGCCGGATTCCTTGTTCTTGACAGATCTTGTTTGAAAGAGCTGGTTCTTAAAGCAAAGGGAGTGATACAGTGTTTTTTTTTCAACATCACGATTCGAATAAAGTGGGTGTTGTTCTTTAAAAGATTTACTTTTTTCTTTTTTTGCGACCTCCTACTTTTTTATTTTGGTAATTTGGTTGAATTTTTTTCTAAAAGAAATTGCTTTTGGTGGTTTTGTCTCTGTTCTTGTCAGATCTTGCTTGAAATTGCCGGTTCTTAACTCGAATGGAGTGATGCAGTGACTCTTTAAACATCAAATCTTTGTTTTGTTCATTTTGTTCTCTTCTTATTTGATTTATATATTCTTCCTTATGCATAATCTGTCAGTCAACTTAGGTGCTTTCCTTGGTTGTCTGAATTTGGCTTTTCTTTCGATTCAATCTGAAACATGCATCGTCCTTTTCAGGATCTCAAGAAGATATATTTAGTCGCAATAAGGGAAATTGTTGGGATATAATGCCTCTGGAATATTATCATATAGATGAAGAACTTGTCATTTCTGCTTATTTTTTATTTCATGTACTCGGAATTAAGAGTTCAACAAGTAGTTGATGTGTTTGCAAAAATTTGCAAAAATGTGAAATATTGTGTTTGTTGACGTAGATTTAGTGAGTTAAAAGTATGAAACTCATAGGTTATGATATTACATTCATATTTTTCTTCATTTTGAAATTTGAAATTTAGTCTGTGGCCTCATACATTAATTTTGGGTAGCACACTAATCTCTCTTGAATTTACCTTTTTTTGAAAATTAGTTTGAGAACAGAATGGAGTTATGTCTTATGCCGAAGGGTTCATATATATTTAATGTTTGAGAACAGAATGGAGTTATGTCTTATGCGAAAGGGTTCATATATATTTAATTTCATAAGTGTTAATATATGTTCAATTTGAAGGGGATCCTTGGCGCAATGGTAAAGTTGCCGCCTTGTGACCTAAAAGGTGACGGGGTTGAGTCTTGGAAACAGTCTCTTATAAAGTAGGGTAAGGCTGCATACAATAGACCCTTCCCTGGGACCCCGCATGGCGGGAGCTTCATGCACTAGGTTGCCCTTTAGTATATGTTCAATTTCACATATTCAGCCAACTTCTGAAGACAAAAAGGAGAGACAGCTGCTATTTTATTAGATGAATCCCCCTTGTCTTTGTAAATTTTAATGATCTAAAGTTGATTGCTCTAGATTTTTAAATTCCCTAACTTCCAGTTTGTTTTCAGATATTAGAAGCAATATGTTTCAGCAGTCAAGTAGTCGCAACTCACATAATAAAGAGTCCAAAGTCAAGAGAGGAATACAGATAGCTTTGCTTTTAGTAGTTGCTATATGGTTGCTCAATCAGTTTAGCAAGAATGAGTATACTGAAACTGTCCATATCAGCTTTGATCCAGAAGTAGATATTGACTTTGGCCGCAAGGTGAAAGCGGGATCAGAGAATGTGATCATCATCGATGGCCAGAAAAGTGACTTTGATGAGACTGGTGGAGATCAAGATGAGGCTTTTGGCCAGTATACTGAAGAGAAGAATGAAAATGAGTCTTTTAGTAAAGAAAAAGAGGAATCTCAAGAAGATATTTTAAATACTAGTCATACAGAAATCAATGAACAACTCAACAATAATGATGAGAGTGATGATTTGAGCAACAACAACAAAGATGTGGCTAGTGGAAGTACTAACGACAAAGACGATGTGTTAGAACTTCCTGGTCAAACGGATAGTGTAAGCTCAATGGATCAAAATGATGGGAAACATGCAGAAGATAACTCTTATCATGGAAGTGAGTTAGTCACGCTTGATGGAGCAAAAGAAGACGCCATTAAAGAAATAACTTCTCAAGAAGAAAGTCTTTTGAGCTCCAAGGATCAATCAGATGGCAGAGTGAATGCTGACAAAGTTGAAAAGGAGACCATCAATTTGAATGAAGAGGTTAACTTAGAGACAGAAAGTAGCAGTTATGCTAGTTCTGAAGTGGACAAGGAATCGGTTGATCCTCGTGAAGATGTTAAATTGGAGGCAGAAATTAATAGTGAAAACAATTCTGAAGTTGAAAAGGAGACAGTTGATACTCATGGAGAGATCAAATTAGAGACAGAAGGTAATGGTGAAAATAATTTTGAAGTTGAAAAGGAGTCAATTGATGCTCATGCAGAGAACAAATTAGTGACAGAAGGTAATAGTGATGGTAATTCTGAAGTCGAGAAGGAAACAATTGATACTCATGGAGAGACCAAATTAGAAACAGAAGGTAGTAGTGTGAATAATCCTGAAGTTGGAAATGAGACAATTGATACTCTTGGAGAGACCAAATTAGAGACAGAAGATAGCAGTGAAAATAATCCTGAAGTTGCAAATGAGACAATTGAGACTCTCGGAGAGACCAAATTAGAGACAGATAGTAGTAGTGGAAATGGTTCTGAAGTTGAAAAGGAGACAATTGGTTCCCAGGGAGAGGTTGAATTAGGTACAGTAGGTAACAGTGAGAATAGTTTGGATGATACTGCAGACATTGCAAACACACATGATGGAAGCATTTCCCTTCCTGAAGAAGAAAGTGAAGTGTCAACAGACAAAGAATCTATAGACGCAGTCAAATTCCTTGACGAACATGCCTTGGATGGTGTCAAAAATGATGCTGAAGAAAAGGAAGATTCAAAGTCTAATGAGGAGGCACTCGAATCAAAATTAGAAAATATCTCTGGGGATCAAAATGCTGGCAATGAAAGTGGAAAATCATCTGATAACAATGAGAACTTGGAAAATCCTTCTATGAAAAATAATGCTGAAGAAGAAAAGTTAAATTCAAAATCTAACCAGGATGGGTTTGAATCTAAAGGAGACATTACATCTGAGGTTCAAAATGCTGGCAATGAAAATGGAAACTCTTCCAATAACTATGATAACTTGGAAAATTCTGCAGTTGAAGGAGGCAATTTTTCCACGGAGAAAAACACTGGCGATACCATCTTCGAAGACACAACTGAACCAAAACCCAAAGAAGAAACTATCTCTGAGTTTGGTAATGACAATGTTTCTACTAGTAGGAATGGAAATCCAGAATCATCAAGCCAAGGTGGTAAAGAAACGGAATAATACTGTTCTTAGTTAGCTGCAGAGTCAAGAAACATGCATATCATAATACATGATTTTCATCAGATATAAGTAGACTGAAGAACACTACTAAATAGAATTAGTTGAGCTCTTTGCCTAAACCTGGCACTCTTTCGCTGCAAATGTAATGACAATGAGTGTGTCATATTTTGATGCAATGTTAACTACTCTTTGTAAAATCAATAAAATCTATACAGAAGTATGTTTTCTGTTATGCATGCTGATTGCTGACCTCAAGCTAATGTTACCTTGGATTTATGCTCACCATTAATCTTTTTTGTACTTTCAAATGAAATGTTTCTGTTTTATCTATCTAATGCCATTCTTTTTCTTGCGATGACGTGATCTGAATTAGCAATTGGTAGCTAGAATTTGCAAATGTCCAGTATGACAATGGAGGCTAGAAAAATTGTACAAGTGATGGTAGATAATTGCTGAATAGAAGTCTAGAAATGAGGGGTAATTTGAATAAATGCAGTTAAAATTGTGAATGCAACTTAGACATTAAATAAAGGTTTGAGTTTAGTATTTTAACAAAACTGAACTGTGAATGCAATGCTCATAACAAAAGAACGAAGCAGACCATTAAGATCTTGAATATAAATGTGAAGTTCTTGTAAGGGATTTAGATATCTTTGTTTTGAATGTAATGATAATTGCATGGCATTATCCGTGTATTCCTATTCCATGACTGGGACATTACAAAAGAGCAAATCTTGTTGCATCTGCTCCACCAATTCTATGAAGGATTATTGCAGAACCCTTGTCCCAAAGAGGAATGCCATTTGCTGCAACCTTCAAGGTTTCCACTTAATTACTTCTACAACCAATATAATTAAAAATCGTATTTAAGTCAATATTCAACTATGCCAATAATAACTTCTACAACATTATTATAATTAGAAAAAGTTATTACTAATTTTACCAACAAATATGAAAGAAAAAACTCAATGAGGAAATTAAGAAAGTGACAAATCACTCTTTTTCTCTCAATGAATTAAAGATCTTTCTTTCTTTTTTATTTTTATTGTTGTTAACCTGTCTTAGTCCAGTGAAATCGTGCATGGTGGAAAACAGCACCCTAACTAAGCATCCTTTTTGAAAAAAAGTTTTTATAAATAAAAAATGGATAAATCCCAAAACAATCAACAAGAGTATTACACTAATTACAAGCCATCTAATTATTAGTTAATTCCAAGTGTATATATAATATTAAATGACCTACATCTACATATATCAACATGATTGATTCCACCTACGTACTTTGCATGCATGGTACATAGAGAAATCAAGATCATATATATGCATTTGGATTCAAGCAGCTAATAAATCCTTGGAGGTGGAAAATGGCATGATAACGATGGCATTAATTGTGTATATATTTGTCTTTTGGCCAATCGTAGCAAGTGCCACTGAGCATCTTTTCCTGTTGCAAACTTCATGTGACAAGGACCAAGAATCATTTGGATGCTAATATGAATAATTAGTAAACAGCATGTTATCGAATAATATATACAAACACACAGTGTACTTATATTAATTCCTTCATTATGAACTATTTAAGATTAATAGATTAGCAAGTAGCCTGGAGATTGTATTAATAATTAAAGGTAGTGCGAATCGCTTGGAATAGGACATTAAAGATTTTGGTTCGAAAATTAGGTGTGAGATGTCACCTGAGAAAGAATGGTGGTTAAAGAATTTACTAAACATGATGATCAGATAAATACGAACCATTTGCCATGAATAAAAATATAATATATATTGTTAAATAATTATATAATTATTATATTTATATTGTACTACTTTAAATTAGGGGGGGCGGGGGGATGCAACAATTGATGCGCATTTAAAATTACAAATTACCAAAAAGAAATCGGCAATTTAGCAAAGAGGTACCTAAATATCGAAAATGACTAAAGGGCGTATTATGGTTTCTATTTTACCAAAGGGCGCAGGCTTTTATGTGAACTTCTTCTTATACCCCTCCTTCTAACTGCTGTCTTTCTCTTTATCTCTCTCAGTAACAAATTTCGAGACGTCTGCACGTACTTTTTTGGACTTTTATTTTAAAATAATATATTATGAAATCGGCGCTAAAAACGTAAGGTAAAAATTAAAAAAATATTTCAGTTAAAAATAGCTCATCCAACATGATTTAAAAATATAAATAAATAATTTTTATATTTGATTAATAAAAATTAATATATTAAATAATATTTAATAAATATAT
Organism: Boesenbergia rotunda; assembly: GCA_024364735.1. Taxonomy (NCBI): domain Eukaryota; kingdom Viridiplantae; phylum Streptophyta; class Magnoliopsida; order Zingiberales; family Zingiberaceae; genus Boesenbergia; species Boesenbergia rotunda. Next base: position 284,146 of record JAGFNQ010004446.1, read on the forward strand.
TAATATATAAAAAATTCAAAACAAATGTATGCAGAAATTTAAAAAAACGTAAAAAAAAATTAAAAAAATGTATGCAAAAATAAAAAAAACGTTAAAAAGTTTTTAAAAAGACGCCGGGCCTGAAATCTATTGATTTCAGGCCCACGTTGGACCTGAAATATTTTATTTCAGGCTCACGCTGGGCCTGAAATAAAAATATTTCAGCCCAGTGTGGGCCTGAAATTTTTATTTCAGGCCCACGTTGGGCCTGAAATCTTTTGATTCAGGCCTGACGTGGACTCAAATTTTTTTCTATTTTAAAAATATATTAATATATAAAAAAAAACATATCAAAACACTTAATTCCAAATTAAAACGCAGAGTCTGAAGTCACACTAGGAGGGCCTGAACATAGATGTGATGTCCATCAGTGGGAAAGCCCACTGATATTTCTAAACTACTCATATTTGATTGGTGATATCTAATATATAAATGTTTGGACACCTAAAACATCATCTCCTACCTCTATCTTCTCTATTCATATGAAGTTTTCAGAAATCCAGATATGGTAAGTCCATCAGTGAGTTTTGACCAAAACTCACTGATGGACCTACCATATCTGGATTTCTGAAAACTTCATATGAATAGAGAGGGTAGAGGTAGGAGATGATGTTTTAGGTGTCCAAACATCTATATATTAGATATCACAAATCAAATAAGAGTAGTTTAGAAATATCAGTGAGTTTTGACCAAAATCCATTGATGGACCTCCCATATCTGGATTTCTGAAAACTCCATATGAATAGAGAGGGTAGAGGTAGGAGATGATGTTTTAGGTGTCCAAACATCTATATATTAGATATCACTAATCAAATAGGAGTAGTTTAGAAATATCAGTGAGTTTTGACCAAAACCCACTGATGGACCTCCCATATCTGGATTTCTGAAAACTCTATATGAATAGAGAGGTTAGAGGTAGGAGATGATGTTTTAGGTGTCCAAACATTTATATATTAGATATCATCAATCAAATATGAGTAGTTTAGAAATATCAGTGGGTTTTGACCAAAACTCACTGATGGACCTCCCATATCTGAATTTCTGAAAACTCCATATGAATAGAGAGGGTAGAGGTAGGAGATGATTTTTAGGTGTCCAAACATCTATATATCAGATATCACCAATTAAATAGGAGTAGTTTAGAAATATCAGTGGGGTTTGACCAAAACCCACTGATGGGCATTACATCTATATTCAGGCCCTCCTAGTGTGACTTCAGACCCTGCGTTTTAATTTGAAATTAAGTGTTTTGATAGGTTTTTTTATAAATTAATATATTTTTAAAATAAAAAAAAAATTGAGTCCATGTCGGGCCTGAATCAAAAGATTTCAGGCACACGCTGGGCCTGAAATATTTTTATTTCAGGCCCAATGTTTTTTTTTGAAATTTTTTTACGCTTTTTTTTATTTCTGCATAAGTTTTTTTTAATTTTTTTTTACGTTTTTTTTTAATTTCTGCATATGTTTTTTTTTGAAATTTTTAACATTTTTTTTTGAATTTTTTATATATTAATATATTTATTAAATATTATTTAATATATTAATTTTTATTAATCAAATATAAAAATTATTTATTTAATTTTTATTTATATTTTTAAATCATGTTGGAAGAACTATTTTTAACTGAAATATTTTTTTAATTTTTGCTTTACGTTTTTAGCGTCGATTTCATAATATATTATTTTAAAATAAAAGTCCGAAAAAACACGTACAGACGTCACGAAATTTGTTACTGAGAGAGAAAAAGAGAAAGACAGCAGTTAAAAGGAGGATTATAAGAGGATGTTCACATAAAGGCATGCGCCCTTTGGTAAAATTGAAATCATGGTACGCTCTTTGATAATTTCCGATATTTAAGTACGCCCTTTGGTGAATTGTCGAAAAAAATACGTATCTAACTCTTAGTTTTATGAAAGAGTATTTATTTGTCATTCATTCTCAAAATTATTGTGATACTACATTTTAAAAATTAATGGTGTTAATTTTAGGATTCATGCAACATCAAAGTGGCATACTGCAGTGATGCTAAGTTTAGAATTTATACCGTATTAAAGTAAGATAATTTTTGAAATACATCATTATAATGATACTTTTGAAATCTAATACTATAATGATATTATTAATTTAAATACAATTCTATAGTGATTGACAGAATAAAATGAAAAATAAATACACTCTTTTAGAAATATATATGTTTTAATTTCACAATTTTAAATGCGAGTCTTAGTCAATACTCAATAGCTGAAAGAGAATAGGGAAAGAAAAAATGGTGTGAAATTAAAGACTAAGTGCAGTCTTATTAATAATCCGACATAATCTTTTTTCCACAGCCGCAAATCTCATAAAGGACCTTCTGTATGACGCGGGACACGATTTGGGAAATCTCCTCGTCTCGGGCCCATAATGGGACACGTGTGGTTCGGCGAGGCTGCCGACAGTCGCTTTCGAATCTAAATTAGATATTCCATGCCGGCGCCATACCACCGGTCGATGACGTGGAGAAACAATAGATCGGCCTGTGTCACTGTAAAAATAAAATAAAAATGCATTCAAATTTTTAAAATAATTTTTTAAATTAATCCTCAAACATATACTTTTTAAATGCAAATGTACGATAAGTTGCAGTGAATTATAGGAATAATTGTTTTGCTACTTAAAAATATGTTTTCTAATTTATTATTGTCGTTTTATTCTCATATTTTCATGGTTATCATAGAAATACTTATAGAATTAATAATAATAATTATTATATTTTTTATTATATAAGTAGTATGAATCGATCTAACCAATTGCCCACATTACAGATCGTCAAATCTCATAAACTAATCAATCACAATGTAGGGTTTTGGAGCTTGTGACCAATATGGAATACTTAAAGTCTTAAACTTATCATTGTCATTTGATCGGTGACATTACATATAATATCAAATCTTATTCTCCAATTAATTGTAATATAAATTCATCAATCACATTATCATTGATATAATGAAAGGGGAAAAAATTAAACTTCATGAGTCAACTCGCTAACTCCCATAACTATTTTAAACCCTAAAGTCGGATATGAATGGTTTAGGATGATGCTTGCTTAGAAGGTAGTAGTCATTGATTTTATAAACTTGGCTTGTAAAAAGGGCGATTAGAAAGTCTTTGTGATATATTATTATGAAGAGTTTTTTAGCACTAAATAGAAACCTTGGATATTAAGATTAGATTGAAACTTGATGACAAAAATCTAAAAAATCGAATCATGTTAGAAATGGTCTTGGAAAACAATACAAGAGGAAGAGAGTGTGTACTTATCTTTTATCGTTTTTGTCCCTATAACTTTGGGTTTATGTCAAAAATGGGAGTTTGAAAGGAAAGATGAATCCACAACCTTTAACATGAGTAAACAACAAAGCTAGCCCCTCTCTTACTTTCCTCTCCATCCTTCCAAATACACAAATTTGTAGGACCTTCTTCAATTTTCCCTTTCTTGATGTCCTTTTGGAAAGAAAGAAGGAAAATAAATAATTTAGACGACAACAAATTTCCCTTTTCAAGGGGGTACAATGAATTGTCATACTTGTGATGCCCAAATGCAAGTGTCTCACCTATGTTCTTGATAAAGGTCACTATTGTTTTATCCTAAGACAAGTAATTTTGTTTCTGTTCCTTTGGCAATTCAATCATCACATGAAAGGAGCTTGCATAATTTGTTTGAAAATAAAAAATAAAAAATAAAAAGTAATTGATATGTAGCCATAATTACGATAATTTATGTATGAGAGAGTGAGCTATTAAAACATGGGAAATTCACACGGAAAATATTTGAAAAGCAAGGGCCCTAATGGAAAAAACTAAAGGGCATAGGGAGAGATTGATGAACATTAGAGGTGGTTTTTGAATTTTAAGTACGATTAATCTTTAATTAATCCCATAGAAGTGCTTCGAAGCTTGCAGGGAATAATTCCTCCGGCGCCGCCCAGAGCGGATCCCCGCACTCCGGCGAGGGCAGCAGATGCGGCGGCTCTGCAGCCCATGAGTCAAACCAGTCGTCGTACAGGAACTCGAAACTGGAATCGGCCGAGTCGAGGAAGCGGCAGGCATCGAGCGGCGGCAACTTCATGATCTCCCCGAGATCGTCGTCGGCCTCGGCCGCGGCCGGGGGCTCCGCCGCCCGCTCGCTGAGTTCCATTGCGGCGCCCTTGGCGGCTGCGGCCTGGACGTCGCGAGGGCAGAGAGTGGCCGGCCGGGGGAGCCTCCCAGCGAGCTCCGGGAAATTGAGCACGGCGGATGGGCCCTTGATGCTCAGCGCGGCGACGTCGTGGGCGCGGGCCGCCATCTCCGGCGTCGGGAACGTCCCCAGCCATATTCGCGACTTCTTACGCGGCTCCCGGATCTCCGAAACCCACTTGCCCCAGTTCCTCATCCGCACGCCGCGAAACAGGGGATGCCCGCTCAGGTCGCGCTGCCGCTTCGTACCGCCATCCTTCCCCCGACTGCCCGCATCAGAAGGCGGCGAGGAGGAGGAGGACGACGACAAGGAATTCGCACTGCTTTTCAACTCAAAAGAGCCAGGAAGACCCGCCATTAACGCCAAAATGCCACCTTTTTGTGCTCCCTCCCGAAATCGCGCCACTCCGAATCGATCGAAGCCAAAAAAGGCAGCTTTTTGACGTAATCCTCGGTCTCAATCTCCTTCCCGGACGCTAATTAGACTATCAAAATCGAATCTTGCTCGACAGAAAGAAAGAGAGAGTGGCAACAAGAATCAAATGGAGGCACTGACAGAGCGACATGGAAAGAGGGGGAATTTATTAGAAAGAGGTGGAAACTTGCAGAGGCATTCCCATTAAATCTATTAAAAACCCTGCACAACAATCCTATCTCAATTTCCACCAATTATTTTCATTGGGATTGTTTCACGTACGAAGATGGTCCATGAATCTCCTTGCACCGAGATTTCCAGAGCAAGGACAAAGCCTAGACACCTCAATGGGCCTCCCTCTCATGACTTTTGTGCACCAGGAACTGCAGTGTCCCCTGCGGAGCTTGGACGTCCCTCTCAGGCTCCATCAGCTTTGATCTGATGGACGTTCTGAAAAAAAACTTGCAGGTTTTTTATAACTAGTCTATCTCCATCTACGCAATTCAATTGAAAAAACATAGCCGAGACGGGCTTGGGCTTGATCTGCTGAAGAAGTTGGGCTTGGGCTTGCCTTGTCGCAGAGCCAGCAACCGGCATGACTGCTCCTTCATCAGCTCGTCGATCGCCGGGAATTCCCCAGGAACGATCCCGAACTCATCGTTGTACTTCTCCATTCCGCCAACCAAGAACTGCCAAACCAGTGCACCGGCGCCAGCCCCGTTCTTGGCTGCAGAGTCGTAGATGGCGTCGAGTATGGACCTGTAGAACATGATCCGGTGGGAGTCTTCGAAGCCCTCGACCTTGTCGGAGAGGCCGAATTCGGCGAACAAGATGGGTTTGTTCAGCTCCCTCTCGCCATCTTCGATGTGCGAAGCCACCCATTTGGAAGCATAGCTCATTTTCTCGCTCAAATTCCGGTGTGACAACCTGCGAAACAAAAAGTAGATTTACAGAACTAATCATCTAAGATCATTCTAACTTCAATTGCGTACCAATGATCAGGGTAGATATGGACCGAGGCGAAATCAATGGAGGGAGTCCTGGAATTGCGCAGGAAATCAGAGCCAAGCTTGCCGAACCATTTCCCGGGGTTGATATCTTCCTTCTCCGGCGAGCTCGCCGGCCCATAAAACCCCTCCAACCCGACCGTCAACAAGTGCTTCTCGTCGATCGTCTTCGCATGCGCCGCCATCTCCTCAATCCAACCCTGAAGAACGTCTCCAGATACATCAGAGCGACACTGTGGCTCGTTCATCAGCTCCCACGCAAATATTGTCGGATCATCTCTGTACTCGATTCCAGTCAAGTGATTCTTCCTCGTCAATATTGTCTACCAAGAAGATAATCAAGAAAAGGCACGAGAATTGCAAGGATCGGATCATAAATTAAGAAAAAAGTAGGGATTTTGAGACCTTGAGGTAGGTCTTGAAGTAACTGCGAATGGAGGGATCAAAGAAGAAAGAATCATCGTAAGAACTCAACGCCAATCCTTCCTCCCAAGCCCATTTCACATACTGCGTCTTCCCTCCATAGTTTTCGAGATTGTTCACCAGGCTGAGCAGCAACCTGATGCCATGCCTCTGCGCTTCCGCAATAACCCAATCCAGTGCCTGGAAGACCTTCTCGTCGAAGACGCCGAGCGAGGTCTGGAGAGCATGGTAGGCGCCGTCATTGAAGGCCCAGGTCCTGCACACGGTGAGCCCCATCGTCGCCGCAGCGTGGAACACCTCTGTTACTCTTTCTCTGCTCGACTCCTCCACTGCTTGATCCATCAGCCAGTAGGAGTTCCACCCGTTGACGTAGAACGCCCTGCCTTCCTCCATGAACTGGCTGCCATTCCTCCCCACAAACCTCAGCTTGTGCTGCGCGTGACCGGGCCAGAATTCGATGGCGCCGAAGGTTAAGTACATGATCAGGATGAGGAGAGCAGAGGCGAGAATTGGGAACACAATGCCGTTTCCCGGTCTCGCCATCTTCTTCCCCGGCGGCTTGCTGCCATTACTCCACCTGTTCATCGCCTGCAAGGGAACGCATGATCACGACGATGGCTTCTAAAAAAACAAAAAAAAACATTAAAATTACAACAAAAATTAGAAACTCACCTAAAAGATGCGTGAGAAACTTTTGACAACAGGTTTATAATAAATAATATTTGAAATGTAGTGAAATGGGAAGTATTGCAAGTATATAGGACACAATTAGAAGATATTATTTGTCGAATGAATACTTATGTTAATCAAATGAAAAATAGACGAGTTGTAATTTCTAAGTTGAATGTATATATGGTAGGCTAGGTTTTAAGAAGAATGATGATTAAGTTAGGTAATCTAATAGTTGTCTTATAACTTATAAAGTTTTTTTCCTCCATATGGGAACAATTATTTTGTCAACAATATTTAATTAAAAAAACTTTATTTGTTACCATGCCATATGAGTAAGTTAAGGAATTAGACAACTATTTGATATTAGCCAGTGACCACTATGACCTTTCCTTATATATTCATTTATATATCAGTTAAATAAATATAGGTGAATTCTCTAAATTAAAGTGAACAATTATATTTAATAATTGCTCCACGATTTAAAGAATCTTTATTAGTTTCTTTAAGAGTCTAAATATATATTTTCATTTTGAATATATAAGGATGACGAATTTTTTTATTTTATTCAATATGTAATCCTATGATTTAACTTTTTGTTCGGGACGGATTGGAGGAGGTGTTAGGGACCAACGAATCGTCTTTTATCACTTTTGAAAAATATTTTTTAGAATTAAAATGAGCTCCTTGCTCCTGACAACCAGTTAGTCTCTGCATTTGATGCTAAATACGTCACATCTAAAAGAATGCCGATGAGAAGTTCATGGAACAGTATACGCCATGCCAAACACACTCCCTTCAAGTTGGTTTCGAACCCTAAATTTGCCACATATCTGAACTTGTATATATGTGACTTGAAGAAACCACTAGTTACACTGCAGTATCTTCTCTGGTGGCCTCGTTTGCACATTTAAGCATTCCGGTGCAAGCAAAAGCCGATGCTTGTATTGATTTCATTAAATTGGAAGCAACGTTGGGAACAGATTCTCTGGTGTAAAGAGCATGCAAAAGGAGACAATTAATTAGGGAGGGTTTGGTTTGCATCACTTTTTTTATTTTTATATTTCAGAAAATCATAGGGAGCATTTGGTTTGCTATATTTTTTATTTTCATTTTTTTAGAAAATTATACGTCTATGTTTAGTATGTTTATTTTTCTTTTTCATTTTCCATAAAAAAATATGGTTTTAAAAAAAATATATTTGATTTGCATTTTCAAGACTTGTTTTTCAGAAAAAAATATAGCATTTTCTAGAGAAATAGAAAATGAAATAGCCATTCTCAGAAAATAAAAAAAATGTGATTTTCTGAAAAATGAAAATAGAAAATGAAGCAAACCAAACATGTTTTCACATTTTCTCATTTCTGAAAAATAACTCTATTTCATTCTCTAATTTTCTAAAAAAAACGTTATATCTTTTTCTGTAAAACAAGTTTGGAAAATACAAATCAAACACGTTTTCTGAAAAATCATATTTTTTATGAAAAATAAAAATAAAAAATAAGCATACCAAACGTAATCGTATTTTCTCATTTTCTGGAGAATAACTTTATTTCATTCTTAATTTTTCATAAAACACTATATCTTTTTTGGAAAATAAATCTGGAAAATATAAACCAAATACCTTTTTTTGTAAAATCGTATTTTTTACGAAAAATAAAAATAAAAAATAAATGTACCAACCGTAGCCTTAAGCTCTCTCTCTTTATATATTAATCTTGGCTTTGAATTCTCTCTCTCTCTTTTGGCATCGGCCGGAGTTAAATCGATCGCCCAACTTCCTTAATTTTTATAGCACAAGAAAATGATTAATTTTTTATGCTGTTGAGGGAAGACTGGAAGAGGTTTGCCATTAGTAGTTGCGACGAATAGATTCATTGACATGAGAGCTTGAAGAACTATATATGATAATTATGGGGAAGCTTTAACCTTTATCTCAAGGACAAGCGAGAGGTTGGGATTGGTGGCAATGGTCATGGGTCTGTACACTGCTTGCCTGTGTACCTGCAGAGGGGGACTCTTCTGATAGCTGCTGCTGCTGGATTTAATTAATCAATTCTCGTCGACATATTTTCTGCAGGTGCTTGTACCCAGCACTCCAAATCCAGCAGTCTAATTCCTGTTACATCCTCTGCGTCACTGCTCCCCCACCCTTAAGTTTCAGATGATCAGGACTGCACGCATCTAGAGGAGCGATGGGAAGTGCCATGTCCATGCAAGCCATCGAGTCATAACTGTGCTTTATGATCACGCTGATTAAGGCTAGCTAGCTCATATGATAGTGGTCCATGGTCATTTAGAAGTTACCAAAACTTCTAAATAATAAACTGATCACAAGCTTAATGAAGGAGTTATGACTCGTGTGAGATCTCTATCTCTTTCTAGCTCACTGTACAGTCTATGGATCTCCACCACAGTTGGGATTGAGCTAATGATGGCAATGGTTCACCGTGCCTCATTCAATATAACCCAGTCCTTGCACCATATATGAGTAGTGAATGGTTGAATCGACTTGTTCCTCTTCCAGTTAGCTAAATCATCATCTCTTCGAGCTTTCTCTTATTCACTTGCTTCCTCCTCGACTTTCCCATTCGCGTGGAGTAAACGGGTTAGTGACGGAGCACACGGCAGAGGATGTGCATTTTTATTGTTTTAACTTGTTCTATTTGTCTTTCGATTCTTGTTGTGTTGTTGTTGTTTTTGAGTCCACAGGAAAGACTGGCAAAGCTGGAGCCTGCAGCAGGGACATCCAACTCCAAGATGGGGCGTGGGAAGATCCAGATCAAGCGGATCGAGAACACCACGAGCCGGCAGGTGACCTTCTGCAAGCGCCGCAACGGCCTCCTCAAGAAGGCCTACGAGCTCTCCGTCCTCTGCGACGCCGAGGTCGCACTCATCATCTTCTCCGGCCGCGGCCGCCTCTACGAGTACGCCACAAATAGGTTATGATCTTCCTTCTTAATTTACTTCCTTGCTTGCTCCACATTCATTTTGTGAACTGCACTTTAATCGAAATCTTTCACCTTTTTGTTTTAGGGGTCTCAAAAAGACGAGATCTGTTCTTACTAGTAGTAGATCTGATAAGCTTTCTACATTTTTCTTTGTTGTCGTTCCTCTCCTTTCCTCTCCCTTTCCCAGCTGTTTAGGGTTTCTCCCAAGTAGTTAGAAATTGCTGAAATATATTGATCTATCTCAATAAAATTTTGTTATTTTTTCTATATATTTCAATAAGAATATTTTTTTCTGATAATCCAGATATCTGATTTCAATAAGAACTCTTGCTCAAAGTGTACATGGAAGCAATGTACAATCTTCATCATGATTTAGGGTTTCTCCCCGGCACTGAGTTAGGGTTCCAAATACTTTTGCCTCTCTCTCTCGGACTATAAAATAAATATGATGCCAAAATGGCAGCACGTAAAAGTACTGCCCAGGCTTGCATGGGGATTACAAAAATGAGTAGTTCAACGTGTAAAAGAATGATGCATGCCATTACACTGTGGATAAATGGGTAAGCATTAGTCTACCAATCATGTGTGGGATCTCGTGCCAGCACGGCAGTCGACCGCCAATGGGAGAGGGATGGGACGTAGGGCCTCGGAACTAGGAGTTAACTAATGAATTTTTCAGCATATTAAGTATTAGGGTTTGGGGTGATGTTACGCCTCCTTCCCAACTTTGGGTGATGCCGTGTGGAATGTGTTTTGGTTTCGATTTAATTGGACTGTGAGTTTGGTTCTCGATTTGGGGGTCTATCTATATGAAAAGATCGAGAATGTAGCAGGGTAAAATTAATTATATAATTATCCCATAATCATATAACTAAAATCATTAGGAGTAAAATATAATTTAATATTATTTGATTTAATCTGATAGTTTGAGGTTTTAGTATATAAACCTAGTTTAATATTTATCTATTAGGGCACCTTTATTGATTTGAATGTTAATATATACAAAATTTTCAAAAAATATATATAACTCAAATGCCACATAATCATTATATTAACACATACCTTTTATTAACACACTCACGTCATTTTAACATTGGTTATTATTTTTGGATTATATTGTTCACTCATTCATTTTTATTTTATTTTATATTAAATAAATAAATACATTCTCAATTTTTATTTTTTAAATAAATAAATATATTTGCATGCATGCAATTGAATGATTTTTTTTAAATTGCTCATTAATTGTGTTCAAAGAATTGAACGTTGATATGTGCGAGGATGTTATAATACTCATCTATATTGATTGTAATATCATTTGGATGTTATAACAGCCACATATTAACTTCGATGTGAATGCTCTTATCCTTAGAGGTGCACATGAGAGAATCTTGACTAGGCTTGCAACGCCAGTGAGCACTCCTCCGTAACGGCCTCATGGTTGACGGGCCGCATCTGCATGCCCCGGTGCGCCTCTATAGTCCTTCTCCTAGAAGAGTTGGTTGCCCTCTTCCTTGAGCTCATGGGCACGCTTCAAGAGGAGGGACATGTCCACCTCCACAAGACCATTACCCTGATTGGATGGGGTGAAGGAATGTTCATTAACAGAAGGAGAATGGAGGGGAAGGAAGGGAAAGAGAAAGGAAGTAAAGTATTTATGTTACTCTTATTTGGGAGGGTAGGAAGGTTCATTAACATAACATAAGTTATTAGTTTGGGAGGAAAGGGAGGGTAACGAAGATTAAACATATAAAATTATAAAATTATTCTCACTTTTCAAAATAGTTTTTAAAATCTCTCATTAAGATGGCTCCCCTCAAGCTGCTCTAAGGTCTTATATCTACCTTTTTGACTCACAATTTTGCTTTTATTGGCATGTTTATAAGCGGTGTCGGTCATTCCCTACAACCTACAAGTTCTCGATGAGGATCATTTTTAAAAAGTTAGAAAAAATCATTAGAGCATAAGAAATTGTTAGATTATTGTACTACTATTCTGCAATTGAAGTATCCAGATGTAGATTAGAAGCTATATTTTGTGGACCATATGAAACACTAGGAATGACTTGGTTTTAAATGCAATAAAAAGAAGGATGTATGTTTTCCACATGTTAATGAGGTTTAACTTGTAAATGGAGCAAGTAACATGGATTAGAGAAGCATGCGTGTAAGTTTTTTTTGGGCGAATGTAGTTTGAGAGAAATGATTTAGCATAGTAACAAAGAATAGAAAAAGAAGAAGAAGAAAATATTAGGATTACTGCACTGGAGAAGTAGCGACGAGGGTTGGCGTTGGTGTCGGCAAGTCGTTGGAGTCGGACGGTGCGAGTTTCTCATCGTTGGATGAAACACGGCGTAAAGAAAGAATAGGGTTATGAAACAAATAATTTGGGAATTAATACAATAAATAGGGGTAAAATTGGAATATTATTTTTTTAACCTCCTTACCTGGCCTTACACCCCGATTGTAAGAAATTCTTTCATTTCATGGGGAAGGAAGGGTAAAGCTTACCCTTCATTACCCTTCCTTTCCTTACCTCGCTTCCTCCCAAACAGGGCATCAAATTCTTCTTCCCCTTATGTACCCGTCGCTCACCTTCCCTCACCCCTCCTAAACAATGCAAAACTCGAAGTTGCCTGCAGGGGCTTTGATGGGGCGGTAGTGGCACCCACGGAGGCAAGTGTGGGCGCAGAAGGAGCCTGGGATGCTTTCTGTTGGTGCAATCGACCCAAGTTTGATTGGGTAGATCATGAGTTTTGATGTATATATCAATATAATTAAGTTAAGTTTTCATGTTGGTTTGATGTGTGTGTTTGAGTCTTGCAGGACTTGGTGAACCACACATGAGAACAATGAGTGAAGCATCCGAGGGACGAGAGCCGAAAGAAGAGGACTTCAAAGGGCGAGCCGAGAAAGTAGACTTCAAAGGCATACGCGAATGATGCATGGAGACAGGCCGCGGGCTTGTGTGCGCATCCGAGGGATGAGAGCCGAAGGAAGAGAACTTCAAGGGGCAAGCCGAGGAAGTGGACTTCAAGGCATACACGAAAGATGAACTCCGGAGAGGTTGAGAGTGAGCTTGTAAGCTGGGCAGTCGACTGGCAAGGGAAGTAGTCGACTGACACAGCTGAGAGTGAACTGTAGCAGTCGACTGATAAGGGAACCAGTCGACTGATCTTTCTATAAAAAAAAAAAAAAAAAAAAAAAAAAAAAAAAAAAAAAAAAAAAAAAAAAAAAAAAAAAAAAAAAAAAAAAAAATCTTTTATAAAGTCGAACATGTGTAGCAGTCAACTGGTATGGGAACCAGTCGACTGGTTTGTTCGAAATCCAGCCGTTGCCTGGACACCAGTCGACTGGCCCTGGGGGTAGTCGACTGGTGTCGGGGCTGAGCTGTTTTGTTAACAACTCTCTCCTCTATTTAAAGAGGAGCTTGAGACATGAGAAAGATTAGCTGTGTTGTGTGTAAAATCTTATTGCTCAAGTGCTCAAGCTCCCAAGCCTTCTCTCTTTCTCAAACCCTAGTTTCAATCTTGTAAAAGGAAGAGAGATTTTGTGAGAGGTTGTTTTCCACCGAGAAGGAGAAAACTCTAGCCGGAGATTACCCGGGATTGATCCACCGAAGGATCAAGGGTTCGTCCACCTCAAGGACGTTGTGGAGTAGGATCAAGCAATCTCCGAACCACGTAAGGGTTAAGTGTTAGTATTGATTTTAATTGTAGTTTGCATTTCCGCTTGCACACTAACCGTGTAGGAAGAAATCGACAAATTGGGTGTGAGAAGCTATTTACCCCCCTCTAGCCATGCCATCGGTCCCAACACTTTCTTCTTCTTTCGGCCGTCGGACTTCCCCATCTTGACGATTGAGGAGCTAGGTTTTCAAGGTGGATGAGATTGCAATGGGAATTTGGGGACGATGGAGTGGAGAGTAATTTTGAGAAAAAATTGTTAATCGCAGAATCAAGGAAAACTTTATACTTCTAAGGTATTCCGATTTTGAATTATATCCTTCATTTGTTGATATGATGGACATGCTCATTATCAGAAATTACTCATTACCTAAACTCAATAAAATTTTTGTTAATAGCTTTGGATAGATAACTAAGATCATCAACAATAATCTTCAACCAAATGCACTCTTAGGATTTTGATTGTTGCATGGTGGGTGTTGATGTGTATGCTTTAGTAAGTACTTGTGGTTTCATTTTTTAAGCTTGTTTAATTTATGGAGTTACCATGTTACATATATATAATTAACATGGTTCGAAGTACCTTTGAACTAGTAGACTCTAATTTTGTTGCAATTGTGAAGTTGCATAATAAGTAAATGGCCGGGCAAGAAAAGACTAAAGGTTTGGATCTTGTTCAAATTTGTTTATCATTGTAAACAAAAACTTCCATTTCTAATTTTTTCTATTAATTCAAATTAATAAGTAGTGAGCCATAACCTTTAACCCCAAAATTATTGCCGGCCCTTTTAATTGTGCAGTGCGAGAGCAACTATTGATAGGTACAGGAAGACATGCAATGAAACCAGCAGCTTTGGATTTGTTTCAGAGGCAAATGCTCAGGTAATAAATTATTCATATATAGTAGACAAATTAACTATCTACTTCATTAATTTCATTTTATGTGTGTACTACTGGACTATGTTTTTCTTATTTAATATAACAAAAACAAGAAACTGGGATTCTCTCAGAAATATATATACAAAATTGAAAAACATGTGTTGATATGCTATGTGTGCTTAAGAACTCTTTTTCGATGTCCAGACAAACATAGTATATCAAATCTTAATGTATGTATATATATGGTATAGTTTAATATCCACTACTTCTTTAATCCCAAATGATCTAGACAAGTTTGTATATATATATCATATAACTCTAATAATCTCATTTAAAATATTCTTTGCTTCTATATATATATATCTTGTAGTACTACCAGCAAGAAGCATGGAAACTGCATCAGCAGATCAACAATTTACTCACAACAAACAGGTCAGATTGTTAATTATTAAATTATTGCTTGTAATTAATTAAAGTTTTAAATTATTTCCTACACCTCACTGTTAATAAATTAATTAGGAGTTTGATGGGTGAGACTCTTGGATCCATGAACCTAAGGGACCTGAAGCAACTGGAGACTAAATTAGAGAAAGGATTAAACAAAATAAGATCCAAAAAGGTAGATTGATTATTTCTTCATTAATTCTTAACTGTCAACAAATTAATTACACCGACTTTGTTGCATTTCAAAAGTGCTCACCGTCGTCATGATCTTGATTATTTCAGAATGAGTTGCTGTTTGCTGACACTGAGTACACACAGAAAAAGGTAATTATATGATCTCTATCGATATAACTTCTTCGTCGGCAAGATGATCTCTATGTGATTCATTATCCAGGAAATGGAGCTGCAAAAGGACAACGTGTATCTGAAGAACATGGTCTTTCTTTCTCTCTTTCTATACATGCATGAATCTAAATTGTAACCATAAGTTTATAAGAGGTGAGTACTGATCAACGATGTGGACAGATAAATGAAAATGAGCAACAACGAGTGGCGTCGACTAGTAAATTTGAGGCCATGCCGACATATGTTTCAAGGAGGAGCTTTTTACAAGGGAAAACTGCACAACAGGGTCAAGATTACACTACTCATCTAGGGTATATATAATATATAGATTTGTATCTACGCACTTCATTAATTAATCAGTTGCATCTTAATTTTCTAGTAGATTATTGATTACTTAATTTGTTCATCATTCAACTAAATGTGTAGATAACTGGTGGATCATGCATGGAACAAGATGGCAAACCGAAGACTAATTATGAAGAGAGAGTTCTAATTAGAGGAAGTTAAGTGTGTGTGGCAATTATATATGTATTTGAGACTTGTCTTAATTAATCTCCAAGTTAAAACGGTATTGTGGCTAGTAAATATATATACATGCTTATATAAGCACTGAACTGTAACTTGTTTTAGAGTGACTTTGTTAATTTTCCATGTGAGTTTTTGACGTGGTTGACTTGGTTTTTCAACAAGATCTTGGTTGACTTGGTGCCTCAGAGTCAAGGTTTAGGTCGCGCACGGTGGGGAGATATAAAAGTGAACCGGTCCAGATCGCACAGTCATTACTGATCGCAAATGGGCCGGGCCATTCGTGTTTCGGTCCGATCAATTGGCTTCCCGACACTGAGCCGGGTTTAATGCGAACTGTGACGCAGATCGCCGTTGTTCGAGAGCGCCGCCTCGACGTCTTCTTCTCTTTCCGGTCCCGGTAGCCGTCGTTAATCCATCGCCGCCTCCACTCTGCCGCGTGAAATGGTCCCTTCCAAAGCCGTCGCCTTCAATCGCTTCCTCCGTGGTTCTCTGCGCGAGTTTCTACCTTGTTCCGTCGTTAGCTCAAATGCCACTCGAACCGCCACTTCTAGGGTTTCTGATTCTTCTTTCCCTTTCTTGCCCTCGCCGAGGTCGGTTTTCTTCATCTCTGATGCCGCCTCCGTCGATTCCGTGACGGAGGTGTCTAAGCCTGGAAGCCTTTCCTCGAGGTTCGCAAAGCCGAAGCCCAGGCCGGTTTCGGCAGTCGGCGTGCCTTCCAAGCATGACGGCGGTAGCGAGAAGGAAAAAAGTTCGACGCCTTTGACGAGCTCGGTGCGGCATCGGGTCTTTGAGCAGAAAGAGTGGCCCAAAGAGCTACCTAAGGAAGCTGTGGCGCTTGTAGAACGGTTGCGTGAGAAGGGTTATCTTAAATTGGATACCTTCTCTCGGATGCCGGTCCCGCCGGCAAATATGTACTCCAGACAGTTCGTGAAATCAGCTGCGGAGAAATATGGGCAAGACCAGCAAGAGATTGCAAAGTAAGCATTTTTTTTTTAAAGCTTATTCAACTTTATGTTTGATCATTGACTAATTTTCTTTTGCCCATTTTTGCTACATCGAAAAAATATTGGAAAAAGAAGGGAAGAATTGTAGTAGAATGTTTAGCACCCTGAAAAGAATCAAATCTTCAAACCTTTACCCTATGGATGGATTAAAAATTCATTATAGTATGTATAGCAGAAATAAAACAAGTGGATAACAAATGTGTAGCTGTAATAAACTGATTATGATAAGAAAATGACGAACAAGAAGAAGGATTGCCAATGTAGTTTTTCTCTACCAAGTGCCAAAATTTAGTAAAAGGTAGGTGGGAAAACTGAACAAGATATATATCAAGTTGAACAAAAGCTTTGTTAATTTTTAGTAACCAATCTGGTTGCCTGTCGTTGTAATTGGTTAAATTGTTGGCAGTTCCTTCCACCTCTCCTTGTCTATTCGTGCCTTCCTTGATGGTCCTGTGGGGTGCACCTAACACACTATATTAATGATTTCCTAATTATTTCATGTTGTCCTTGGAGACTATTTTGTCACGCCCTCAGAGGCCCGTGCTCGCTCGAAAATCGGGCAGCATCTCCCCTGTACGGCGGACAATCTGAAACTTTTATACATACATACCCCAACCTATAAAGCTTAGCCACACTCGGCTGACATTCACACAATCACAACCACGCAGGTAAATAGTATAACTGACGAATAATAAACATAATAAATAACCTCTGTAAACTGAAATGCAACCATTCAAAAATTCAACGGAAATAAATAAATACACGCCTAAAGAAAGATCAAATACCATCTATAATAAAAACAAAACCAAAACGACACCTATACGATGAACTTACTACGAAGTACAGAATCGATAAGAATGCTACGAGAGTACGACACCTAATAAAAATAATACTCAAACGGGGAGACTAGCAGCTAGATCCTCTCCTGGCGGCACGAGACACAGTTATCGACTACCTGAAACAAAAAGAGAGACAAGGGGTGGTGAGTTCCGGGTGGTTCAGGTGGACTCTGCGGGTATAAGAAAAGATAAATGTATGGTATATAAAAAGGATAAAACAAGCATATAGAAAGCAAGGGTATACAGTCTTGGTATAAAGAACATAAACTAAATGCAACTGTACGAATAAAACATACCTGAAAACCATGTAACACGTAGGGGCAAGATCAGAAACCCCCCTACTACCTTAATAAACTGCTAACATAGCCAAACAATCCAGATCATATAATAAATGCAAATCATAATCATATATGCATGTCAAACAAATACAACAATCATAGCTCAAACAAATGCAACAAACACAAACAAATTCACAATGCATAATATGCGCATGATATCATGACCTGTACTGTACACACACCAACCACCCCAACATTAGGTAGGTTGAGTGGACAAAATACAAGCGTCAAAACCTGGGGCTATGCAAATACACCACACTACCTGTGACCCTGAATGAAAAGCCTTAACACCTGTGGCTTAAAACCCAAAATACCTGTGGGGACTCCAAATACCGGGGAGTATCAACTGTTTGCACATAACTCCAACTGAACGAGGCACAACAGGAAAAATATACCCGACGATCCGTCTCAACCACAAGGGAGCCAGTGGACGTCGGCCTGCAAACAATGCATGATGTATGTCACTGATATGCACAACCTCAATCAAACCAAAAGCATGCATCAATACTATACGAAAACATAAATAGCACCAAAGTAAATAAACATGCACTAATCTACTGGGTAGGGTTTATCTAATGCCAACCAAACCCTAGATAGGTCAAATGATAATTTTACAATACATGCGTACAAGCGGTACTCTTTATATCAGAAGCCAAGAGATGAGACTGTATAACTGAACAGTTTGAATAACTACTCAAAGGTCAAGCAAGAATAAGTATCAAGCAGGAAAAATAAGACAAATAGATTTAAGGTAAATCAACTTATTCAGATAATGAATCAACCATGCATTTAAGGTAAACGATTTTACAGGAATCAAAGAAGAAGTATCCACCTTAAATGAAGAATGTATCTAAGTAGACCTCACGTCCAAATGCTTGTATCAACTCAGCGTCCTGTGTCAACATTCATAATTTTGCTAATTATATATAAATTCAGTAACTAAATCAAATCCTAAAACTAATTATGATGAACCCCTAAATGCTTTCATCATTAAATTAATCCCAATCCCAATGATTATTTCCAATTAATTGCAATTCCTATTTAGTGCCACCCATCTTTAACCGTAATCTAATCTATCCAAATGATTAGATTAGGTTTAAACATATTATTGATACTAAATTTTCTCCCTAAATTAACGAAACTCTTCACTGAATAATTAATCCCATTAGAAGTCCAATTATCCATCCAATCAACTTATTATTCAATTTATCAATTGGATCAATTAAGCCAAATCAATATATCCATAGACATTCGATTCAGGGCCAAATCAATTAACCCTAAACCAAATCCATAACCCATTACCAATCTCCTAATTGATCACCCTTTCATTAATTAGTCCATTAACCTAATCATCTAATTAAATCAATGTATTAATCTATTGTCCCAATTGAACTCTGATAATTGACACATCTTATTAAATCAACTTAATTAGCCATCACAATTAACCAATTTAATCCGTTGCTAATTTAGTAACCCAAATTTTGAAGCTCACGGTAGCTAAACTTCATGAACAGCACATTAACAGATCAACAAGTAACTTCAATCCAAATCCAATCCTAGACCTACTCACTAAAGAACTCCAAATTAATCAATACTCATTCCCACAAATCTGATCTATTTACACTACGCAAAACCGAATTAGATTCAGGGCCATCAACTAGGGAAGCTCACGGCAAAACCATCAAAGCACAACACAGAATTAAACCAATCCAACCACCTACCGATCAGTTAAATCCATTGCTATAAATTTAACTCAGGAAAAGAATTTCATTACCCCAATTGATGGCTCTCGGCCATAGTTTGCAGAATCGCGATCCTGGATCGTAGGATCGTACGATCCTACGATCCTACGATCCTACGATCCTACGGCAGAAAACGATCCAGAATCGCGCAGAATCGTTTTTTGTAGTAGGATCGCAGCAGGATCGGTAGGATCGGACAGAATCGGACAGAATCGTATAGGATCGGACAGGATCGGAACAGAATCGGAACAGGATCGATGAAAGCTTTAAGAGGTCATAACCTTTGACTCGGATTGAACCACGTGACCTATAATATATCAAATTGAAACTCGTTCAAAGATCTACAAGTTAGTTTTAAGATTGAATCCCAAAAAATATTGTTTAAAGCCTTTTCAGAGGCCCAGAAGATTATTAATCTTTTTTATTATTTTTTTTATCTTTTACATCGTTAGTGTTAGTGTTTTAAGATTATTTAAATATCTATTTAATTATTTTTTAGTTAGTTTTTGATTAATAATATTATGTTATATCTTTTTTCTAAAATGATGAGTCTTTAGATGTCTATTATCTAATAGGTTGACAATTAAATTGGATCATCTTGTAATAAATAGAATATTCTTGAAGTTAAACGTGATTATTTTCATTATAGTGTTAATAAAAATTGTATATTTTTTCATTTTAAGAGTTTTTGATAGGATCGTACGATTTTACGATCCGATCCTGACCGATCCGATCCTGACCCCAAATCGATCCTGTGTAGGATCGCGATTCTACGAACCTTGCTCTCGGCACCTCCGGCGAAGGCTCACGGCAACGTCAACTGATCGAAGTGGAGATCCTTGGAAACCCTCTACCTCCTTGAGCCCTCAGCGACGCAAGTCGAAGAGTGAAGTCGCTGCGGTCGAGGGCGAAGAGAGCAAGGTTGATCCGGGTGTGGCGGTGTGTGTAACCAGAGGGAAGGAGGTAAAGAAGAGGAAGAGGGAGGGACCACCAGAGTTGAAAGCTCCCTGAGGTGGAATCTTGTCGTTGACTCGCGCTTGCGCGAAGAAGACGGACGAAGAGTTGTGCGATGGAGGTTGTCGCGCGCGGTGGGGAGGAAGGGTCGGTGGTTTAGGGCACGGGAACAAAAAGGGCATGGGGAAGTTTATATATATATCCGCGAATTAAACTTTTCCTTAAATAATTCCAAACGAATCTATCTTGCGTCCAATTCTCCCTGCAGATATTTCTAAAAATTTCAAAAAATTTCCTATATTGTCTATAATGTAAATTTCTAATTTAAAACCCTTTGTTTATGGTAAATTTATATTTATGTGTGTGTATATATATCCATATATATATATAATTTATTTATTTATTTATTTTACCATGTTTTACAATTTTTCATCCTGTATTTGGTGAACAAAGTGCATTAGCAGCAATCTCATAACCGTTGACAATAAAAAACAATTCGTACGAAACGACAATGACTTACAGTGATCGGAGTAGAAATCGGAGAAGAGCCCTGCATCGAAGAACTTACAGTTTGCGAGAAGCGATCACAAAAATCGAACCATCTCTCATGGTTCACAAACCAAATTCCCCTTCTGTAATTGAACGAACCGACCTTGAATGTTCTTTGCAGCAACCCCTTCTTCCTCTTGTGCACCTGGACGAACCTTGCACACGGGACCTTACACACAGGAAGAACCCTTTCTCATTGACCTTGCACAGTCCTCGCGCACAACTTGTCTCATCAACCTCCTTGCCTTGACGTGCGCACATATATATAGGGGTAGAAGGTCTCTTCCCCTAATACCTTTTTCCATTAATAGATGAAGTTGAGTAGATTGGGAGAGGAAGGGGAAGGGGGCACCTTCTCACCTTTCTAACTCCAACAATAATATGAATTTCTATTCCGCTAAATTTTAAGTCCTCTATTGAAGCTTGAAAATCTATTTATGAATCTTGCTGAAGCAGCAGTTTGGAAAATGTACTATTATGCCAATCTCCACCCCGAGGTTGGAAAGCTCAGCAGAGTAGAACATTTGGTTTCCTTTGTAGGCTTGATTATCTCAAATGGTTCCCAAAATGTTGTGAATAAAAGGTGCATGGAAATGGAAGAACTTTCTATAAGTACCCCGGGTTAGTTTTGATGTGATCAACCAAGTCAAGTCAAGTCCTAGTGTGTTTTAATCGCTGTGTCTAAGTGTGTAGGAGCTTAGGAGCACAGAAAGTCGAGCGGAAGACGCAGCGGCTGAGAAAGATAGCACGGGAAGAGAGCCGATGGGCTCGGTGCATCCGAGGGACGCGGAGGTCTGCGGAAGAGTATACCGGTGGAGCGAGAAGGACGCGCGCGACATCCAAAGGACTAGAAGCCGGGAGAAATTTCGTTCGAGGCGAAGGCTTGAGTCGGGTTCGGGTGAGCCTAACTTTGGTTGGCCAGAAATCACCTAAGCGGACGAAAGGAGAAAAAGTGAATGTGGGCATTGAGTTTAACCAAGTGGTCAAATGAGGCACCTCGACAACTCTAGGGCGCCTCAGCTTCAATTCGTAGTTTTGCGGACAAACAGAATTGAGGCGTCTCAGTCTCAACCTGAGGCGCCTAAGGTCGGAACTGAGGTGCCTCATATCAAAATCTATCAACAGCTTACCGTTGGCATGTGGATAAAATGTTATCCATCTGAGGCGTCTCAGATCACAACTGAGGCGCCTCAGGTCCACATCAGCACAACGGTAAAGTGATTTTTTGGGCTATAAATAGCTCCCGAAAGCTAGGATTAAGGATCAACAACTGTACTCTATTTTCCTAGTCTTTTTCTGAGCTTTTTAACGTCTATAAGGGGCTTGTCCGCCTACAACCAAGGAGATCATTTAGTGGAGCTTTCAATTGTCATAGATCAGCAACCGCCCCGGTTGTAACCAAGTAAATCGTAGCCTCTCCTTTTTAGTTGTTGTTTATGGTTTTGTTTTTAATTAACTCCTGAAACTAAGGGGGCGCTTGGTATACATTTGGCAATGAGAATGGTAATGGGTTTTGATTGAGGGGTTTATGGGTTTGGTGATAACTTAGAGGGGGCTAGATTATAAAATCATGGGTATCATATCCATATTTTGATTCCGATCCCGTATAGACCCGACCACTGTTCGGAACCGACGGTTCGACGGTTCGGAACCGACGGTTCGACGGTTCGGAACCGTCGGTTCGACGGTTCGGAACCGTCGGTTCGACGGTTCGGAACCGTCGGTTCGACGGTTCGGAACCGTCGGTTCGACGGTTCGGAACCGTCGGTTCGACGGTTCGGAACCGTCGGTTCGACGGTTCGGAACCGTCGGTTCGACGGTTCGGAACCGTCGGTTTGACGGTTCCTGGGAGGTCGACTCTTAACCTTAACCGCCTAAGCCGGTTACGGTTCACGGTTCGCCACGGTTCAAGATTATTATATTCAAAAAAATTAAAAATTAAATTAAAAAAAATAAATTTAGGTAAAGTGCAGAGTGATTGATGATGGTGATGCTGGTGTAATTTACAGCGGTGGTGGGCAACGGGTTCCTGATGCGGGACATGACGATCGAGAACGCGGTGGGGCCGAGCAAGCACCAAGCGGTGGCGCTCCGCGTCAGCTCTAATCTGTCCGTCTTCTACCGGTGCAGCTTCGTGGGGTACCAGGACACCCTCTACGTCCACTCCCTCCGCCAGTTCTACCGCGACTGCGACGTCTACGGCACCATCGACTTCGTCTTCGGCAACGCCGCCGTCGTGCTGCAGGGCTGCAACCTCTACTCTCGCCGTCCGATGCCCAACCAGCAGAACATCTTCACGGCGCAGGGGCGGGAGGACCCCAACCAGAACACCGGCTTCTCCATCCACGAGTGCAAGGTCGCGGCCACCGCCGACCTCATCCCGGTGCAGGCCAACTTCTCCACCTTCCTCGGTCGGCCCTGGAGGCAACGCAGACTTCAGGCGAACCGGCGGTTAACCATCGGTTCGCCGATAACCGGCCCGGCATCCTGCCCGGCCGGTTCCGGTTGGGCCCGGCGAACCGGGTCAACGGGTCATTCGGCCCGTTGACCCGGGCCGGGTCCAGGCTGGACCCAGCCCGGGGTCGGGTCTACCGTATACCAAGCATCATAAATGAGAATGAAATAGATTTCATTCCCATTTCCGACTTCTAAACCCGCTTACCAAGCGCCCCCGAACTTCTATCTTTGCAAGAGTTGTGCAAAAGATCTAGTTCTAACTTGCAGGGCAATTCACCTCTCTCTTGCCGGCCTGCCAACGGTCTTATAAGTGGTATCCGAGCCAGAATGCTCCAGAAGGACTAACCGCCAATTGAAGCAAATTACCAATGGCCGAAACTAGCATTTATTCGCCAAAATTTGAGGAGTTCGCAACATGGAAGTGAAAAATGAAGGTATTTTTTAGAACTGTTTTTGAAATTTTATTAATAATAAAATATGATTTTGAAGTGCCCATAGACGAAAACGATAAAATAAAAAAAGCAAATCTTTGGAGTAAGAAGCAATAGTTAGATTCCGTTGCCAATGCAAAGGCAAATTTTTACTTGCTGATAGTACTACCACCTTAGGAAGTCAATCGCATCAGCAGATACAACTCGACAAAAGAACTTTGGGAAAAGTTCCTGGAGCTTCATGAAGGCACATCGTAGGCGAACCTAGCACGACGAGATCTGCTTTGAAACCAGCTGAACATTCTCCGAATAAAGGAAGGAGAAACGATGGCCGAACTTCATGCAAAGATCAAAAATTGATATCCAGACTCACCAACCTCGGCGAGTCAGTAACAAATCGCGACTCGATCCGATACGCTCTCAACGCCTTTCCAAGAAGCCAGGAGTAGAGCCATTAATTTGGGTTAGACCCGTCAGGTTGGCCCGCCCCGCCAAACAATTTAAGCGGGTTGGGTTGAAATTTTATCAACCCAAGCCCGCCGCGGGCCGGCCCGCCTATGCCCGCGACCCGCATGGGTCGGCCCGTGACGGGCTTGGGTTGGCCCGCGGGTTGAGAAACATATGTTAATTAAGTTTTATGCCAATTTATTATCTTTCTTTCTTATAATTTTAAAACAAAAATAATACTTTTTCATCGAAAATGAGTACTTATTTGTATCCATTTACATTTACATGTTTCTAGATATATTTGATTGATAAATCCTAAAATGTTGAAGATATAAATTTATATTAATTTTTGATGGGCCCGCGGATTAGCCCGCCTAACCCGCAACCCGCCTTGGATTGGGTTGGGTTGAGGATTTCCAACCCGCCACGATGACGGATAAAAGAAATGTTTTCTACTTTCGAATTACATGAATCTCGATGTGCAGGATCGTAAAAAGAAAAGACTGATAATATTGCCCTAAATATGAGGAGGATCGAACCAGATTCGGAGTTTTCGGCCGACGAAGATGAAACAACATTTGTGGTAAGGAAACTAAATAAAATTTTTAAACCTAACAAGTTTTCCAAGTCGCAGGGCAAGAAACGTTCTCCAAGGAAAAGCAAGTTAGGTGTTACTACTGTGACGAAGAAAGCCACATTAATGAGCAATGCCTCAAAGCATATGAATCTAAAAGCAATGTGGGACGACACATCTTCAGAAGAATCCGAGATCAAGGTTTACGTCGGACTTGCACTTATGACAAGTCATTAAGAAGAGGACGACGAAGCAATCACCTTTGACATGAGCATTGATGGAGGGGGAGATTCGACAGATTAGAGCAGTGATGAAGGGGGGCATCCAGTTTCAGACACGACGATATGGTATGTGAGGTATGCAAATTTTCTCCCGACAAGCTACATTTTGGTATTAGATCCATGCTTGGGTGTATGTAAATTAAGAACAAAAAATTTAAATTTGAAAAAGGAATTAGCTATTTCATGTCCTTTAGAAATGGATGATAATGTGAAACATAAAATTAATAAATTAAAAGTTCGAATAGAAAAATTAGAAAAAGGACTGAGATGCCTAAATTCTTCGAAAAAAAAGAATTTTAGATATACTGGGATCTTAACTGGTATTAGGAACCATAGGGGCCAAATAACAAAAGTGCCCAAGAATTATATTCCACCAAAGTTTCTGATTAACCCTGTAGGTAAAAATTTATTTTGAATTCCTAAATTAATTTTAAATTATTAAATATTTTTTGTATTGAATAAATTGCCTTTGAATTTTTTGATTGCTAAAAAATCCAAATCGAATGGTAATATTTGAAGATAATTTATTTTCAAATTTTTTTATGATGCACAAAGACTTTATCTACTTAATGTATTTTTTCGAATTTTTTTAAATTATTCTGATGAATTTATTTTCGAAAATAGACTTTTTAATCTTAAAAATAATTAGAAAATCATTTTCGAAAATTCCGATATTTTCAGGATCTGAACGTTATATTTTGACTATTCCAAAAATTTAGCAGAATTTTTTGAAGTTAATATATAATTTTAAAATTATTTTTTTTCGAAAATCTTTTCTGTGATTAAAATCATTATTTTCAAACTTAGAAACTTTTTTTTAATCTGAAAATTTTGTTCTATTGAGTTCATTTCACACTACGACATGAATTTTGAGAATTTTCTAATGGTTAAATAATTTTTTATGATTTTTTAAAAAATTATATTTTTAAATTGACAAATACTTAGAAAATTATTAAGCATCTGTACACTGTATTTTGGATGTTTATAAAATTTGTCAAAATTTTCTGAAGTCAAATTCGAATTTTAAAAATATTCTTCGAAACTTATCTAGTTTTTACTTAAATATGTTTTTTTCCCCTTAATGAATTTCTTTTTCCTGTTTTTCTAAAAATGCCTTTTACCCTAATTTTTTGTTGTGATCGAAGGGGGAGAGCAAATAGAATTATGTTAAGGGGGAGGTTAAGTTGACATTTACTTGCATTATTTATTGCACTAGATTGTCATATTTTGCTTTATTGTTTTGAATAAACTAATTGTTATCAAATTGTTATTTTCTTGTTTGGTCAACCTTAACTTAACTTGGGTTGATGCATATAAAAAGGGGAGATTGTAAGTAACCCAGGTTGATTTTGATGTGATTAACCATGTAAGTCAGGTCTGGTGTGTTTTGATCTCTGTGTTTAAGTGTGCAGGAGCTTAGGAGCGCAGGAAGTTGAGCGGATGACGCGGCAGACGTGAAGGATAGCACGGGAAGGGAGCCGATAGGTTCGGTGCATCCGAGGGACGCTGGAGGTCTGCGGAAGAGTACGTCAAGGGAGCGAGAAGGACGTGCGCGACGTTCGAGGGACGAAAAACCGGGAGGAAGCACGCTCGATGAGAAGGTCGGAGGAGGGTTCGGGTGGAGCCTAACTCTGAGGCGCCTCGAGTGCTTTGGGAAGCGCCTTAGCTTCAAGTATTAGTTCTGCGGACAAACAGAACTGAGGCGCCTCAGTCTCAACCTGAGGCGTCTCAGATTAGAACTAAGACGCCTCAGGTCTGACCTGAGGCACCTCAGATCAAAATCTATCAACAGTTTAACGTTGACACGTGGATAAATTCTTATCGATCTGAGACACCTCAGATCATAACTGAGGCGTCTCAAGTCCACATCAGCACAACGGTAAAGTGATTTTTGGGGCTATAAATAACCCCCAAAAGCGAGGATTAAGGATCAACAATTGTATTATATTTTTCTAGTCTTTTTCTGAGCTTTTCAATGTCTGTAAGAGGCTTCTCCGCCTGCAACCAAGGAGATCTTTTAGTGGAGCTTTCAACTGCCTTGGATTTGCAACCGTTTCGGTTGCAACCAAGTAAATCGTAGTCTCTCCTTTTTAGTTGTTGTTTATGATTTTTTTTTAATTAACTGCTGAAATTAACTTCTATTTTTGCAAGAGTTGTGCTAAAGATCTAGTTCTAACTTGCAGGCAATTCATCCCCTCTTGCCGGCCTGCCAACGGTCTTACACTTTCAATTTTTATCATGAACAAACATGCACGGTGAATAAAGTATAGGATTTAGGTTGAAAAGAACTATGGATATATGAAATTAAAATTTTCCAATAATTCAAAAATAAACTAAACTTTGATGATTGGATCAGATATTTTTTTGTAAGCAAGAAGTCTAATATCTTGGATCTAATATTCAAGATTAATGCAAGAATGATTAAGATTTAATTCCCCTTAGGTTATTTTTTTTAATAATTTGTATGCACAAAGTTAGGAATGTTGAATGAATTGTGGGATTATTAGGACTGTTAAAGTAAAAAAATGTTATTCACGCCCAGTTTGGTGTATCACTAAGCTATATAGTATCAGATTGTATGGATATATTCAAAAGCAAGTAGGAAAATTAGAAGGTAGTGTGGATAAATGTAACATAATTAAAAGGAATCTAGATGGTATCCGTGTTACTAAGATTCATCCCCTAAATAAATACGACTTCTTGTGGTGACTATTATCAGAACTACAATTATACAAGAATAGAAGTGCATTAGACAAACAAGGAACTCCATAGTTGCTCTGAAAATAAGATCAAGTATCAAAATAAAGGTAAAATTTTGTAGAAATTAATTGGCAGTCTCATCGTGACTGGTGCATATATGCAGAAGCCTTAGTATTAAAACATTATTCAACTACATGAAGCCGTGAATCCAACAGTAGTTCATGGCTAATGGCTTGCCCTGTGCTCGCCATTCACTAAAAAAGAACAAGTTTCTCATTTGGCTTCCCCGACTTATCTTATTAGACACCTTTCATTTGGTACGCACCCTGTCCAACAATTATGAGAACTTGTTTTTTTTAAATGTGATTCTATATTAACTTTGTTTAGCACTCACTCTGTACAATTCCGAATGCTATGTGCATCTTCTCTTAATTTTGTGTTCCTTGTTTGGCACTCGACATCTACTGGTATATATTGCAACTCACTGAAACATATATAATTGCTATTGGCTTTTCTACAATTCTGATTTGCTTCTTCTGCAACTGAATGTATTGGTCTAGTAATTCTCACGTGTTTAACTTTGTTATGTGGACTTTTATATGAGGTTTTAATCTTTCCCATACAGGTGGCTATCAGGAAGTCACTTGAAGAAGGTTGCTCTTTATGGTTGTCCATCTGTCGAGAGGAAAACAGTATTCGCATCTAAAAGACTACGTTCATTTTTCAGCATTCAAGAAGATGTTGTAAGTGGGCTTTTGTCGAACAATTCTATTACACTAGCTCTTTCAGTCGAACATGTGAAGGAGGTGGTTCTTCTGTGCACACGAATCTTAAAATCAAACTCTTTGAATTCATAGCTTCAAGGTACCAATAATCAGTTTTGCAAGGTATCACCAATTAGTTTTGCAAGTTTCCGTGACAATTATAGTCGAAGTGATAGGCGGCCCTTGAAAAACTTAACTGTTAAGTAGCACCTAGGAATGTGAACACGAGAGTTTAAAGTTTTTTGAACAGATTGGTAGCACATGGACAACTGTTTGGTAGCATCTTTGTTCACTGATTAGTAACACCTTCAGTAATTCTTTGGTGCCATCTAGGGGATCGGTGGGACATTCGATAATTTTTCAGTGGTCATACTTTGGATATGTGTTTTATGACACTTTGTAGAATTGATCGATGACACCTTGGAGCGGTGAAGTCAAAGAGCTCTGCTTTAAGTTTTTTACGCTTTCAGAATCTCTGCACTAAAAAGGAAACATCGCCAAACTTATTCTAAACCGACATGAAATTTCTTCCCCTTTCAGGTATGTCGAGGCTGCAAGATAAGAGACTACTGCAAGTTTGCGAATCTTAGAGTAAGCAAAGAGGAGAAGGTGATTCTATCGGATACTATGAGAATCCTTGCATTGTGGGCATTTGATGCAGTGCCAAGGCAGTTATCTGTCCCTTCTGACTTCAAGTCCTCCGTTTGCAAATTGTTGGAGGAGGTACTCAATCTTAGTGATGATGATACATGAATGATCATGTACACTATTGAATTCTAGAAGACATATAGCAAAAGGAGATAATTTTATTTAATAAAATAAGTTTTTTCCCTGGTAAAATCATGTGTGAAGTTATTGTATTTGCCAATTCTAAATATTTTGCCATGAAGCTTCTAATTAATCTGGGAAGATGATGTGGTTTCGGTGAAATGAAAATTAGTCTTTTTTTTCCCTTCCATTGAAATATTGTTGAGATTTATTTTCTAAAAAAAGTATTTTTAATATGAAATTTTATCCACAATAAAATTAAATCTACCAAATATTATTTAAAAAATTAATGTGTAAATGTAAAATTCCTTCTGATGGAACAAAATCGAAACAAATTGAAAATTTTGATCAAGGCTTAGGATATCATTTATCTCGTATCCAACGGCTGATGCACACGACAATCGTCTCTCTCACGCAATCCTAAAGCGGGCACCGACGGCCGAGACCCATGCCATCCCCTCCGCTCCAGGTTCTCTTTCTGTTTGCTTTATCCTCAAAACCTGCACTCCGCGTGCAGCGGAAAAAGAAGTGAAAAGCAGCAGCAGCAGAAGCGAGATCGCTTCGATTCGACCTCAACTCCCATGGCGTCGCAGAAGGATCGCGAGTGCTTCGTCTACACCGCCAAGTTCTCTGAGCAGGCTGAGCGATACGAAGGTACACGCACCCCCCCCCCCCCCCCCCCCCCTTTTCCCATTTCCTGTTCCCGCAGACGGCTAATCCCTTGGAGTTTTCTCTCCCGAAGAGATGGTGGATTCGATGAAGAACGTGGCGACACTCAACGTGGATCTCACGGTGGAGGAGCGGAACCTGTTATCCGTAGGATTCAAGAACATGATCGGGGTCCGCCGGGCCGCGTGGAGGGGTTTATCCACGATTGAGCAGAAGGAGGTGTTAGAATTTTAGGGTCATAATTGTAAATTATAAATGTTGTATGTCATCAATTAAATAAGTCAAAAATATTGTGATCTAAATTTTGGAATTAAGTAATTTGACGGAAGGGCTTAATTGTTATGAATAAAATATTGTGGATACCATGTGCTAATTCTAATTTGTTGAGGGGCCAAATTAGAAAATGGCAACCTTTGGATTCTATAAATAGGAGGTTATGGTCCCAGTTTGCAGACGATACTTTTGTTTTGTTCCCCATCGACAAAACTCTTCGGAAACCTAAGGAAGTCTGTGGATTGAAGATCATCTCCGGAGGACCGATTACAACGATGGATTCCGGTATGCTTCCGCGACTTTGGTTAATTATCAAGTTTATTATTTCTTAAGAGTTGAATAGAGATTAAGATTGTTCATGAAGATCTCTCGACTTAAGATTCATTTACAACAATTGGTATCAGAGCGATCTATTTTCAATTCTTAAGAAATAATTTTATTTTGATTCGGTTGGAGTTATCCATGTTACTGTTCATAATTTCGGTCTTGGTTGATTATTGGCATGGGATCATGAAGCATCGCATTTTTGCGTTTTGAAAATTTAATTATTGGCATGAGATCATGAAGCATCGCATTTTTGCGTTTTGAAAATTTAATCCGATTTTATTTAAAAAAAAAAATGAGGAATTCGATTCTATGGATTCCGATTAAGAATCGGTGATGATCAGCCGGTAAGGACGGCAGCGGCGACTGTGAGTCGTGTCAAGTTTTTTTTTGAGATGAACAGTGGCGTCGGTTGATGGTGCTTCGATCGCTCGAAGCGCAGCGACAGTTTCTGCACGTCACAGGCGTGCGTCATGGTTTTGGTTTTCCCTTAACGTGGCGTACGTGGTAATTAAGTTGGTAAAAAAAAAAAAAAAAAAACCACGTTCTGTTAACGTGATTATTAAGTTATTAAATGCTCAATGATTTCATTAAATTGAGAATTTTGGAATATAAATATATATATATATATATATATTTATATTTATATGAACATGGATATAATCATCTTTATTTTATCCCCTTTAATAATAATCCATTAAATTTAATTATTTAGATAAAATAATTTAATTAAATTATTTGAATTAAATAATTTAATTAACTTATTTTATAATACGGATTTAAATATTAATGGATTATGTGGGTTTCATTAATATCTATTATTTTAAATTAAGTTAAATTTAAATTATATGTCACCAAAGTGACCTCTATTATTTGAATTTAATTTTATTTGAAATATTGAGATATTATTCAGGTATTAATTAAAGTGTAAATGTATATATTTATGTGAGTATTAATCGGCCCAAAGGAAGATTTATACTTAACAAAATTATATATTTACCTGTGATAATAAACACGTAACAATTATAAGGTTACAATTGTTATTTTTCATGAATTTAATAAATCAATCCAAAGATAGATTTATTATTTATCATGCATTATTGTTAGTGTTTGATTATTACAACAAGAGTACCACTTGCAAATAATATTACTGTCCAAAGACTTAATATTGTTGTTGCACTAGGTATCTTTTTAGATGGGCTTTACCATTTTATTTTAATTTATTCATAATGAGCATGTTATTTATGTTATTATTCTTGTGTTTTCTTTTCAGCAAGTGTTGCTACAATTTCTGCTAACTTAAATTCAGTTCCAATCCTCAATGGTACAAATTTTAAGGATTGGAAGGAGAACATTCTTATTGTTCTTGGCTGCATGGATCTAGATCTTGCGCTCAGGACAGAGCAACCTACTACTCCTACGGATTCTAGTTCTTCTGAACAGAGGACTAAATATGAGAAGTGGGAACGCTCTAACCGCATGAGTCTTATGATCATCAAGCGCGGCATACCAGAGGCTTTTAGGGGTGCGGTGTCTAATAATATCACCAACGCTAAGGAATATCTTGATGAAATTGAGAAGCGCTTTGCCAAAAGCGATAAGGCGGAAACAAGCACACTTCTGAAAAGCTTGATTTCCATGAAGTATCAAGGCAAGGGAAATATTCGGGAATATATCATGGAATTTTCCCACCTTGCATCAAAGTTGAAGGCACTTAAACTTGAATTGTCGGATGACATGCTTGTGCATTTAGTGCTTATTTCTCTTCCAACCCAGTTCAGTCAGTTTCAAATCAATTATAACTGTCAAAGGGAGAAATGGACTCTTAACGAGCTCATTTCATATTGTGTTCAAGAGGAAGAGAGGTTGAAGCAAAACAAGGTTGAAAGTGCCTATTTAGCAAACACCCCTAAAGATAAGGGCAAGAAAAGAAAGAATGAGGCTACTAAAGGTCCTTATGTGAAGAAACAAAAGCAAGACATTGATAAGAAAGGTTGTTTCTTCTGTAACAAGCCTGATCATGTCAAGAAGGAATGTCCTAAGTATCATGCCTGGCGTGCGAAAAAGGGTACATTTTTAAATTTGGTTTGTTCAGAAGTAAATTTAGCTTCAGTGCCTAGAAACACTTGGTGGTTAGACTCCGGTGCTACTACTAACATCAGTGTTTCAATGCAGGGTTGCCTGAGCTACCGAAAGCCAAGTGATGCTGAAAGATGCATCTATGTGGGTGATGGCAAGTCGGTCGCAGTGGAAGCCATAGGGCATTTTAGATTGTTGTTAAGCACTGGTTATTATTTAGACTTAATAGATACTTTTGTTGTACCGTCTTTTAGACGGAATTTGGTTTCTGTTTCTCATTTGGACAAATTGGGTTATAGTTGTTCATTTGGAAACAATCAGTTCAGTTTATCTATTGATTCTACTATTGTTGGAACCGGTTCACTTATCATTTATGACAATCTCTATATGCTTGATATAAATGCTTCTTATATTGAAACCCTAAATGTGGAATCACGTGGCACCAAGCGTAAATTTAATATTGAAAACTCAGGTGCATTATGGCATAAACGTTTAGGGCACATCTCTAGAAATAGAGTTGAACGACTTGTATCAGATGGAATTTTACATTCCATTGATTTTACGGACCTAGACATTTGTGTTGAATGCATTAAGGGCAAACAGACCAAAAGAAAGAAAGAAGGTGCATATCGAGCTACGGAAGTATTGGAATTGATACATACGGATGTTTGTGGACCATTTCCAACACCTTCTTGGAATGGTCAACAATATTTTGTATCATTCATTGATGATTATTCTAGATATGCATACATATTTCTTATTCATGAAAAGGCTCAAACACTGGATGTTTTCAAATCATTTAAGGTTGAAGTTGAAAACCAACTCGACAAAAGAATTAAGAAAGTCAGATCTGATCGTGGTGGTGAATACTACGGTAGATATGACGGTTCAGGTGAACAACGTCCTGGACCTTTTGCTCAATACCTAGAGGAGTGTGGAATCGTCCCACAGTACACCATGCCAGGCTCTCCAAGCATGAATGGTGTAGCTGAACGACGAAATCGGACTCTTAAGGATATGGTAAGGAGTATGGTTAGCCATTCAACTTTACCAACATCACTCTGGGGAGAAGCATTAAAGACAGCAGCTTACATTCTAAATCGAGTACCCACTAAAGCAGCTACTAAAACACCTTTTGAGCTTTGGACAAAGCGAAAGCCAAGTTTAAAACATTTTCATGTTTGGGGATGTCCAGCTGAGGCTAGACCATACATGCCGCATGAAAAGAAATTAGACTCTAGAACAGTAAGTAGCTACTTTATTGGATATTCTGAGCGATCAAGGGGCTATAAGTTTTATAATCCCAAAACACGGACTATCTTTGAGACGGGAACTGCAAAGTTCTTTGAGGATATTGAGTTTGGGGGGAAGAATAAGGTATCTGACATTGTCTTTGAGGAGGAATGTATTCCTACTGCTCTTCAAGAGGAAATGGTTTATATTCCTATGATTGCTTCTGATAATGATCAGGATATTATTCCTGTTAGTGATCAAGATGCAATACAAGAACAACAAGACATTGTCAGTCAACTCCCAGAAGAACAAACTCAACAACCTCAAGAACCAATGCATGAAGAACAAGTGCCTTTACGTAGATCCACTAGAGAAAGGAGGAGTGCTATTTCAGATGATTACATAGTACTACTTCAAGAACATGAGGAAAATGATGGCATGGCGGAGGATGATCCAATCAACTTTCGTCAAGCCATGCAAGATTCAAATTCTCAAAAATGGATTGAGGCAATGAATGAAGAGTATAAATCAATGCAAGACAATAATGTTTGGGAACTTGTCCCATTACCAGAAGGTGTGAAACCCATTGGTTGTAAATGGATTTTTAAAACTAAACGGGATTCAAACGGCAATGTGGAAAGATATAAGGCACGTCTTGTAGCTAAAGGTTATACTCAAAAATATGGAATTGACTATAAAGAGACTTTTTCTCCGGTTTCAACGAAAGACTCTTTTAGGACAATCATGGCACTTGTTGCACACTTTGATATGGAACTCCATCAGATGGATGTCAAGACAGCTTTTCTCAATGGAGACATTGAGGAAACAATTTATATGGTGCAACCAGAATACTTTGTATCGGGAGATCCAAAGAGTATGGTTTGCAAACTTAAGAAGTCCATCTATGGGTTAAAGCAAGCGTCTCGTCAATGGTACCATAAATTTCATCAAATAATCATCTCATTTGGATTTGAGGTGAATGTGGTAGATGATTGTGTGTATCATAAGTTCAGTGGGAGCAAACATATTTTCCTGATTTTATATGTTGATGACATTTTGCTTGCCACAAACGATATAGGTATGTTAAACGATACCAAGAATTTCTATCTAGATATTTTGAAATGAAAGATCTTGGTAATGCATCTTTTGTATTAGGAATCCAAATATACCGAGATCGTTCTCAAGGTATTCTTGGATTATCACAAAAGAACTATATCGATAAAGTGCTTAAAAGATTTGGCATGCAAGATTGCAAACCAGGAAACACCCCAGTCGCTAAAGGTAGATAAGTTTAGTCTTAAACAGTGCCCTAAAGGAAGCCTCGAACTCAAGAAATGCAAAAGATTCCCTTTGCTTCGGCAGTAGGAAGTCTTATGTATGCTCAAGTTTGTACGCGTCCGGATATTGCGTACATTGTTGGAGTGTTGGGCAGATATTTAAGCAACCCAGGAATGGATCATTGGAAAGCAGCGAAGAGGGTAATGAGATATTTAAAGAGAACTAGTGACTACATGCTCACATATAAGAGATCAGATACTCTTGAGATCGTGGGATATTCTGACTCTGATTTTGCTGGATGCCAAGATAGCATGAGATCCACTTCAGGCTATGTTTTTCTGTTGGCTGGCGGAGCAATCTCTTGGAGAAGTGCCAAACAGGCATTGACAGCTTCTTCCACCATGGCAGCAGAGTTTATAGCATGTTATGAGGCATCTAATCATGGAATATGGCTGAAAAATTTTGTCACTGGGCTG
The DNA here is from genome assembly GCA_024364735.1 of Boesenbergia rotunda. Classification (NCBI taxonomy): domain Eukaryota; kingdom Viridiplantae; phylum Streptophyta; class Magnoliopsida; order Zingiberales; family Zingiberaceae; genus Boesenbergia; species Boesenbergia rotunda. Next base: position 319,926 of record JAGFNQ010004446.1, read on the forward strand.
CGCATTTTGGGAAGGGTTGAAAAACCACTGAAGTTATTTTGTGACAATAAATCAGCTATATTGTATTCCAACAACAATAGGAGCTCGACAAAATCGAAGCACATCGATATCAAGTTCCTTGTTGTGAAAGAAAGAGTACAAAGTGGACAGATTTTGATAGAACACATAGGTACAAACTCCATGATAGCAGATCCTTTGACGAAAGGACTACCACCCAATGTCTTTTATGAGCATATCACTCATATGGGTGTTATTCAGTTTTGTAAAATTTAGATTCAGTGGGAGTTTGTACTATAACTGTTTTCTATATATGTTTGGTTATGTCTCTGAAACTTATGTATTTAGAGATTTTCTGATCAGATATAAAGTCTAATGTTTACTTCATTCCACTTTGTATAACTAAAGTTAAAGTTTTGATCTCACTTTGGTTAAGGAGGACCAGTTGAAAATTGACATGAATAGATCACTTTGCATGTAATTTTCATGCCACAAATTCATAATTGATCTATGTCATTTGATTGTATTGATATATGTGACCATTGATGGTTTAGTTGTGAAAAATACAACGAAGGCTGCATTGATCCTATGTCTATATAATTAATGGACGAGATTGTTAAGGAAGCCCTATGGTTATGATGACAAAAGTTTTTGAGCTCACTAAGGTTAACACATTTATAAGTTTACGCATATGACCCAGTGGGAGATTGTTAGAATTTTAGGGTCATAATTGTAAATTATAAATGTTGTATGTCATCAATTAAATAAGTCAAAAATATTGTGATCTAAATTTTGGAATTAAGTAATTTGACGGAAGGGCTTAATTGTTATGAATAAAATATTGTGGATACCATGTGCTAATTCTAATTTGTTGAGGGGCCAAATTAGAAAATGGCAACCTTTGGATTCTATAAATAGGAGGTTATGGTCCCAGTTTGCAGACGATACTTTTGTTTTGTTCCCCATCGACAAAACTCTTCGGAAACCTAAGGAAGTCTGTGGATTGAAGATCATCTCCGGAGGACCGATTACAACGATGGATTCCGGTATGCTTCCGCGACTTTGGTTAATTATCAAGTTTATTATTTCTTAAGAGTTGAATAGAGATTAAGATTGTTCATGAAGATCTCTCGACTTAAGATTCATTTACAACAGTTTGATCCCTTGACTTTTCTTCTTTGACTTGGGACGACTCGTCACTTTCAGACAGCTTGAAGGAACTGCTCATTTGAGGTTACTCGAATGTTGCTTTAGAGGTGAGGCAGTGGTGTAGGAGGCATGGACAGAGTTTCTTTCCCTGAGAAGCTCATCAATCTGGATCAAGTATCAAATAGGTAATGAAGAACTTTGCAATGCCTGGAGCGAGGGTATCAAATGATAGAACTTACTTCTTGCATTTCCTTCGAGTATCTGTTGGTCATCTCGGTGAATCGTGCCATAACCTGTTCATCTCACAGTAATGGGACATTCTTTCATGAATCAACGTCGAGAAAAAAGGATAGCAAACAGAACCATTCAAAGATACATAACAAACCTCTCTATGCTCCGTCTCAAACTTAGACAGTTCCATTCTTTTGGCTAATATTCTTGACTCAACATCACGGAGTTTTAGCTTTTCCACTGAAAATTCTTCAGCGCACATAACTTCTAGTGTATAGTTTACACTTCCGAAAAAATTATCACCTTCAGTTTTTCATTCCACGGGAACAAAGTCTGATAAAATTGATAACAACTCTTTGCTAAGGCCATTCGAAGAACATAACCACAATGTAACTTACCATAGATCGCAAATACATGGTTGCCGGCTTTCAGTTCTTGTATTTCACAAGCTTGAAACCCATCCAGTTTCTTGAAGACTGCAGCATTTGGATCTTTAGCAGATGAAAGCTGGAGGCGAGAAATGTAGGTTGTTACTAAACAAAGTGTGATTTAGTAAATTTATCCTTGGTTTTGGAAATGTTTCCAATGCTTCTAAGAATAGTTTATTCTTACCGTATTAACTAGATCAAACCGATATACGGGAAAATTAAGGAAGAACATTCCAGCAGAAGTAACCTTTCCAGTTTTGGTGCTATCTTCCTGCACCAGTCTGGAAGTCAGATGAATACATCACATGCAATATTAGATCGAACGGGACTATAAAACATGCAATCAAAGGCTATGATATGAGAACAAGGGATCTGTAACTTGCATAAGCAATTTCTATGTCGACTAATTCTTAGGCTACCTACTGGGGCACAAAAGTTGCAAGAGGAAATGGAGTAATACTCTGAAAGGAAACTCAAGAATTGACACACTCAAACATGACAATGTCAGAATCAGTTTCACCATTAAGCAACGTGGATTGATTAATTGGGTTCCTATGAAATATTAAGATGGATTTCATAAATTAATAGAGGAAATCAAATAAATGATCATATTACTGTCAATAGATGAAAACCGACAGAAAAACTAAGATACAACTAACATATTCAAGATAACAGATATTATTTTATATACAAAGGAGCAAAGGGCAATGGAAAGTCCACTACTAATTCAGCATTTAATTTACGTCCCATCCGAAATCATCACAAACATCAGGCTATTACTATGTTTTCGGTAAATAAGTGGAAAATGTTTCATGTATAACCCCAACATAGTACTAAAACCAGACTAGCATCTTGGACGATGTTAGTTCATTACACATGAACAAAGTGACATCTAATTCCACCTTGAACTTAACAGATGGATCAACATGAAAATACCTTGGCTTAACAAAACAATTGATGCAAACAGATAAAAGGCATTAAATGATTACCACTACATTTGCCAACATATTACACCTACCTGTAATGCAAGACTTAGACCACCATTCTCTTCTAGCTCATAGTACAACAACTGCACATTAATAACAATAAGAAAGATCAAGAATGACTAATGCTATAAAAACAAAATAAAAAGGAATTAGTGAAGCTGCTCAAATGAAATCCATAATGCTAATGAGGAATTAACAAAGAGACAACAGATTATCAATACATTTATGTAATTAGAAATCAGTGAATCTGGAGCTGCAACGACCATGCAGCAACCTGTACACTCTAGGCCAACCATTGTTTTGTTAGGCGCTCAGAGTCCTAGAATTAATCAACACGAGGCTCTTGGAAGCTAGTTCAGATGATGACTAGCCAATTGCTGCACCAATTAGCTTGTGTTGTAGCGTCCAGTTGTTCAATTAGCAAATATATATAAGACACAAGAACCTATCTTAGACACAATTTCATGATTTCTTCCAAGGAATTAGATTAGTGTCCAGTTGTACCTCAATTAGAATGTTAATTTGTGAAATCTTCGACTCAGATAAATACTTGGTATTAAATGAAAAATGTCATTAATACTTGGTATTTTCTAAAATTTGTAGATTATATACAAATAACATCGCCTGACAGACAATAGAAATGTTTTCATGTGTTCATTGTCCAACTCTCCAAACATCTCTGGAAACATGCATCAAGATTCAAGAATCATCTGGACCAGCAATCAGTATGAGACAAAAATGTTATATAGCAAACAATAATGTTGTTTTTGCCGGATATCTATCCACCATCTGCCGGAGGAACAGAACGTGCTTATCTGTCAAGATGTGGAGTTGGCTAACTCCGAGTCAGAGAGGGAACTCGTCGATCACCGATTCACCAAGTTGTTGAGTCGGCGAGCGCTCCGAGTGCCGAATCAATGATGATAATGCCGACGGCTTGAGATAGACGCCAAGCAAACCCGGAGCCTAGTCCAAGATGCATATGAGCGTCGCCCGAGGAACAAAGACGCCGAGTCTTGCAGCGAGGCAGTCTCCTTAAAATAGATTCGTTCCCCCTGACGGTGCTACGAGGTTACGCTTGGATGTCTATTTCCCAAGATAAAATGGCGAGACCACGACACAACCTAGCACAGGTTGACGTGATGAACTGAACGTATATCTGAACGCTATCACTGGTGTCTACCAAATGAAGAATCGCTCAATAGAACAAAGGAAGATGAGACGAGGGGTAAAGAGGAATACATCTCTCTTCTCTTTTCGTGGATGCTTTCTCTTGCGTTGTACACGAAGAATGCTTCTTGTTGCTTTCTCAACTCACTAAATCACTTGCTAACTCACATAGTTGAGGAGCAAGTCTCTTTATAACAAACACCATTAACATGAAGTGACATGCATGCAATTTAAAAGCTGTGGCCTGTTGCCAAGCAAAGCCACATTTGGCATGTTGCCAAGCCAAGAATGTGGCTTGTTATGCCAAGCAAAGACACGTGGAACACGTGGTAAGAGAAAAGCAAGGTATGTGTCATTTACACATGCAACAATATATGGTGCTTTATGTGGCGTGCTTCTAGCTGAGCCATGTAAGAGACTCATGGCAACTTTTAGCTGAGCCACGTGAGCACAATGTGCCCTAACCGCGGTCCGTTGTGTACAGTATATTCACACAAGAGCTTTTGGATTGGTGCAATTTGGACACTGGATTCACATCATCTCCTATACTCTCAATCAGCTGTAATGTCACTCTTCCAATATCGGACTAATAACCCATAAATCGTGTTTCCATTCATATTTTTTCAACAATATCCTACATAAATGAAAACAAAGTATATGATAGTCTTTGCCAATTGAGTCGTGTATAGGATAGGTAGGTGTTATCCTTTGAACCTTCTCGTGTAAAATTTAATTGCTCACCGGCTGATTAGTAGACATGATGTCTTTGAACTATTCTGTCGTTTGTGTAAGTATGGACAAATCTCACCCAGGACTCGCCCTGATATAACTCAAGTCTCATGAGTGTGTTCGTTCTTGGCAATGGGCACGCCTATTTTTGTGAAAAGTGCTAAGAATTGTGTCTCCAAGTCTCTTCGAAGCGACCCCTTGAATTCTTTTTCAAATATTTTTAATTCTGAGATAAAAATTATTTTGTGATACTTAGAAAATCTGTTTAATCTTAAAATTTTTATAAGTATACTTATCTGACACTTTAAAAAATATTTTGAGATTTTTTTTGATAAATAAATGAGTTTCTATGAATTTGCTTTTGAAGATAAAATTTTACCACTTAGAAATTTTTTTATACAATATTTAATAAAAACTCTGGTTTTTGATTTGAGGGTTAAGTTAAGGGGAGGTTTACTTGCAATATTTTTTTGTGCTAGAGTGTTTTATTGATTTTAATATTTAATTTTGAGTGTTAAGTTAAGAGGAAGGTTTATTTGCAATATTTTTTGCTAAAGTGTTTTATTTTTTTTATTAAAAACAATGCTAGTTAATTTTTTTTTAAACAATGATAGTTTATGTTTTGTTTACCCTAACTTAACTTGAGTTAATACACATCAAAGGTGAAGATTATAAATACCCTGGGTGGTTTTGATATGATCAACCAAGTCAAGTTAGGTCCTGGTTGTAGAGCTATCAGACGGGCCAACCCGTGGTGGGGTGGGTCGGCCCGTAGCAGGCTAGCCATTTGGAGGGGCGGGGTAGGCCGACCTGTCATCTTGGTGGGTTGGGAATCCCCAACCCAAACCAATCCAAAGCGGGTCGTGGGTTAGGCGGGCCAACCCACGACCCATCAAAAATTTAAAAAAAAAATTAAAAATTCATATCTTCAACGTTTTACTTTGAAAATGTTTCATCAATCTAATGTATTTAGAAATATATATTTTATATATAAATGGATACAAACGAGTACTCATGTTTGATGAAAAGTATTATTTTTATTTCAAAATTATAACAAAGCAAGATAATAAATTGGCATAAAACTTGACTAACATGTGGTTCTCAACCCGCGAGCTAGCCCAAGCTCGTTGCAGGCCAACCAGTGCAGGTTGTGAGCTTAGGCGGGTTGGCGTGTGGCGGGCTTAGATTGCTAAAATTCCAATCCAACTTGCTTAAATCGTTTAGTGGGGAGAGTCAATCCGACGGACCCAACCCAAATTTACAGCTCTACCTGGTCGGTCTAATCGTTGTGTCTAAGTGTGCAGAAGCTTAGGAGCACAAGAAGTCGAGCGGAAACCAACATTCGAGAAAGACGGTATGAGAAGGGAGCCGACGGGCTCACTGCGTCTGATGGACGAGAAGACTATGGAAGAGTACACCAGTAAATGAAAAGAGCGTACGCGATGTCCAAGGGACGAGAAGTCAGGGAGGAAGGCAGTTCGAGGAGAAGGCTGGAGTTGGGTTCAGGTGAGCTCAACTCTAGATGGTCGAAAATCAGCCAAGCAGAAGAAAGCCGAAAAAGTCAACGTGAATGTTGATTTTAACCAAATGATCAACTAAGGTGCTTTAGGTCGGAACTGAGGCGCCTTAGATTAAAGGTGATCGTTGAGTGACCGTCGGCTGTCGTGGATAAATCTTATCCAATTGAGGCATCTCAAATCACAACTGAGACACCTTAATGCCACGTTAGCATAACAGTAACTTTAGTTTTCGGGCTATAAATAGTCCCCTAAAGCTAAGATTAGAAAATAACAACTTGTATTCAATACCTAATCATTTTTTGAGCTCTTCAAAGAGTGTAAGATGCTTCTCTGCCTACAATAAAGAAGCTTTTTTATAGAACGTTCCACTGCCTTGGATTAGCAATCACCCTAGTTGCATCTAAGTAAATGTGATCAATGAGGGAGAATTTTAAGGGTTAAATTAAAGGGGAGGTTTACTTGCAATATTATGTATGAAAGTGTTTTATTATTTTTTATATTTAATTTTGTGAGTTAAGGGGAAGGTTTATTTGCAATATTTTTTGCGCTAAAGTGTTTTATTATTTTTTATTAAAAACAATGCTAGTTAAATTTTATTATTTTTTAAAAAACAAAGCTAGTTTATGTTTTATTTACCCTAACTTAACTTGGGTTGATGTACATCAAAAAAAGGAAGATGGTAAGTACTCGGAGTGATTTTGATGTGATCAACCTAGTCAAGTTAGGTCCTGGTTGGTCTAATCTTTGTGTCAAAGTGTGCAGGAGCTTAGGAGCACAAGAAGTCGAGCGAAAGACACAACATTCAAGAAGGACGACACAAGAAAGGAGTCGACGGGCTCGATGCGTCCGAGAGATAAGAAGACTACGGAAGAGTACACCAGTGGATGAGAAGAGCGTACATGACGTCTGAGGGACGAGACGCCAAAGAAGAAAGTCGTTCAAGGAGAAGGTCGGAGTTGGGTTTAGGTGAGCTCAACTCTGGACGACCGAAAATCACCCAAGTGACGAAAGCCAAAAATGTCAACGCGAACGTTGACTTTGACCAAATGGTCAACTGAGACACTTCAGGTCGTAATTGAGGTGCCGATTGAAAGTTATCGTTGAGTGATTGTTGATTGCCGTGGATAAATCTTATCCAACTGAGACGTCTCAGATCACAACTGAGGCGCCTCAATGTCACGTCAACACAGCGGTAACATTAATTACAAGCTATAAATAACCCCTTAAAGCTAGGATTAGAAAATAACAACCTATAGTCAATTCCTAGTCTTTTCTGAGCTTTTCAAAGAGTGTAAAAGACTTCTCCGCCTACAACGAAGGAGCATTTTTATAAAGCGTTCAACTGCCTTGGATTACCAACCACCCTGGTTGAAACCAAGTAAATCTGCTTGTCTAGTCTCTTATTTTATGTTGTTAATTACGTTTATAATTGTCTAACATGTCTATCTTTACTAAGCTATTGTAAAAGATCTAATTTAATTTGCAGGGCTATTCACCCCCTCTAGCCGGCCCGCATGGGACCAACAGATATTGTGTCTACGACGTATATATAGAGACCATTATACAGATGACTTTGTGTTCGGCCAATTGTTGATTAACTATTGCAATGCATGCAAATTGCCGGCACAGATTTCGGTCATCTAGAAACATCTTCTAAGAATTGTCGTAACCATTCAGCCTCTGTACCATATTTGTCAAATGCAACAAACTCAAATTCTATTGTAGATCTAGTTATTATGGTTTATTTAGAAGATTTTCATGATATGGTTGCACTTCCCAAAGTGAATATAGATTAGTGTTAGCCCTAGAGCTAATTATGAGATGATTGTCTAGGAAACATTTTGTATCATATTCTATTTAATAAAGGGAACATTTTGTATTATGAGATGATTATTATATTTATTTTATGATTGTGCCCAATGAATAAGTATAATAATGTCCTTGGATAGTAGATTCTGATCCACATAATATCAATTGATTGAATTGATAGTGAGATGATGTAGAGAACACTACTCTTAACTATTCCTAGTTAAGTATTAATATTCAAGGATGATATTAATGCGTTGAAACTAACATATAGGTCAATTGATGACGATCTCACAAGTCATATCCAGTTAACACATGGATATACATTAAAAAATGTGTACTGAATTGACCTGCATTAGAAAGTTTCATGGATCGTTATATAAGTGTCATAAACTTTCTTTTGTGACTATTAGTATGAATAGTCCTTAGACCTGAAGTCACTACGGTCCCTATATAAGGAGTTGTGTATTTTGATATCGTCAAACGTCACCCGTAACAGGGTGGACTATAAAGGCGATTATTAAGTATACAACAAATTATGTAGAAGGATGTAAATGATGTAGATGAGATTTATCCCTCTTATGTGACAGAAGTGATATCTATGGACGCCTTGATCAAGTATGACTACTAAATGCATGGTCATGCTCAAATGAATCAATATAAGATATTGAACTCATTTTCTTGAGTGAGTCTACTTGGAGATCAAGAAACACAAAGATTGATTAGAGGATGACACGGTCTATGTCTTATTGATCAATCTAGATATCAAGAATAAAAGGACAGTCATATATTATAATAGTCACGGAAAGGTTATGTCGGATCTTGACATTCTCGTCACTTGGGTAGCAATGATGCATTACTAGATGTCGCTCATTGTCTATGTATCTAAAGTGGTTTAGATACATTGTCAACGTTACGAAAATCTATTGGGTCACACATAAAGGACATAATATCTCGGAGATATATTGAATTTAGTTCAACTACATTGTGATCTGAAATTGGATTAATTAAGTTATACTCAAATAAATCCAATTGAGTTGAGAGATTGAGTTTAATCCGAGTTAGACTCTTTTAGATTAGACTCAACCACTTGAGAATGAATAATATTCATTAAAAGGTTAATGAATATTATTATTAGAGGAAGAGAAGATGAAAAACCCAAATTAAGTTATTCTCTTCATTGGATGAAGAGAAGATGAAAAAACCAAATTGAATATCAAGATGTTTTGGTATACATAGAGTTATATTGACATTCACAGTAGGTCATCTTCATTTAGAAGACTATAAAAGGGTCTTTTGTGATGAGAGAAAGGCTCATCATCCCTCTTCTTCCTCTTTCTCCCTCCTTGGCTGAAGCTCCTCTGTGGAAGTTCTTGTGCTTTGTGAACCATCCCAAGTTTGCTAGCACAACTAAGGTGGTTCTTCTCCGAGGCGTAGATCGTGTTTGTGTGGATACTACTAGAGGCACGGACACTTGAACGTACAAGAGATCTAGCGAACTGAGGACGAGCGGGATAACCGAAGGGCACACAACAAAGTTATAACCCTTAGTTAAATAGATCCAACTTTGTACGAGTTTTTCTTTCGCATAGATTACTCAAGGGATCTCGATTTTTCGCTGTATTTTTAAGTGTTTTCGCTTAGAGATCCCTACAATATATACCCACTTATGGACTAGAGTCCTTTATGTCTAATATCCAATTCACGTCGTATCTTTCGATCAGAGCAGGATATCTTGTGTAGTGCAGTCCATAATTACAAGTATACTGCAAGTACTTAGTACTCTTGTTATCCCATTTCAGTGCTCAACACCGGGATTACTTGTGTATCTACTCATCTTTCTTACTGCGTAGGCTAAGTCTGATCATATACGACTCATTAAGTACATCAGACTTCCAATCACTCTGGAGTACTCTATCTGAAAGATACTCTCATCTTGATTTTTCGATAAATGTTAAATCTATCGGAGTCCATGCCAATGCAATATCACCCTTGTTGAATTTCTCGAGAATTCTATCCACGTAATAGGACTGACTAAGAACAAATTCTCCTGCTATTCAAAGAATTTTAATCCCTAAAATCATATCAGCTAAGCTCATGTCTTTCATGTCAAATCTTGAGTTTAACATAGCTTTAGTGGATTTAATTATCTTATCATCACTCCCAATGATAAGAATGTCATCTACATATAGGCATAACATGACAGTCATTTCCTATAGTTTTCATGTAGACGCATTTATCACATACATTGATATGAAATCCACTTTCTTTCATGGCAATAACAAATTTTTCATGTCATTATTTCGGAGCTTGTTTCAAGCCGTATAACGACTTTACTAATCTACAAACCTTATTTTTCTGTCCTAACACAGAAAACCTATCAGGCTGCTCCGTGTAAATTTCCTCTTCTAAATCTTCATTTAGAAAAGCATTTTTTACATCCATTTGATGTATTTCCAAATTCCATAGAGCGGAGATAGCCAACAATACTCTGATGGAAGTTATTCTTAATACCGGAGAATATGTATTAAAGTACTCAAGGCATTTGCGTTATCGATAACCTTTAATTACCAATCTAGCCTTATACTTATCAATCGTGCTATATGCTTTCCTTTTCTTCTTGAAAATCTACTTGCAACTGAGTGGTTGATTTCACAGAGGAAGAGCTACAAGTTCCCAAGTGTGGTTTTGCAAGATAGAGTTCATTTTAGATGCAATTGTCTCTTTCCATTAAGGTGTCTCAGAACAGCTTACTACTTATAAATAACTTTGGTGCTCACTTTCACTTTCCATGAAAGTGATAAAATCTGTTCCGAAGGATTTTTCAACTCGAGCTCTTTTGCTTCGTCTGAGCTCAACCTCAATTGGTCATCTTCTACCGCTTCTTGTGTTGCATATGCCCATTTTGAAAAACTAGCATCCTCTCGGGGCTTATCTAGAAACACATGTTCTAAGAATAAGGTATTTCTTGATTCAATAATCGAGTTCTTTTGTATCTCTGCTATTTGAGATTCAAACATAAGGAACCTATAGAAACTGTTGTTATGTGTGTATCAAAGAAATATACAATCAATAATTTTTTACCCTATCTTAATCCTCTTCGGATCTAGAACCAACACTTTGGCAAGACACCCCCACATTCGCAAATATTTATAGGTGGTTGTCTTCCAGTTCACAACTCATAAGGGTTCTTTTTTATTTTCTTTCGATGCATCTTGTTTAACAGGTAATTAGCTATTAACATAGCTTCCCCTCACATTTATTCTGGCAATCCAGAGCTCAATAGAAGAGCATTTATCATCTTTTTCAGAGTATGATTTTTTTCGCTTAGCAACACCATTTTGCTGAGGAGAATAGGTTGTTATTATTTCGTGTCTGATAGTGTGTTCAGCACACAACTCAGCGAATGATGACGCATATTCACCGTCTCGATCACTTTGAACCACCTTAATTTTCTTATTAAGTTAGTTTTCAACCTCATTTTTATAGAGAATAAATTTCTTTATAGCTTCATCCTTCTATTGGAGAAGATACACATAACAGTATTTTGTGTGATCGTCTACAAAAGTAATGAAATATTTATTCCCACCACTTGTTGGTGTTCCTTTAAGGTCACACACGTCTGTGTGAATTAGGCCGAGTAGTTCAGTGCTTCTTTCTATATGTTGAAAGGATGACCTTGTCATTTTTAATTCAACACAAGTCTCACACTTATGTTGGGGGTCATGGTGAAATGTCAATATGCTTTGCATGTTCATTAATTTACGTAACATGTCATAGTTCACATGTCCTGGTTTACCATGTCATAAACTTGAAAACTCAAGCATATACACAAAAGAGTTTTCGGCTTTATTTATCTTAGGTCGAATGACCATAACATTGAGCTTAAACAACCCATCATTTACATAGTCTCTTCTTATAAACATTTTATATTTGGATAACACAACCCTGTCTGACTCAAATACAATCTGAAACCCATGCTTGCAGTGAAGCATTTCGGATACGAGATTCTTTCGAATCTCTGGAACATACAACACCTTGTTTAGAGTTAGCTCTTTGCCCGATGTCATCTTCAGCACCACTTTCCCTTCACCCTTTATGTTTGAGGTTGCCGAATTGCCCATTAACAACTTGTCCCCATCTGTAACTTCTTCAAAGTTATGGAGCAGTTCCTTGTTGTAGTAGACATGTCTAGTGGCATCAGTATCGATCCACCATTGCTGCGGATTTAAACCTATCAGGTTTACTTCAAAGACCATGGTACAAAGGTCCAAGTCTGGTTCCTCATTCGAGTTGGTCCTGCTTCTTCTTCAGCTTTTTACACTCCAACGCTTTGCGACCAACTCGATTACAGTTGTAGCACTTCCTAGAGAATTTTTTCTTGAAATTGCCTCCTCTAGGTGCATTCTTGGAAGATTTAGGATTCTTCCGTTTCGAGCTTTGGCTGTGCTCGACTACGTTGGCTTTCATAGTAGCCTAAGAGAGCAATTTCCTCTCTAAACTCTTGTCGTCTTCCTCTATTCAAAGTCGAACAATGAGTTCTTTCACATTCATCTCCTTCCGTTTATGCTTCAGGTAATTTTTAAAATACTTCCAACTGGAAGGCAACTTCTCGATGATTGTTGCCACCTAGAAGGTTTCACTCAAGCCTTCTGAGTGAATCTCCTGTAAAACCACCTCAAGTTCCTGGATTTGACTGATCACCAACTAGCGTCAATCATTTTGTAGTCCAGGAAGCGGCCTCCGATTTATATTTCTTGTCCAGGGGCTCAATACAGCGAGTTGGCAAGACTGTTGAGAATGTAGTTTCAACAAGAAACTTAGACTCGTTCCATTTGTCAATTTTAGTGATAGTTTTCACATCAATTACACCTTCAACAAACTGAGGAGGTTCCTCAGTCAAGATTTATGTCAGGTTAAGGGTGGTCAGGTAGAAGTATATTTCCTGTTGCCACCGCTTAGAGTTCAACCCAATGAACTTCTCTAGCTTTTCCCCATAATTGATTGGAACATGTCCAATCGAGGCAAAAGAGGCCAGCATATGTTGAGCATGTTGCATCTCAATATCTTCTACAGTCATTTAACAGAACGAATCTGTTTTAAGATTAGTAGATATCTATCAACAATCTATCGGAGGGACAGAACTTACTTATCTGTCAAGATGTGGAGTTGGCTAACTCCGAGTCGGAGAGGGAACTAGTCGATCGTCGATTCGCCAAGTTGTTGAGTCGGAGAGCACTCCGAGTGCTGAATCGAAGATGATGATACCGACAGCGGGAGACGGAGCCGAACAAACCTAGAGCCTAGTCTGAGTTGCATGATGAGCGTTGCCCGAGGAACAAAGAATCGAATCCTATAGCGAGGTAGTCTCCTTAAAACAAATTCGTCCCCTTCGGTGGTGCTACGAAGTCACGCTTGGACATTTGTTTCCCAGGATAAAACGGCGAGACCATGACACAACCTAGCATAGGGTGACGTGGCGAATTGATCGTATATCTGAATGCTATCACTAGTGTCTACCAAATGAAGAATCACTTGTTAGAACGAAGGAAGATGAAACGAGGGGTAAAGAAGAATACATCTCTCTTCTCTTTTCATGAATGCTTTCTCTTGCGTTGTATGAAGAAATGATTTTTCCTGTTGTACAGAATTCTTCTTCACAGAATTCCAGAATTCTTTCTTAACTCACTTGCCAACTCACTTGCTAACTCACTTTGTTGAGGAGCAAGCCTCTTTAGCACTCAACATGCATTAACATGAAGTGGCATGCATTCAATTTAAAAGTTGTGGCCCGTTGCCAAACAAAGCCACATGTGGCATGTTGCCAAGCCAAGAACGTGGCTTGTCATACCAAGCAAAGACACATGGAACACGTGGCAAGAGAAAAGCAAGGTATGTGTCATTTGCACATGCAACAATATATGGTGCGTCATGTGGCTTGCTTCTAGCTGAGCCATGTAAGAGACTCATGGCAACTTCTGGCCGAGTCACGTGAGCACACTGTGCCCTAACCGCCGGTCCATTGTGTATAGTAACGTTCACACAGGAACTTTGGATGGGTGCAATTCGAGCTCTGGATTCACACCACTCCCTACACTCTCGATCAACTGTAATGTCACTCTTCCAATTTGGGACTAATAATCTATAAGTCATGTTTCCATTCACAGTACTGTTCCAACAGTTTTGCTATACACAGACTACGAAATGTAGTACCCCAAAACTGACAATTAAATTCATCTCATTTGCAGATAACGAAAGTGAATTGAAAACCAATTTTAATGATTACTTGTGAGTAAGGAAAGTCCCAAAACATTTTCAACAGGTGACTTTATATGGATGCTTCTCAAAAAATATATATCCAGCATATTTAACAGCAATGTCTAAATACATTATACAGCTGTTAGTGGGGATGTCACACAGAAAGACCAGCTTGGCACGGTCCAGCCTTAAATGTACCAACCACAACCGGAGCTTGATAGGCCCGTGCTAGACGGCATCTCCATCGTCTCACATGTTGGAATCAGCCTAGCTCGCACCAAAGCAGTGCTGAGCATAGCATGTACCCATGCAGGGCTCAGACTACAAGCTAGGTTCAGCCCCAATCTAGCTTGGGCATGACCCAAGTCCATTGGCTGACTAGTTTTCTACTTAAATTGGAAAAAAAACACCCTTTATTTTACATTAAATATAAATAATAAGGCATTCAAGTCATTTCATTAATAAAATAATTATATTTTTAATTTTTTATTTAAAAAAACCTTAAATTTTTCTATAAATACCCTCCTCCACTCTTCATCCATGATCCATCATATTCTCATCCCTTCCTCATTCTATCCTCTCGTTTTCAAACTCCATCCTTCCTTCATGTCTCAAGTCACAAATTTTTCTAGTTCAATATTTTGCTATTAATTTAAGTCACCTATGATGTGAGGATGGTGAAGGATCCCGATGATTGTTAGCGTGTCAAGGGAAGCACAAAAACAAAACAAAAGAAGTTGTTTGCTACGGTGGCAAGGGAGAAGAAAGGTATTTGGACTACAGCTTCTTGTGAAATTGCTGATTAAAAGAATGAAAACAGAGCCTATTTATATGCTTTTACAAAAGACTGTTTCAACCCCTATCTCCTAGTTAATAGGATCACAAAGCACGAAAATAGATCAATAAGCTAAAGACTCGGACAAACCAAAAAACTCGGACAACTACTTGCTAAACTTTCAAAAGATAAAACTTTTAAATATTATCACCCTCCCTTAAACTAAATGTTTTAAAAAAACATTCGGTTTAAGAATTTTCAAATGCGCATACTCCAGTCAGCTCCCTTAGTCTTTGAAATGTAGATAACTTCAATGGCTTGGTCATAATATCAGCAACTTGGTCTTCACTTGTGCAGAAGTAAAAATCAATTACTCCATCCTTTGTCAAGTCCCTTAAAAAATGAAACCTCACATCTATGTGCTTGCTTCTTCCATGCATGACGGGATTTTTAGAGAGTTTAATAGCTGAGCTATTATCACAATAAATTTTAATAGCACCATCTCGCCTGAAATATAACTCTTCAAGTATTTTCTTTACCCAAATTGCTTGAGAAGCACAAACTGTTACAGCTACAAATTCTGCTTCTGTTGTGGATAAAGTCACAATTTGTTGCTTCTTTGAACACCATGAAATAGCAGCTGAACTCATCATGAAAACATATCCCGAGGTACTTTTTCTATCATCGAGATCACCTGCATAATCACTGTCAGCAAAACCAATTAAATCTGATTTTCCATTCTTCTTGTAGAATAAACCATATTCAATGGTTCCTTTCAAGTATCTAAAAATTCTCTTGGCGGCTTGAAGATGTATCTCCTTTGAACATTCCATGTATCTGCTGATAAGACTTACAACATGCATAATATCAGGTCTTGTAGCTGTTAAATACATCAAACTCCCAACAATTTGCTTATAAAGTGTGCTGCCAACCTTCCTTCAGGATTTCAAACAAGCTTTAGTGTTAACAGAGTTGCAATTTTTCATTTGAAACCTGTCCGGAATTTCTTGAGCATACTTCTTTTGGGAAATAAAGATTCCAGCTGCTGATTGAACTACTTCAATGCCCAAAAAATAATGCATCTTTCCAAGATCAGACATATCAAATTCAAACATCATAGATCTTTTAAAATTTTCCATCATGGCACTATCATTTCCTGTAAAAATAAGATCATCCACATATAAGCAGACTATGAGCAATTTTCTTCCATCTTCAATCGTTGTAAAAAGTGTATGCTCATATGGACATTTTTTAAACCCCTCCTCTGAAAAATATGTATCTATGCGACTATACCAAGCACGTGGAGCTTGCTTCAGTCCATATAATGTCTTTTTTAGTCTATAAACTTTATTTTCACATCCAGATCTTATATAACCAGGTGGTTGATCAATAAATACCTTTTCTTGAAGATCACCATGCAAAAATGCTGATTTAACATCCAACTGAAAGATAGGCCAAGATTTTTGTGCTGCGAATGCTATCACCAATCTAATTCTGTCAAGTCTTGCAACTGGTGCAAAGACTTCTTTGTAATCAACACCAAATTCTTGCTTGTAGCCTTTTGCAACTAAGCGTGCTTTGTACTTGTCAATTTCACCATTTTCTTTCAATTTTGTCTTGTATATCCACTTGACCCCAATTGTTTTATGCCCTTTTGGAAGATCAGTTAACTCCCATGTATTGTTCCGTTCAATAGCCTTAATTTCTTCATCCATGGTCTTTCGCCATTTTGATTCCTTGACAGCTTCTTCGAAAACTATAGGATCACAATCGGAAAATAGGGCAAAATATGTAAGTGGATCATCAGATTGACCAATTCCAGTTACCTCGTAGTCTGCCATCCACGCAGGTCTTCTTCTAGTGCGTTGAGGTAGTTCTTCACTTTCTAATAATGTTGGCAAGTTTAGAATATCTACTTCATTTTCTGATGAAAGTTGTTGGTTATTTTCTGTTGTTGATTGCTGCTCTTCATCAACTCCATCAAAGCTAGTAGGTATTTGTTCTTAAGGAGAGTTGTTGTTCCATTGGCAAAATTTTCCTTCTTCGAAAACCACATCACGGCTGATAATAATTTTCTTAGTGATAGGATTATAAAGCTTATAAGCTTTTGAATGATCACTAACACCAAGAAATATACATTTTTCTCCCTTGTCATCGAGCTTGATTGTCTTCTGATCTGGAATATGAGCATAAGCAATACATCCAAAAATTCTGAAATAATCTACCTTTGGTTTTTGATTGCTCCATGCTTCTTCTGGTGTCATATTCTAAACTGCAAGTGTAGGACTTCTGTTTAATATATGGATACTCCAGTTGACTGCTTCAGGCCAAAAAGCTTTTGAAATACCACATTTTACCAAAAGACTTCGTGCCATATTCAATATAGTGCGGTTTTTCCGCTCACAAACTCCATTCTGTTGAGGAGTATAAGCTACAGTTAGTTGCCTTTTGATTCCATGATTTTCACAAAAATTTGAAAATTCTTGTGAGATATATTCTCCACCACGATCTATGCGTAGAACTTTGATTGGACTGCCTATTTCTTTCTCAACTAGCACTTTATAGCTCTTAAAAGCTACAAATGCTTCAGATTTTTCTTGCAAAAAATATATCCAAGTTTTTCGACTAAAATCATTAATGAAGGTGATTATATATCTCTTACCTCCATTAGAATATGGATTAATTGAGCCACACAAGTCGGAATGCACAACTCCAAAGCTTTCTTTACTCTTCATGATTTTCCTTTTGGAAAATAGTTTCTATGTTGTTTGCTAACAACACATTCTTCACAAACTTCAGAAGGAGCAGTAATTTGAGGAAGTCCAGTTACTATATGTTTCTGCTGCAATGTCTTCAATCCACCAAAGTTTAAGTGGCCATAACGAAAATGTCATAGCCATGAAACATCAATCACTTTTTCGGAAAAACATGAATGAGTAATATTGTTCAAGTAGAATCGGAACATGTGGTTTGCTGTCATATTAACTTGAGCAATTAAACCCATCTTTGCATCTTGAATTTGGCATACTCCCTCTTTAATAGAAATCTCATACCCTTTTTCTTGCAGCTGACCAATACTAAGGAGATTAGTCTTTAGATCTGGGACAAAAAGAACATTAGATATTGTATGAGAAGAATTTCTTTTGGTTTGGATAGTTACCCTTCCTTTTCCCATAACAGAAATGGTAGAGTTATCACCAAACTTGACTGTGTTGCGGAATGATTCATCCAGTTCAGAAAATGTCATCTTATCTCCACACATGTGATTGCTGCAATCGGTATCCAGATACCACATGTTTTGCTGGTTTTCTTCATTTACATGGCACACCAATAGGAGAGAGATTTCTTCTTCCTTTTCAATAAAGTTAGATCTTTCTTCACCTTGCTTATTCAGATTAGTACGACATTCTGACTGATAATGGTCATATTTATGACATCTATAGCATTCAACATTGGACTTATCTGCTGATTTATGTTTATAAGTTGTTGAATGATTACCTCCTCTTCCTCTTCCACGAAATTGATATTCTTGGTGCTGGTGACGTTGTTGTTGGCCATCACGATAATTGCTTCCTCTTGCTTTGAATTTTCCTCTTCCTTGCCTTTTATCTCCTCTTTGTGTTGACTGATTTTCTGTTGAAACTTTCAATGCTTGCTCCTCTTTGTCTTGTTGGTTGAGTTTTTGTTCATGAACCAACAAAGAACTCTGCAACTCATCAATTGTAAGTTTATCAATATCTTTTGACTCTTCTATTGAACAAACAACAAAATTAAATTTTGGTGTCATTGATCGAAGAATCTTCTCAACAATGGTGACGTCTTGCATTTTTTCACCATATATCCTCATTTTGTTGGCAATTGTCATGGTTCTTGCAAAAAAATCTGAAACAAATTCCCCAGACTTCATGCGTAAAGTCTCGAATTCTGTCCGAAGACCTTAAAGTTGCACCCTCTTAGCCTTGGCATTCCCTTGATACTTCTTCTTCGTGCAATCCCAAATATCCTTGGATGTTTCTTTGCAAAGAATTGTCTCCAAGGTTGCTCGATCTATGGCTTGGAAAAAATAGTTCTTTGCCTTAAGATCCTTCAGCTTCAATGCATCCAACTCCTTTTTTTGTGCATTCGTCAGCGTTTCTCCAGTTGCTGGCTCTACTACTCCAGATTCAACAACCTGCCAATACTCCTTGGATCTCAAGAAGTTCTCCGTTAACATGCTCCAATGGTCATAGTGACCATCAAAGAAAGAATTGTCGGTTGAACAAAGTTGTCAGTCATCGTGATAATAAACTGCTACTGCAGAAAGAACTCAAACTCAAATGTTTTTTTTTCTCACAAAAACATTCACACAACTCAACCTTTTTCAACCTGGGCTCTGATACCAATGTTAGCGTGTCAAGGGAAGCGCAAAAACAAAACAAAAGAAGTTGTTTGCTACGGTGGCAAGGGAGAAGAAAGGTATTTGGACTACAACTTCTTGTGAAATTGCTGATTAAAAGAATGAAAACAGAGCCTATTTATAGGCATTTACAAAAGACTGTTTCAACCCCTATCTCCTAGTTAATAAGATCACAAAGCACGAAAATAAATCAGTAAGCTAAAGACTCGGATAAATCAAAAAACTCGGACAACTACTTGCTAAACTTCCAAAAGATAAAACTTTTAAATCTTATCAATGATCACGTTGAAACTTATGGCTGCACCATGACTACATGTGTCTTAATTTGATCAAGAACACGTTCTTTTACAGCCTCTTGGAGCTAAAACAAGGATGCTCCATTCAGAAGGTGGTCTATGAGGGAGGTATATCCGGATTTACTACTTGTTGACTGGAGTTGGGCATCCAAACCTTTCGCAATATGTCAAAGGTTAATAGGTTATCTTTAAACCACTCCCCATGGGTTTAACATCAGATTTGCAGCTATAACATTTATCCAACACTTGCCAATATGAAAAGTGCAGAGATATAAAGTTAAAAATTAGAACGTGTATTCATTAATTCCTGCGTTCATTTTCATATGTAATTTTTAAAAATATTATAAATTTGTAAATGATATAATTCCTCGAAAAATATTTCTGACATTTAACATATTTTATTTTTGAAAATTTTCTCAGAATAAGGCCCCTGTTAAATGGGGCTACCACATGTAAGGCGAGGGTCCAACCCAACAAAACATGTTTGTGTTGTGTCAAGCTCAACCTGAAGAACGCAGAGTTGTGACTAGTTTGAATACAGCCCATGGACACACCCAGGGGCGTAGCTACGTGGAGAAGAGGGGGTACGATCTCCCCCTCACACATTTTGTTAAAAAAATAATATTATATATTTAAAAGCTCTTACTGTCACTTTGATTGACCAATTTATCACCGTTAGTTGTCGAAAACTGAAATTAATCACATATTTTGAAACACCATGGCCTAAGTTATCCATTGGTACCACTTTTATTAGAAATATCGTGACTTGAGATATTAAATATTGAATTTAAAAAGAAAATATATAATAATAAACGGATGAATTAAATCGTAGAACATGAAGTGAGGATAAAAGAGCAACCTGATACATGAAGCTCCTGTCATGCGGGGTCCCAGGGAAGAGTCTATTGTACGCAGTCTTACCCTACTTCGTAAGAGGTTGTTTCTAGAACTCGAACCTGTGACCTTTTAAGTCACAAGGCGGCAACTTTACCATTTCGCCAATGCTCCCCTTCAATATTAAGTTAAAATTGAATCAGGTTCGACTTAAATCCAATGGGTAGGCGTGGAGATTAGAATTACGTTGGTTCAAACCGTGATTGATTTGGAGTTAATTTGGTTAAGTTATGACTGAACCAAGTTTAAGCTTTAAACAAGTTCGATCGATTTAAAATAAGTTAAGATATTTTTATGAGGAAATATTCTATTTCATTTTTTTCTCTCCCTTTTCTCCGTAGCAACCCCGTACCGTATATCACCCCTTAATCCATCCTTCTCTTTTATTTTTCTCTTTCTCTTTTTCCACATTTGCCTCTTCTCCTTCTCTTCTCTAGTAAACCTACAATTTTTTCTTCTTCGCTTCTCAAGCACAATAGTTCTCTTTTCTTCTCCTTTCTCTTCTCCAGCAAACAAGAAACACAACAACAGTTGCCCTCCTCTTCCATTAACAAGAACAGCCCTCGACCCTCACATCTTCTTCCTCTTCTTGTGTTTTTGAGGTTTTTATTGGCACTGCACGAATAAACATGTTTTGTTTTGCCTTGCTCTCTTTGTGTCGTTGCCAAGTTCACCGAAACTAGTCGAGATTGCTAATGAAGAAGGTAAAGCTTGCCTCTTTTGCTTCTTCCTACCTATCTTCTCTTCTCTATTGTCTCAAAAGCAACAGCCTTCCAAAAAGAGTAAGTTATTCTTTTCTTCTTTCATGTTTTATTAATTAAAGGAGAGTTATAAAGTATAAACTTTATTTTATTAGGTTGTTGTTAGGATGATTATTTAGATCACAATGAAGGTCTCTAGGAATGCTAAATATTATGAGAAAGCGAGATCACAAATGATTTTTTGAGTTTAAGTCATAGATAAGCTTTGGGGATCGATGGATCGTTGTTTCAATTAGAACCAATGGTCATTGGTCGAAATTTTCAAATTTCAGCTCCTTAAATTCCAAATTTAAGCTTTTGGAGGGTGAAAATTGATCTATACTAATATTTGAATTTTTGAAAACTACCCCGTTCTAGTTGAAAATTCTGGCTATGCAACTAGACAACACCCAAAGGTTGATATATATCTGTTGAATATATTTATATAATTGTAAAGAGAACTTCAATTTAAAAAATGTTAACTAGGACGACATGTGCATAAGTTTCCATCTTTATACTGAGTGGCTTAAGATGAAGAGATGAAGAATTATTAAAAGACTAACAAAATACATGCAAAAGAATAATCATATATTGGGATTGGTACTAAATAATATATCCAGCATCATTATATTAGAATCCAGTTTGAGATTTTGAAACAACCTTGAATTTGCTCTTTGCAGATGAATGAACTCGACAAACAACTCCCATCCTAGCTTCCTTTTCTGTTATTTCAACTGAATAAAAATGTGCTGATTGTTTCTCTACCTGTTTAATTATGGAAAGTAACTTATTTGATAGATTTGTAGTGAAAGTTCTGCGAACAGCAAGAGGAAGTGTCATTACCTTTCCGGTAATTGACTGCCCCAATGGAAGGGAATGGACAATTACCAAGCCATTAAGTGCTTCCTCCAGTACAGTTGCAGAAACAGTTGTCTTAATTGGAACTCCAAGTTTACTAATATAAAGTATTAAACAATAATATGTAACAATGATATTTTTGATATTCAATTCAGAAACGCCACCACAGGATATAAGGTAATACTATGTCCATTAGCTCACTTTACCTAAAAAGTGCAGCAAACATTGTGTTTCACAGTACCAAGATTTGAAAGATCAAGCTCCAGTTCCTGACTATCTGATTCAATAGCCTAGGAAAACAATTTAAATTTTTTACACGATTTTTTTGCTAAAAAATTTGGCAAATTAACTCAATAGATAACATTATAGAAGCAGTAAACATATAGATGATAATGATGTCTATGGAAGAAGACATAAATGAATTTAAACAAAGATGACCAAAAAAATGAGCATACAATTTGTATTGCTAACCTCAAAACCTGATGTGTCATATTGAAGTCTTCTATCTGGATCAGACAATACATTGTATGAGAATGTAACTTCCTTGAAAACCTAAGCAGCCATAGGGTCATTTGCATTTTTGTCTGGATGATATCTATCAATTAGCAGAAAAAATATAATCAGACATTATTGTTTATCATGGTTTGAAGTGTCGAACCATGCCGCCCGAAACCGTCGGAATTTATCCTTCCGATGAGGGAGCGAAACCGGTACAACACGTGAATAAATTTCACGTGCGTCTATCGGCGGCTGCAGACGCCTCGCACGATGCTTCCTGCGCCAGCGGAAGCCTTGCGCAAGGCCTCCACCGGCACAAGAAGCCTCGCGCGAGGCAGGCGCTAGAAGCCTCGCGCGAGGTCCCTGTTGCCGAACGAGCGACGCCCATTTTTTTTTGAAAATAATTAATTAATTGATACAATTCCCACTAAAATGTATTAATAATATATTTAAAATTAAAAAATTAATAAATTTTATTAATTGATATTATAAAAAAATTGATTGTTTTAAATTTTATTTAAAAATTCTTAAAAAATTATTTTAAAAATTTATAAATCAGATTTATATTCTGATATTTTTTATTATTTTTTACAATTTAATTGATATTCTGAATTTTTTTTATCATTTTGAATATATATTAATTAAATTAATAATAATTAAATGAATAATCAATTAATTTATATAATTATGATGTATCAATTTTAATTCGAATTATTGATACATTAATTTCTTTTTTAAAAACTATATTTAATTATTTTTTCTAACAATATTAAATTGTTCAATAATTGAAAACTTATATAAAATCAACATACAACTTATTTTTAAATTATACACAATAAGCATATTTATCTAATAATTACTATATATAAAAAAATACCGAAACTGTATCGGCATGATACGATACTGAAACCGTATCGTTCGGGTCTAAGACTGAAACCTCGACACAGGTCGAGATTTTAAACCTTGTTGTTTATGCTACAAACTCTACAATATGACTGTAAGCAAAACAATTCCATCTACAATATAGGCCTGATAGCATTATGGTAAGAAGAAAAAATAAATTCACAATGCCCGGAAGGATAAGAATTATTGAATAACTTGTCTTAATATAGCAGAGATGAGAGTACTAAAAGGGGAGTGTACGTAGAGCTATCAATTTGAGTTGGGCTCGTCGGGTTGGCCCGCCCCGCTAATCAATTTAAGCGGGTTGAGTTAGAATTTAAGCAACCCAAGCCCGCCGCGGGCCAACCCGCCTAGGCCCGCGACCCGCACGGATCGGCCCGCGGTGGGCTTGGGTTGGCTCGCGGGTTGAGAATCACATATTAATTAAGTTTTATGACAATTTATTATCTTTCTTTGTTATTATTTTGAAATAAAAAATAATAATTTCATCACATGAGTACTCGTTTGTATCAATTTATATTTAAAAAATATATTTCATAATATATTTGATTGATGAAATCTAAATATATAATTTTTTTTTAATTTTTTAAAAATATTTTAATGGGCCCGCGGGTTGGCCCGCCTAACCCACGACCCGCCTTGGATTGAGTTGGGTTGGGGATTTTCCAACCCGCCTAGATGACGGGTCGACCCGCCCCCGCTCCGCCAAATGGCCGGCCCACCATGGGCCGACCCGTCCCGCCACGGGTTGGCCCGTTTGACAGCTCTAAGTGTACGTTTATTAGAAAGAATAAAATAAAAAATATATAAATATTATTTGTGATATAGGCTTTGTATACATCTCAATGAGGAATAAGATTCATATAGCTAGTTGAACTAGCTGATCCAAAATAGTTGGGACGAAGACTACTTGATTGCAATGATTTAGCATATAAGGTTTGTGACAAATAAGGCTTGATTGTAATGAGTAGTTAATCCTTCTCAAGTCTCAAGCATCTCTTTAAATAGAGGAGAGAGCTGTTAACATAACAACTTAGTATTGGGATCTTCAGGTGACATAAACACAAAAACGCAGCGGAAACAAGATCCCTCGAGCGATCCATGCGAAAGAAAAACTCGTACGAAATCATCTATCTAATAGATCTATCTAAAGTGTATACCTTTGGAGCGTGTCCTTACGTTTATCCCGCTCGTCCAAGCGCCGCCGGATCTCTTGCACGTTCAAGTGTCCGTGCCTCTATTCGTATCCACACGAACACGATATCTCTACTTCGGAGAAGAACTACCTTAGTTGTGCTAGCAACTTGAGGTAGTTCACAAAACACCAAGAACCCAAGATGTGGGTTTCGGCCAAGATGGAGAAGAGAAAGAAGAGGGGAAAGAAAATGAGAAGTTGTCATCCAAATGACAAGGGACAAACTCTTTTATACTCATATCAAGAGGAGTTTTTGCCTTTTAAACTTCCCTTCATTAAACATTTTAATGTAACTCTCTAACTTTTCATGTAACTCTCTAATGGTGAGAAACTCTCCATCTTCCTCTCTTATTAATTCATTAAACATTTTAATGAATTAATATTTCATCCAAATGTGGTTGAGTCTAATCTAAATGAGTTTAACTCAAATTAAATCTCAATCCATAATCCAATTGGATTCACTTGAGTCTAACTCAATTAATCCAATTCCAATTAAATCTTAGCCAAACCAAGATAAATTAATCTCCGAAGCATTGTGTCCTTAGTGTGTGACCCAATAGGCTCTCGTAACGTTGGCAATGTGTCTAAACCAATTTAGACACAAAAGCAATGAGCGGCATCTAGCAATGCATCAATGCTACTCAAATAACAAGAAAGTCGAGATCCGACTTAACCTCCGTGACTATGGCAATGTATGACCTTGTCCTTCTATCCTCGATATCTAGATTGACCAATGAGGCATAGACCGTGTCATCCTCGATCAATCTTTGTGTTTCTTGATCCCCGAGTAGACTCACTCAAACAATTGAGCTTAATATCTCATATTGACTCAATTGAGCATGACCATGCGTTTTAGCAGTCCTACTCGATCAAGGGGCCCACAGATATCACTCCCGTCATATGGGAGGGATAGATCCCATCTACATCACTCACATCCCTCCGCATAATTCATTACATACCCAGTAATCGCCTTTATAGTCCACCCTGTTACGGGTGACGTTTGACTATACCAAAGTACATAACTCCTTATGTAGGGAACAGTATTGACTTCAGGTCTAAGGACTATTCATACCAATAGTCACATGAGAATGTTTATGACACTCATATGACAATATATGAAACTTTCTCATGGCGGGTCATTCAGTACACATTCTCCAATGTATACCCATGTGTCAACTTGATATCACATATCCATGACTTGTGAGCTCAAGTCATCAGTTGACCTACATGCTAGTCTCCATATATTAATATTGTCCTTGAATATTAATACTTGACTAGGAATGGTTTAGAGTAGTGTTCTCTACATCATCTCACTATCGATTCAACCAATCGATATAATGTAGATAAGAACCTACTACCTAAAGACATTATTATACTTAGTTATTTAGCACAAATACAAAGTAAGTATAATAACCAAACATGCCTTTATTAATAATAGAATATGATACAAAATGTCCCTAGTCAATCATCATATAATTGGCTCTAAGGCTCCTACTAACACTTAGCCCTGACATCAGTCGACCGCCACCATGGGCAGTCGACTAGTGTCCAGCCAATGGCTAGCCCAACTATTGGATTTCGAACAGACCAGTCGATTGGGGCCTAAACTAATTGACTGATCTTTCTGTGAGTTTCCACTCAGCGCTATCAATCGACTGCTTCCCTTGCCAGTCGACTGCCCAGCTTATAAACTTACTCTCAATCTCTTTGGAGTCCATCCTTCGCGTATGCCTTGAAGTCCACTTTCTCGGATTATTCCTTGAAGTTCTCTTCCTTCGGCTCTCGTCCCTCGGATGCGCACACAAGCTCACAGCTTGCCTCCATGCCATCCTTCGCGTATGCCTTTGAAGTCTACTTCCTCAGCTCACTCTTTGAAGTCCTCTTCCTTCGGCTCTAGTCTCTTGGATGCTTCACTCCGTTGTTCCTCATGTGTGGTTCACCAAGTCCTGCAAGACTCAAACACACACATCAAATCAATATGAAAATCTAACTTAATCATATTGACACACACATCAAAACTTGTGATCTACCCGATCAAACTTGGGGTGATTGCACCAACAAAGAAGAGATTGTTTAAGAAAAGACAATAGATTGTAAAAAAAAGATGATAAATAAGTATTTGGGTTGGTTCAAGTTCGATGGACAATTGCCAGAGGTCTAGTTTGTTATTGGTACAGAAAAAAGTTAAAAATATATTATGTTAGCATGCAATATTTTACACAATATGATTGTTGAAAACGAGAGAGGTCACATGATAAATTGGTACAACGATGAAGGTGACGAACTCGCACAACCTGTCCAAGGCTCAAACCCAAAATTTCATGATTATCTCTGGACAAATTCCAAACTACATGATAGCCATGTATATCACTAACTTTATACCGACTTAATTAAATATATTTGATCACAATATAATAACATTACTTGAATTAGTATTTTATAATTTCTCTTTACTTTTAATTTATATGTTGTTTTTTTTAATTTTATATAAGTGTGATTTTTTTAATATGTTGTATTTTTCAATTCACATTTATAATAATATTTTAAATTTAAATAAATAATGCTTATAAAATAAAAAATTATTTTGTATAATAAATATATTTAAAAATGATATTACTATTCATTTTAAATAATAATTATTTAAATTGGTTAAATAAAATTAAAATTATATTTATTTAATATAAAATAAAAATAAAAATTAAAAGAGTGGACGGTAAACTCACAAATAATAAATGTTAATTTAAAATAACAAATATATATATATATATATATATATATATATATTTCATATTTTTTTTTAATAAAATGATAGAGATTAATATCCATCTGAATGTTCTTATTCAATGAATCTATAAATAGAATCGTGAGCTAAATTGCGCATAGGAAAAACTATTTAAGAGTTGGATCACCTGGATATCAATTTGGACTCGGATCGAATTTGAATTTAAAAAAGACTTATTTCAATTGAATCGGAGTTGAATTTAACCCGAACCAAATCAACTTGATCCGGCTCAGACCCAAAATCAATTTAGGGTTTGATGCTGCATTCGTCTCTTTCCTTTCCTGATCTCGATTTGTTAAATACCGAATTTTTAAGGAGTTAAAAAGGTAAAATTTTAAATTTAGAGATCTAATTGTAATTATCTAAACTTGAGACTTGGGGGGTCTTTTTGTAAGATGCCAAACATTAATTAAAACCTCTAAAACCTAACTTCCCTCATCTCACACGATCCGTTCCTTCTCCCCAACACCGCCGAACCCCTCTG
The DNA here is from genome assembly GCA_024364735.1 of Boesenbergia rotunda. Taxonomy (NCBI): domain Eukaryota; kingdom Viridiplantae; phylum Streptophyta; class Magnoliopsida; order Zingiberales; family Zingiberaceae; genus Boesenbergia; species Boesenbergia rotunda. Next base: position 348,021 of record JAGFNQ010004446.1, read on the forward strand.
CCGACGCCCGCACGCGCCGCGACCAGCGACGCCGCCGTCGCGCCTCTGTTCTTCCTTATCCTTCTTCTTCTCCAGCGCGCACGAGCAGAGCATCACCGCACACGCCGAACCCTAGCCGAGCACCTTCTCCTCCCCTCTCGGCTTCACCCGACGCTGAGCCCTAAGTTCCTTTACCCTCACCCACGCCGAACGCCCGCCGACCTTCGTACTGGTAAGTCCTCGATTGTGACTTTCTTGTCCTCAATTCCTTTGGTGGTTTTTGAATGAGTTCTTGGGTTTGATTTCTGATTCTGACCTAGGCTATTGTTCTTGCTGCCGGTTGCTGGAAGAACATCTAGGGTTAGTGAGGGAATACAGAGGAAAAAGGGATCTTGGCCTGGTTCACCAATTGGGGGTTGAGCTGTTGGGTTCGAGCAGATATATTCGCACTGACCGAGTTCAGGACATTCGCACTGTCGCAAGTTCAGGTAAGATCTGATTTTGGCTTACTGTATATCTCTGATGAATTACTGTTAGATCCTATGGTTTCAAGTCGGTGCCAAGAGCTACTAGTATGGAAAATTCTGATACAAAGTCGGCCTTAAATTGGTATTTCCAGTAGGTTGGTCTAATCGTGAACTGTGAGGGTTGTCAGAGTGGCGTTTTCTTCCTCGGCTCTATTTTTGATCAGTAGGGATTGGCTATCATTCAGGTAAGGACTTGGATTTTGGTCTGTTGAGTAGTTTGGTTTCTATAGATGAAGATTTAATTTGTAGGTTTTCCATTGGATTTAAGATTCATAGTTGTAAACCTGTGTTTCTAGAATCTAGTATTTTGTTTACTTGGAGGAGATCCTCTATTATGGTTCTCACCGCCATGTATTCCTTGTGGTGTTGGATATGGGTTCTGTGGTGAATGTGTTTAGGTGAGTTATCGTGAATTCCATGCGTGGGAAGAGTGGCTGGGGTTAATGTTTCCTTTGAGTTTTCTAATTTGCTAAGAGTTGGATATTTACTCTTTTCTTTGGATTAGTTTTGGGTGATGAATGTAGAGCCATGATGGGGTTTGGTAGAGGTGAATCCCAATCTTGATGAGTTAGTTCAATTGAGACTAATCATTAAACTAAGGGTTAATAAATGGATAATATAATTAGAACGAATCTTAATTAAATCTGAAAATTTAGTTTGACTTGTTGGTATGTGTTAAAGTAGCTAAGTCGTATCCTTTGATACAGGACCTTGATTCAGACTCGTTCGATTGATCGTGAAAAAGTTCTTGTTTACGGAATTCTTCAATAAAGGCGAGTACTTCTCCTTTGTACTTGTGTAGTTTTCTTTACCTTTAAAGCATGGCTATATTATGTCTGATAGGTTGCTTGACCTTGTTCTTTGTCGTTATTTAAAACATCGCCGTTGAGACTTATTCTTCGTTGATCTTCGAGTATTCCAAATTCGTATCTGTATAGTCCTCGATTGGTTTTCTGTTCTATAAAGTACCGCTTGTACGCGAGTACCTAGAAGTCCATTACACACAGATAGGTTTATTTGGCATTAGAAATACCCTACCTAGTAGTGTAGGTGCATAATCGTTGGTTTTTGATTTCCGGTTGATTGTATTGATGCATCGTATACTTGTTGGACTTTATTGCATCGCTGTTTCTCCGGTTGTTCGTGCATCGTATAGCATGCACCATACTTACACGTTGCATACTAACGACTGTTAGGCTTACATTTAGTTAAGCCGTCGTTAGTCATATTGTTGCTCGATTCACTCAACCACTTGTTATTGTGGTAGTTATTAGAGTGCGAGCATATCTCCTGTTATGCCAGACAGTGACACCCTCACCGTTGTTTTAGAGGGATGAGCCGTTGGTGGCTCACCCTCAGCGTTGTTTGTTTTTGAGGGATATTGTAGCTGTGATAGCTCCCCCTAGGTATAGGGGTCTGGAGTGTGGACTCCCCAGCATCCTGTCCACTCAACCACACCTTTTGTGGTATTTGTTGTTGGAGTGGTACAGTTGTCACAGCCCTACTCACTCGGTCACACAGATGGGATGTGTTGACGGCTTGATTGGCGTCAGGGGTGACACATGTCATTGCATCATGTGCATACGTATTTCCTTTATGCATTTTCTTGTGATTGTTACATTTATATGAGCTATGGTTGTTGCACATGATTGACATGCATGTATATCTTGGTTTTATTGTTATTGCGTCCTCTTACACCTGTTTAGTTATTATTCGGTTTTATACCATGTCGTATTATATTGGTTATGCATGATTAGATAAATTCTATAATTCTTATGGACTGTACACTGCTGATTCTCTACTCCGTTATCCTTATTATGTCATGCTTATTTGTCTACTCATATACCGTAGAGTCCGCCCGGACTCACCACCCCTGCTTTCCTTTTTGTTATTTCAGATAGCAGGTAGAAGTATTTCTTGGAGCCAGGAGAGGATATAGTTGCCGGTCCCAAGTGTCGAGTTGAGTTATTTTTCGGTATTCGGTTTAGTTGTTTGTTTTCAGTACTTGTAGTTGCATTTTATTCATTATCGGGTTTTGTCGTTATCAGAGTCTTTTGGTGTTCTTTATGAATTGTAGTTCTTTTATGATTAAGGTGGCTGAGCCACCCGTTATCTTTCCTTTTGATATAAAACTGCGTGGTTGTGATTGTTTCCTATATTTTGTGATACTAGCCACCTGTGGCTAAGTTATATGGTGAGATATTATGTATATATGTCCCATATTGTCCGTCGTACGGGGGAGATGCTGTTCGATTTTCGAGGAAGCATGTGCCTCTGGGGGCGTGACACAACTCCCTCTCAGACTCCCTCTAGCCATCGCCTGCCTTTGCGCCTTCCTCTCGCCTTTCGCCGGCGAGTTCCTGCTGCCCTCCTCCGTAGAGTTGACAGCCGCAACCCTTAGTTCCCTCGTCCACTGCAGTAAGTCTGAGTCCCAGTTGCAGTAGCATCGAGCAAGACTCCTGGCGTCTTCCTGCACTCCAAATCTTCATTAGGCGTGAGTTCGTACCCTACTGTGGTATTGATTCTCGTCGTGCGTTTTCCATGTAAAAACTCTCCTTTTGTTTTCCAGAATTCTCCGAATGTGCGTCTACATCGTGGAGCAGCAAGGAGGAGTTATATTTCATCTTTAGCGGCTCATTCGTGTTAGATTCTACAAATTGCTGCGTGTATGAAGGTTTCTCTTCTCTTTTCCTAGAATTGGGTCGAAAAATAGAGGAAGCAACCAAAAGGATAGAGAATGTTCATTTTGCAAGTTGTGTATGGTAACACTCTAGGAGAGTCGTGATAACCTATTCTATTTTATAACTGGTAATGTTTTAGTTGTTCCAAACCATACTTGTGGAGTGGATACAATATCCGGTGTTGTGGTTCTCTTGCGGTTTTTGTGGGATTTCGAGTTATGGATAGGTGATGCAAGAGGTAGGTTAGGGGATAATGTTGCATACAGAGTTAACACTTTGTTTGATAATTAGTGTGACGTTGCTGGGAAATAGAGGATGATTGTTTGGTATTGAAATGGCGATGTGGGTTGTCAGTTTACTGTGTGTTCATTAGGAGTCAGAGTGTTATTTCTTAATGGGGGTTAACTTGTGTGGAGTTAGCGACTGAGTTGGAGATTGATGTGCGTGGATTTGTACTGGGAATCCTGATGCTATCTTTGACTCTTTTTCTTGTATTGCTCACATTGTCCTTCTGGACTCTAGTTGTTTTTATTGGACGTATGCACCATGTTAGTTTTTCTGATGTTTATTATTCATTTGTGATATTACGTGCTAAATGTAGTCCATTTTTACATTTGGTATAGTTATATGCTGAACCAGATATAATACATTTGGTTTATACGTGGGTATTGTGATGTATGCTGATAAAGTATTACCTTAGGCTAGGGTATGGTGAGCAGTTACATCAGTTTTATCTCATCAGCATATTGCCAATGTTGGTGAGTGCCTGAGTGGCATGTTAGACCTAGTACTCTGGTCATCTTTGGTAATTGTGCACATGTTGGAGTGTACACATGCACCATTCTTTATCAGTGCAAGGTATACCTTCATGGACGATCTAGCCATGTCCTTTGATTGCAGTTCTAGTTTATAGTAGGTGGATGTGACACTACATTACAGTCATCATACATGGCATAATTCGTGGTTAATAACCTTGCATTTCTTACTGGATTTTTCTATTTGCACATTACATGCATGTTCATTCATTATGTTGCTTGACTCATTTTCCATCTTGACTCCCTTTTTTGTTGCTCAAGGGCTTCGGAAAGAGGATGTGGACAATTCATACACTTTTTTCAAGGTTTTTAGATTTTTTTTGGCTTTACAATATTTTTCTTTTGCTTTAATTTGGTACTCATTGATGTATTTCTTGTGTGTTTCTCTTGTAGCTAGTGTTTTTGTTGCATAGTTGTTTCTGGCTTAGCGCAAGAGATTGCTATGTGACTGTCATGGGTGCTATTCCATCCTAGTGGCCATGGCAACTCACTTGGAGCGTCACATCTCTCCTGTTCATTCAATTTGTACCATGATTTTTGAGTGTTTGCATTGTTTAACAATACATATATTAGGGAACTAGGTTATCTGAGATTCTCTTAATACAGTGTGCTATGGCTTTCTTTGGTGATAATATGCATGCTATCAGAAGTCAACTTAAGGGATGTAGTTTAATTTGGAAGTACTTAATCAACTCATGTAGTTGACTAGATTTGTAAGTGAGCTCACAGATGATCACCAAATAAGATATGAAATGAGTTCATACAAATGTGCTTAAAGTATGTCTTTGAGCTTTATGAGAGATCAAGAGTGAGATTTAATAGGATTTTGTTTTAGTTAATAGGACAAGTTCAATATTTATATAGCTACGGAGATGGAATAGAAAATTTTCAGCTCTAATCTATTTGGTTTGGTTCATAAGCTTTGTTGCATTGCATTTTAGGAATTTTTATTTAAATTTCTCCTTTTGCTTTTATTGCTGAAAAAACTTTTTTTTTCTGTTATTTTTTCGTTTATATTCATAAATTTCAAGTCAACTCAGGCATTTCATTTTGCCAGTTTTATGTATTGGCTATGCATATTATTGTTCAGAATAGTTATAGAGCTACATTATTTATGCGATATATTTGTATTAAACATGTTTTTTTCGTGTTTGGGTTGAGTTTGATGTACTGATATACACTGGGTATAGACTCAACACATTAGTCATTAGTTTTAGTGTTCTCACAGTGGGACGCTTCTGTCATAAAGCAGTTCCATCTTGGATTTCTTCGACCTTGATAATTAATTTTCTAGTTTTTTTGTTAAAAAGCATTTTGCCGTCTGTTTCCACTTGTTAAGTTGCATAGCTTCCCTCGTCTCGTGAGGCTATTTAACATGCACCCTACTCTTCACCTTCACCTGAAGGCCACCGTTTTTAATTTAACATCTGATTCTGATGTGAAATATTGGGGTTGTCTTTGGAAATGCCTTTCTTAGGCTATCTATCAAATTACAACCAATTGTCTCCCTGAAGAATAATGTTATTAATTACACTTTTAGTACACTCAGAATATAGCTTATTTCATTGCCCTCATTTTACTCATTACAGTGGCGCTTTTCTATATGTTAGGGAGAAGGAAGAAATTGTATTCACACTTGAAGGTGTGAATTTTTGCTTCTTTTATCGTCTATATTGATGGATCGACAAGCTCATGACTATGCAGCAGCCATGGCATTTGCTCAGCAACAGCAGCAGCAGCAGCATGCAGGCATGCCACCTCAGCAACAGTTTGGTTTCCATCCACAGAGTCAACAGTTCGCTCACCAAGTACATGGGTCACAGTTCTTACCTCCTCATCCATCTCTCCAACAATTCCCTCCTTACCCTCGTCCGTTTCCACCGCCACAGCAGCTCTATCCTCATCCTCATCTTGGCCTCCAACAACAACAGCCATCATCAGCTGCATTTGGCCCTCACAATCCAACCTCTCATTTAATGGCTCCGCCTCCTTATGCACACCCATATGATTCAGCTCTTCCGCCTGCTGCTCCTCCTTCAGATCCAGAGCTCCAGAAGCGGATTGATAAATTAGTCGAGTATTCTGCCAAGAATGGACCTGAGTTTGAAGCTATGATCCGTGAGAAGCAACATGACAATCCCGAGTACAGCTTTCTTTTTGGTGGTGAGGGCCATAGTTATTATAGATACAAGTTATGGCTGTCAACACGAGTCTCCGGTGCACCCTTCAACCATCCTTTCCCTCCTATGTCAGTGATGCCTCCTTCCTATAATCCCATGATAAATCCATCTGCTCTAAATCTTCCTCCTTTAGGCACTGGAGCTGGTTCTACAGGTTCTCCATTGGGTGCATCTCAGTTACACCAACCTACTTATCCACCTTACTATGATCAGCATCAACAGCCTATTCATTCCCAGCCCTACATGGGACAGGCCCGATCTGATTATGAACCATCAACAAAATTCAAAGGCCTATCAGGGCCACTTCCTTCTGATGTTGGAGCCGAGCTTAATGGTGTACTTACTAATCTAACTGGCACCAAGGAGTCTATTAAGGGAGCCAAAATGTGGTTCATGCAAAGATCACCTTTTGCACCTGCTTTGGCTGAAGCTCTTAGAGATAGAATTTTTGCTCTAGAAGATGCTGAGAGGCAGATGCATATTATTTTTCTAGCCAATGACATCCTCTTCGACAGGTATTGAAAGTGTTTTGCATGTATGATTGTTGTATACTTGTTTTCATTGTGAATACTCTTACTTGCTGATTCCTCAATAGTTAAGCGGCATGTGTGATTATTTCAGTTTATACTTCTTGCTTTGGCTACGAGTAATCTCACTGGCTCATTCTGTAACTTAACAGTTTGGTTTTATGTGTGGATATTGCCTGTTTCTACCATCAGTTGACCTTTATTTATTTATTGCATATCAAGCATAAGATTGGCTTAGGTTCAATAGGATTATAAGATGCCCAAATACTTTTGGCAAATAATGTTGTCTCTGATTGAAGTTAAGTGCACAAGTAGCATTTAGTTACTTCTCACATGTATGGCAATCTTGGTTTATGAACAAAAGAATGGTAAAAAAAGAATCTTAATTTCTTCAAGGCATTGGAGAAAGAAATATCTTGTTAAATATTGAATACCAGGAATCGTGTGTACAATATAAAAATGATGGTCATACAGGTTGGTATTACCACTATAATGGTTTAACTGTAAGGGTGTGATTTCTACTTCTGTAGTTTCAAGCATTGATATCCACATCTGAATACTTGGCTCTCTATTTTAGACATTAAAATCTACTAGATTTTACAAACCATCTTGATAGATGTGTATCTTTCTTTTATTTGTAATTTGTTTCTGAAAACAAGGTATTCTTAGATCCTTCCTTTGCTCACATAGCTCATCTTTTAATCTTAAACTACAATCTCTATACCTTAATGTTTTATTTGAAATAGCACATTAAGTTAATATGCTTGCGGTATTAGGAGTTACTTGTACTACATTATAGAATCTGAGATCCAAACGATCGCACATACACCGTTAGTTAGTTGATCTATTGACTTGGCAGAGTTAAGATAGAACTCCAGTTCATAAACAAGATAATATTTGGGAACATATGTTGCTATTTTCTTTTATTTTTTCATTCCTGTCTTTGCTATCTCTATAATCAGACAAGTTTTTCTTTACTTTCTCCTATCCTCCCCCTGGCAATTCCTCCATTCTCACCATTGCTTTATTATTATTCCTTTTTTATGCTTGGGAAAACATATGGATCATCGCCTCCAAAGTTTAGTGTATCATCCTGTTTCAACCTTATTTTTTTGTAGCTTGCAACGCCGGATCAATCCTCAAGAGCTTGATAATGAAGCACTTGCATTTAGACCGGTGCTGGGGTCCATGCTTGCAAGGATTTACAGTAATCCTCATAACAAAGATGCTAATCAATCTCGTCTTGAGAAGATACTACAGTTTTGGGCTTCTAAAGAAGTATTTGACCAAGAAATCATCAAAGGCCTTGAGATAGAAATGACTGGTGGATTACCTTTCCGGTCATATGCACAAAAGGAAATGATGAGTGTATCAGATCCATCGAGTTTCATAGGTTACCCTCTCTCTCTTATATATATATATATATAATTTCATTAATCGTGTCAGATCCTTAGACACTCATGGTAAGAATTGCTGTTTTTTTTGCGGGGGTTTTGATCATTGTTTTGCAGGCTTAACATCTCAACAATGGCCCGACAAACAAAACCCAAACTTGAGTTCGGTTGGTCAACAAGATGCCGGTAAACATCTGCCTGCTACGTCAACCCCACCTTTTGCACCTGCTGCCGGTCAGCCATTTGCAATGAACCAAGTACCTGGTGGCATTTTCCCAGCAGCAGCCCAGAGTTCTCTCCCTGCAGCAGTACCGATCCAACCACCTATTGGCATAACTGATCAAAGTCCTCCACCTTACCCACTGTTCCCACCTGGGCTCATTCCTGGCATGGTGAGAAAGATGCAGATTGGCAGCGGTGTGCCCTACTCTCCTTTGAGCCCACTTGATATACCAACTGTGGTTCCCCCGCCCACCGTGACTCCTTCTGAGATTCTTGACCGTGTGTCCAAGTTCTTCAAGGAGATTGGAGAGGTCAATCCATCAGAAGGCCCAATGGCGCAATCTGATTTAAAAGATGAATACCATGACTATGAGAGAGATTCTCCTGTTCGAAAGGGTGGGGCATGCATTCCTCCACCTCCTAACTTGCAGATGGACCCTGAAACTGGTTCCTACCCTGATGGCAGTGTAGACCGCAAGGCAGAGAGTAGCTCAGGGAGGTTAGGTCTCGGCGCAACGGCAAATCCAAACGAGGTGAGCCAGTATGATGACGTCTACACATCTTACCGCAAGCAGAGAAGCACCAACTATCATTCTTCTATGAGTTCTAGAACTGGTGCTAGGTAATTTTGCAAAGTAAACGGTTTATTCGACCTGTGTCTAAATCCACAATGTTGGGAAACATGTAGTAGTGTTTGCAACGTTCGCTCGACTTCATTTCCGATGGATCATTGTGGGAAGTTGTTAATTGCCTGTGTACTTTTATGCTCGGTCATCATATAGTTCTTAATAAAACTGTGATTGTAATTGTCTAATTAATTATAATCGATGAGATCCATATCTTCACATAATCTTACAATTCTTTCTCTTAACTCTTACAACCGTCAAGCAATGGACAATCGCCATATGACTTTATAACAATATGATATGTTGGCTCTGTGTGGTTTAAAGAAACCTTAAACATAATCTATCTCATTGTCTAAGTCAATTCTATTATTAGTATTATTATTATTCTTTTACTTGTGTTTTAAACAATTCAATATTTAATTACAGAAGAATTTTTAATTCCTTCTCTTCATTTCCATACACATCATCTATTCACATCTATGCGAAAGCTCACTTTAACCATACAACCAACCTCTACAATTACCTCCTTCCATTTGTCATCTTTATACATATATGTTCTTTTTAAAATAAACAGAACAATAATTTTTCATCCCTACTAACTATTTTTCATTCTTCTAGCTACTTTGATCCTTATAATAATGATACATGTTCCTAGAAGGAGCTGAGCATATGAGACCAGCCATCTTGCTGTAAGAAACTCTCCAAGTGATCCTGCTCTGTTTTCCCCTCCAGCTTGGGGATATGACCGAGCAACACGGCTGCCTCCTCCATCATCTCTTCATCAGTACTACAAATCGAATCTGGCATGCGACGACCCGGACCCACGTTACTACTGCCTTCCGCATCCATTTGGAGTAATATTCTCGTGTCTTGCTGCAGGGACACCGAACTGGAAGGGAGATCAGAGAAGCAGGCCATTTGCCAGTCTTCTTCTTCGCTGTCAAACTTGATAGTGTCCATGTAAGAGGGAGGGAGGGGTGCTGCTGAAGAGTTTTTTGTAGCGACTACGGAGTCCATGCTTGGCTTCGAGTTGGAGGTGATGATTCCCCTGCTCTTGCAGAATACTCTGCACAGGACCCAATCTTCCTGTTCCAATGGTACAACGCATGCATGCAGGTCAGTGTACACTCCTTAATGATCTAGCTAGCTAGCTAGCTCAAACAACATTAATTCTCCACTGGTGATTCCCACTTAATTTCGTGCTTCCTTATTGCGTTAATTAATTTTAAGATTTAGTTAAGTCGATGGCAAATTGACAGCGAGCAAATTAAAATTAGGACTCCGTAATTTAGAAAATTCTACCGTGCAATGGACCTGCGAAGACTCTCTCGATTCCAATCTGAACTCATGCATGACCCAGTTGGTCTTCTTCCCCATTGGAGCTCTTCCTCGGTAGAAAACCAAGGTCTTCCTCATTCCCACCAGCTCCCCTCGCCGGCTCACTCGCTGGTCCTTCCCCGTCGCCTTCCAATATCCACTTTCGGTTGCGCGGTTCGTGCGTTTCCCCGTCGCATATTTTCGGTCCCGGCAGGTGAAGAAGTACCACTCTTTGCCTCCCACACAAGCCATCTCTGTCATCGCACACATCAATCTTTCGTTCATTTCATTTTTCAACAAAATCAAACTAGCTACTCATAGTTCAAATCCAGCGAAATTTCTTTCATTCATTTGTCCGGTCAGGAGGAATATTCAGAATCTGATAATATCTATCTATCTATCTATATATACTTGTAGCAGTACTTTATATCGCACCTGGAAGATCCCATGGCTCGAACTTGTTGAGGTTGAGGTCGATCATCATACTGTGATTTGCTGTGTTCATCACCTTCTTCTCAAGGTAGTCGCAAACGAGCTCCTCGTCGCGGGGGTGAAACCGAAACCCTGGTGGCAACCTTGCCTCCGCCATGCTCAACAAGCCCGAGTTCATCTCCGATGACTACTTTTTCTTGTTATCGTTATCGCTGTTGTTGTTAATTAAGATGCCATGAGATGAAGACTGGGACGGAGGCCTAAATATAGGCAAAAAGAAAGAGCCAATAGCTCATCTTTTTAATGAAAAGCCCTTTATTTGATTTTTTTTTCTTTTGCCCTTTCTTTCTTTGAACAGCCATGTTTTGCTCGATTTTTATATTTACAATTTTTTTATACATTTCCCCCCCCGAAGTTAAGTGTAGAAATACCATTGACTAACCATACACGTCAACAACGAAGCATGCATGTTCATAAATTTTTTTAAGTAAATCCAACGAATGAAGTTGACTTTGCAAATATATGCATTGAAAATCTAGCAACATTTAATCATAAGAACACGTGGTAAAAATTGGAAAGTCAAATTCATTCAATTTTGACCAGCGCAAAGTTGTATACGATTTTAACTATTACTCTAATTAACCTTCATTATTATTATTTTTCTCTAAATACATAAATACACAGATCCGACAAATCCAGACAAATATTTAAAAAACAATAAATCCGATTAGTATAAATTATCTTTTTTCATAACAAGATATACATATCCTTCAACTAGCATCATGGAATCTTGGCAACTTGACCTATAGATATATATGATCCTTTCATACCCTTCTCTTTTCATTGAAATGGACTTGGAGTTATGGCCTCACCTCACATCTCTATCCAGCTCTCACATGGGCTTCATGTGGTGATGGCCACGTGGCCAATCATTCATCCTTTGATCATGATCGGACGACAAAGAATTTGTCTTGAATGGCCCCTTTGGGGGGCCATCCCTAATAAGCAGCCAAGCTAGGCATGATAAAGCAGTTAATATTATTCTAATTAAAAAAAAAAATCATATACAGAATGCCATATCCTCTAATAAGATGCCTCCTAATACAGTGCCAATATTGTGACATTTCTAATTGTATTTCATTGAATTTACTTATCCTTTTGTCATTTTAGTGATGTGCATGTTTTTGTTGTAAATTTAAAAGGACAATAGAATGATAACGATGGATAGGAAGAATAATAATTAACTGAGATCATTAATTAGCAATTCATGTGGGAAAAATTGTTGAAATATTATTTAGTTTGAAGTTCAAATATGAACAAGTGAAAAAAGGAAGACAAGATCAAGACACCCATTTAGTGACTCAAATTTTCAATTTTTTTATTATTATTTTGATCGGACAAGTAAATGGATGTCTTGATCAATATGCTCAATGATGAGAGTTTTAAAAAGTATGAATTATGTAAAATGGCAAAAGAAAAAAAAAGGTTGGTCAAGTAGATCATCTCAAAAGAATAAAATGGATTGTTTGATGTGGAATTTGCCATTTATGTACTTAAATCCAAAAATAATAATGGGATGCAAAATTTTGAAAAAACAGAACAATAAATTTAGTAAACATGTGGAGTACTCTTATTATTTTCTTAGCAACTATTATGATAATCTATCGTTTTAGTGTTTATTCATAATATTAAGTAAAGAGAGGCAAACAAATACCCGAAGCAATAAATTTGATGATAATTAAAGGGCAAAAGGAATGCCTTTTATTTCAAAGTTATTGAAAGGAGACATCGATCGATCGTCACTTTTAACACACCCATCAAACTCTCTTTTTAACACGATTGATATTATAAGTAAAAAGGAAAATAATTTATGAATATTTATTCTATAAAATTATTGATCGTTCATAGATATAGTTAAACAAAAAGAATTGTGATACACTGAATGAAAAATTCAATGAAACGCTCAGTGAATGATGTGACATTTTGTATGCACATGTCCGATTATCGCTCGGACACCATTGGCGGCCTCCAACCTCTGTCCTGAATCAAACTATACCCTGGGGGGCACGGTGAACCCGTCGGGGTCACTGCATACAAAGTGTCACGTCATTCACTAAATTTTTCCTTAAGATTTTTCACTGAGCGTATCATTTTCCAAACAAAAATTATCACTTCAAATTAGTAAAACTAAAGATTCATTAATTCGATGACCTCATATATAAATTTTGAATAACCTCTAGTTACAAAAGAAATTACAATGATTAGTTTTCTATTTCAAATAAGAAAACATGAATAATTATATAAATTTGATGTTGATCAATTAACTGTAAATTGCCTTTAAATCACTAATTGAATCTTAAATTTTATCCTTTGTCCCTATGTCAGAAAAGTTCATTTTCACTCCCTACATATAAAGTTTCATTTGCTTCAGCTCCCTAATAAATATTATTTTACCTAATTGTCCTTATTATTTTTAGGTACAAAAAGTCCAAAATGAGGTATAGTTCCTCCTAAATTCAGTATCATATAATTAAAATCTAGTATATTTTTTATCAGATTAAGTACCATACTTTTTATACGTATAAAAAGTCCATGAAAATGTATAATTCTTCCTAAATTCAGTATATTTCAATTAGGAATTAGTATATATTCTATCAAATTGAGCATAATTTTTTTTCCACCGGACCAATTGATTAGGAGTTAATGCCTAATTACCCTTATTATTTTAGGTACAAAAAGTTCAAAATGAGGTATAATTTCTCCTAAATTCAGTATAATATAATTAAAATCTAATATATTTTCTATCAAATTAAGTACCACACTTTTTATCCGTATAAAAAGTCCAAAAAAGTATAATTCTTTCTAAATTCAGTACATTTTAATTAGAATTTAGTATATGTTCTATCAAATTGAGCATAATTTTTTTCCCACTGGACCAATTGATTAGGATACCAATTGATTAGCTTAGGATAAATTGATTAGATCATACTCAATTTGATAGAAAATATACTGAATTTTAGTTAAATTATGCTAAATTTTAAAAAAAATTATAGTTTTCAGACTTTTTGTATCTAAAAAAATTGAGAGGTAATTCAGTAAATCTGTAGTTAAAACATATGAAATATTGTATGTAGGGAGTGGAAATAAATTTTTTCTGATGCAGGAACTGAAGAGAAAATTAAATTTCCATGCAGAGAATTTAAGATAATTTTTCCATCAATTAAATTATATTCATGAATGCAAACAAACGAACTTGTCTCTTTCATCTGCCCTACTTTTTACTTTTGCAATTCACATCCTTAATATGGATAGATTTCTAGGAATGTGGCTTACTCTCTTTCCAAGGAGAGGAGATATTGTTCTCGGTCTTTTTGAGTAGAAACTAATTAATTTGAATTTTTCAATGATAAAAACTCAACAAATAAATTATATATTTTCCCAACAAATTAATAACGATCAGTTTCTGTTCCAATCTATATAATTCTACTTAAATATTCAATTCATATAAAAAATATCAAACTTATTTGTAGGAAAAAAACATTTATTTTCCAGTGAGAGATATATTATAATGTTTTTGACGATTCGGGTCTAATTAAGAGTTGTATTGATTAGGATTTACATTATTTCTTTTTAAGACGGCAAAAGATGATTCATTCATTTTAGCGTCTCCGTTAATCTGTCCTAAGACTAACACGGAAGAGATAAATCATTGAGATTATTAGTCTGGACAATGACAAACACATAAAGAAGGATAGACATTTGATTTTATCAAGATTTGACCCCAAACCTGTAATGCCTCACACTACAAAAAATACCAGGCTTACCGATGGAATTTACCGACGGAATTCCGTCGGTACAAACCATTCCCGATGGAATTTCGACGGAAAAATCAACGACGGAAAATTATTTGTCGGGGGTAATATTTCCGACGGAAATATGGGTCCGTCGGCAAAAGAAATTTACCGACGAAAATACATTCCTGTCGGAAAATAGCAAGGCCAAGGGAAAACAATCCTCCGACGGAAACGCTTCTTCCGTCGGGAAATTCCCGACAGAAACACTGTTTCCGTCGGGAATGTTCCGGCTGAAATAAATTTTCTATCGGAAAATTTCCGACGGAAACTCTGATTCCGTCGGGAAAATTTCAGACGGAACTACTATTTCCGTCGGTATTTTCGAAATATCGTCGATAAATATCGTAAATTTTGTCGATACATTACCGACGGAACCCATAGTTCCGTCAATATTCCTTCGGAAATTTAAAAAAAAATTAAAATAAAAAACTTTTTTATCTTGTCCA
The DNA here is from genome assembly GCA_024364735.1 of Boesenbergia rotunda. Classification (NCBI taxonomy): domain Eukaryota; kingdom Viridiplantae; phylum Streptophyta; class Magnoliopsida; order Zingiberales; family Zingiberaceae; genus Boesenbergia; species Boesenbergia rotunda. The sequence goes on from JAGFNQ010004446.1 coordinate 363,021, forward strand.
ATTAGATACTAACATTACAAACATTTACATACTAACATTACAATAATAGAATATAATCTTTTCACATACTAATAACACAATACAATATTCACATACTAAAACATAATACATTCACACATTTTCACATTTGACAACAAAAATATAATCTTACTCAAACAAACATTATGAATATAATACAACATAATAATACAATATCAATATTCCATGATAGCAACATTCATAAACTATAATCCAGTAATATAACTGGATACTCGGTGGCCTTCAGGTAATGCCAGCAGCGCATGCTCTTTCTTTAAATTTTCCAGTAATATAACTGGATACTCGGTGGCCTTCAGGAGTAAATCTGTATAAAAATTATATTAAATTTTGAAAATTTTTAATAACTAAACTTAAATTAATAATAATCATAATTACTTACGATTCTCCAACAATTTTCAGAGTCTTGTAGCCACGGAGTACTACTGGCTACTGACCTGACTGCTGCTCGTCCTACTGCTGTGCCATAATAGTATCTGCACAAAAAAATTTCTATAGATCATTATAAAGTTTGGAGACATGATCATATAAATAAGAAATAAAATGAATACATAACTTACATGATAAATCAAAAAATATTGTATCCAATTTTATCATTAAGATTATATTAATCAATAGTGGCATCTTCTAAATACTCATCGCTAGATTCTATTAGTTCAACATTTTCGTCACTGCTAGACATATCTCCATCATCTATATCCTCGTATGTGACATTAATATCTACAAGTAATTGGGATGTAGACTGGAGTTGCGAATCAACTGAATATCTCTCTACATAATCATTTTGCATTGCATCCTGATTTAGAGGAGTGATGGTGTTCGGCATTTTTATAGTTGACCGAGCCTTCATTCGACAAACAGACATCCATTGACTAGATCTTCGTCTTCTCGTAAGGTATTCAAGATAGAAAACTTGACCCGCTTGTACTCCAAAGATAAAAGGTTCAAACTTATTGAACATTTTGTTCGCATTCACCTCAACTAAATTGTAATTTGGATGTATTCGAGTACCTGTTCTTGGAGTCGGATCGTACCATGCACATTTGAACAACACACATCTTTTTAAAGGTAATGCAGGGTATTCAACCTCTATGATTTCGTCGAGTATTCCATAATAATCGAACTCAATGTTACTATTCTCCATAGATCCTTTGACGCAGATACCAGAATTGTAGGTTAACCTGTTTGATTCTCGGTGTCTGGCATGGAATTTTAGGCCATTAACATAGTAACCAGAGTAAACCATTATTTTACAGAGATGACCTGATGCAAGATTCAATATCCTATCATATTCGACATTTGAAATTCTACGATCTTTCACCTATGAAAATAAATTTAACATAAATTAGAAGATTGAATAATATTTCTTAAAACTCAAAATTATTCAATTAAAATTGTTATAACTTACATATATTTGAAACCATAATGCAAATTCGGTCTCTAACTTTGCAGCTGTCTCACTAGCACCAAAAGATTGATTTTGCATATATAATTGTTGTTCATATAAGCTGACAAAGAATTTATTAGATAATTAAAACATTTAAAATAATGCAGTATTAATGTAACGACGCGTGCCAATTGGGCAGCCGGAAGCCGAATTGCTACGACGACAGCTGAATTGGCACGCTAGAACCACCGGCAGCCAAATTGACATGTCGGCGTGCCCAAGGACCGCCCGAGATCCGAACGGGCACGCCGGCAGCCCAATGGGCCAGCCGATCCAAATGGGCAGCCGCCCCAAATGGGCCCCCGACGGCCAAATTGGGCCGCTGGCAGCCCAATTGGCCTGCCGGAGTGCCAATTGGCAAGCCGGCAAGCTAGGGGTCGGCTAGGGGAGGACGCCGGCGTGCCCCCAGGCCGCAGGGGCACGCCGCCGTGCCCCCAGGCCGCAGGGTCACGCAGGGGCACGCCGGCATGCCCCCTGGGCCGCCGCCGTGCCCCCAGGGCCGCCACCGTGCCACCTAGGCCGCGTCCGTGGCCCCAGAACCGCCGCCGAGCCCCCTGGGCCAGCGACGATTCTCCTGGGCCACCGGCGAGGCTGTGGGGCGTTGGCGACGGGCCTGGGGCGGCGCAACCCCTTAGGGGCGTGGCCACAGGGCCGGAGGCGCGGAATACCGACGAGGAGAACGATCGAGCGAGAAACGCGTACGGACGAGACGAGGAGAACGATCGAGCGGCGCCGACAATCGCGAGCGAGGAAGAGAAAAGACGCGCGCGTGTGAGGGGGGAATCGGGTGTGTCCTAATTTTATCAAGGCTGACCGACAGAATACCGACGGACCTAGTTCTGTCGGTAAGATTTTTCGCGTCGAAATATTTAGTCATTTTCGTTTGCCGCCGAAAACCCCTTTAACCGGTGTTTCGTCGGAAATTTCCGACGGAACAAGATATCCGTCGGGAATTTCCGACGGGACGTCCTTTTCCGTCGGAAATACAAAATTTTTTCCCAAAAAAATTTTTTTCGACGGAAAGGGCTGTTCCGACGGCAATACTTAAAATTTTTTCACCGAAAGGGCCTTTTCCGACGGAAAGGGCTGTTCCGTCAGCAATACTTAAAATTTTTTTGGCAATACTTAAAATTTTTCCGCCGAAAGGGCCTTTCCGACGGAAATGGCTGTTCCGTCGGTCTCCCGACGGAACAACGCTTACGTCGGGAATTCCAACGGAACAGCGCATCCGTTGGAAATTTCCCGACGGAAGCGCTGTTTTCGTCGGAACCCTTTGTTCCGGGCCGGAAGGGATTTTCAATTTACCGACGGGAAAAACAGAATTTACCGACGGAAAATTTATTCCATCAGTAAATTCCGACGGAATACAAATTCTGTCAGAAAAATACCGAAGGAATAAATTTCTGTCGGTAATTCCGTCAGTAATCCTGAATTTTCTTGTAATGTCATGCGCTAGCTACACACTCCCATTAAAAACATAATGAAGGTGGTTACTTTCAGATCCGATTAATTGAAGAAACATAATGAAGTTGAAGTCGGAGTAATATTGTTAGCACTTTTAATTAATTTCAAAAGTGATCTTTGTGCATTCATTAATTATATTCTACCGGCCTTAATCACAAAGTTAGAAGAACACTTTAGCTAGGAATCATCTCTTTCCGTTCCTTTAATCTTCATTTACTAGTCTATATCGACTTTGTATCTACAAGGCTTTACTCTCGATCGAGTTTAATTTATAAATGTTGGACTAGGTAGCTGATTAATCTGGGGTGACCGGTCTGATCCCATAAAAATTTCCCATCGGTCACTAAGGTAAATCGGGAAGCGCTTGTGGTGGACGGTCTAAAAGCCCAACATCCCAAAGTTCGCGCACCATTTGGAGGATTTTTTTTTTGCAAAATACGCTGTAGCTGGGAATCAAACCGTGGATGCCATGGATAGCGACTAGTTACCCTACCGCTGCACCATAGCCCCGGGGGCAAATAATGTTGGACCAAGTAGCAGATGAACCTGGGGTACCCGACCCGACCCGACCCCACGGAAGTTTCCCAATTGTCACTAGGGTAAATCGGGAAGCGCTTGCGGTGGGCGGTCTAGAAGCCCAGCATCTCAGGGTTCACGTCCCATTTGGAGGAAAAATTTCTACAACTTACGCCGTAGCCAAGGATCGAACTACAAATATTTAAGATAATGACTAATCATCCTACCGCTGCATCATAGTTCGGGGACAAGTTTAATTTATATCATCTAGCAATACCATATTTATGTATAAACATGCATCCTATTAATTGCATGGTTCAGAAAGAAACTATCACTACAAGAAAAAATGCTTTTAATGACATTGAAAAGTGTCATCATATATTACTTATACTGACATTTTTGATATAGTGACATTAAGTTAAAATGTCCTCTATAGTGATGTCGTCTAAAGTATTATCATTTATGACAATTCTTAATGTCACTATAAAATAAAAATAGTGACAATATTAATAGCATGAATAATTGTTATAGTGACAAAAAATAGTGTCACTATAAGATTTGTAATGACATTTATATATGTTGTTTTATTATAGTAATGATGACAAATTTATATGTCCTTTAAAATTATTTATCAAGACAATTATAAGTGTCTTGAATTTTATTTATAGTCATAATAAAAAATGTCACTAATGATAATTTATAAAGTTAATTTAAAATGTCTCGTTATGTAATTTATAATGACACATATAAATGTTTGCTAGATTAGTCTATAAGGACATTTAAAATTATCATTAATAATTATTAATTATGACATTTCGAAATATCTTCATATGAGTTTTATAATGATATTTTTATCTATATGATTTGGTGTTTTATTGTGACAAAAAATATCATATATTAATAAATATCACCCATTTTTAATATTTTCATGATATAAATATTTACACATATAACTAATTAACATAAACACAAATAAATATTTTAAATTGAAATTAAAATGTTAATCAATAATTGTCAATTTTTTTGCAATACAAGACTGTCAAATTGGTCACCTTAAAAAATATCTATGCACTAATCACAATCACAAATGTACCCAATATATTTAGTTTAAGAACTAGCAAAAAATTAAATCTCTCCTAAAGCAAAACATAACCAAACTTTCAAACTTTGCTGCATCTTCAATCTTCAACCATCACATCTTGAACAAAATCCAATATTCTTGTCACCTACAAAAAAAATCATATATTAATGTGTAAATAAAATAAAATTAAAACAAACAAATCTCGACAATACTAATATTGGCTCTCCAAAAAAACTCATTGATCTTGATAAATGAAAGATGTCCTTCAAATTTGCCAAATCTAAAAGATATCTATTCATATCGCTATTTAAGTTTCTTCATATACACTATTACAAGCAAAGCCAGATAGATGCACATGACCATGAAAAAAGAAGCTAGGTATGAATGAATGCAATTAAACTGATATATATGGTTTATGACTTGTCATATGAATTCCATGGCTCACATACAGAAAGACTCACATGTACAATAACTTTTATTGTTATATTTAAACACCGTGCATCACTATTTGTTTTCACTGACTGCTAGCTACAATTATTATAACAAAAAGTTTTCAATTCTTTGTTACTTCAAGAGCGGCATTTCGACTGTTCTGCAAAATGCCCTCCATCCTAAATTGGAATTCTTACAATAAAAACATCACCTCTTGAATTATTAACAACTTGGTTGGTGAAAAAGTCACATAAAAATTGTTGTTCCAAGAATAATGGCAAAAAAGGAGATACAAGGCCGAACACAACCTTATGAAGTAGTACTTAAAGGAAATAAAATTAGAGCCCTTACCTTTTCATCTATCGACATTAGAGTGCTCAGCTGATTGTCAAGTATTCGCACAACAACATCAAGTGGATTCATGGTATCAATCATATCCAGGCCACCTCCCTAAACAAGTGTATATAGAATGAGCGTTCACAATTTCAAGATTTCAATCAGACACACATTTGCAGGATTATACCTGAGAAGCATTCACTGTTTAAATTATTGACTTCACTTGTTCAGTCATATTTTGCATTTCTCTTTCAATAAAGTCTGCTTGCTCATACCTGACATTAACAGATGATTCAGCTTGCAGCTAATGATATATAGGTATACTTCTCAAACACATCAATTTGTAACATCTTCTAAGGAAAATCTAGGAGAAAAATAAAATTCAAACAAAAAAATAATGCTAATACTGGTAAGTAACTACAAGTATCAATTTGTATACTAATGCAATTTTGAGTGGATACACGTATTAGCTAAATTGTGTCTGCTTTGAGACCAATTCATAAATCTTATGAAAGGTGCCTCTACTTTGCTTGTTGTCTGTCATAATACCAAAGCTAATCTTGAAATGAGTATCAAAGACCAAAGTACTTTCTCCCACTTCAACTACAACAACAATATTAACATCAACAAGCAGCATTAATACCAAAGCTAATCTTTACCAGTTGATTGTTGCGACTCAGCAGTTTTTGCTTCTGAGGAAAGCAAATTAAATTTTGCTAGCACCAACATGTCGAGTGGTGATGGCTCATCATGGAATATACATGTGCCGGGTGAGCATAAGGATTAGAGTGATTCTGCCCGAAAAGGCAAACACTATTTTGCTATACATTTGAATTGGCTATGTTTCAGATTTGTTTTCAGTCAATATTATCATTTTATTAGGCAATAGTGTAACTTACATCCCCTAGTTTTTATTCAGCTACACTTTTCTCAAAGAAACAAGTGCAAGAATCTATCAATCAGACCATTTGATAATCCCACATATTTTGATGCAGGATTTATCAGGGGGTACATATGCAGACTGTGTTGCTCCAAGGTCTTTACTCCAAAGAACAAATTACAGATTGCCATAAAATTAGTTCAACAATTCTGGAAAACAATTTTTTAATCAGATAATAAAATTTATTTTGAAAACCATCAAAATAAATAAATACGCCAATCATTACTAAATGTACTGAACAAGAATAGCATCATTCACAATATAATTCTAGGATTTCCAATAGAATCTATTTTCTCTACTAGTATGAACACAACCCATCCTAATGAATGAATCAAGATTCATTTGAATTAATCAGCTCTAATTATTTCAAGCAAATTCCAAAGATTGTGGATGACTAACTGCCACAATAGTTTGTTCTGGTACTATGAGCAACTGTGCTATCTCCAATTTAAACTTTTAGAAAATTAAATAAAAGCATGAAGTACTTGGCAACCATAATCATGTTACAACCTACCCTACCCAATGTACATTTGTATTGGATTAGCATTTCGAACTAGAACAATTTTGTCATTATTTATTGTAGAAATACAGTAATGTTTAAGGATGCTACAACTCAATATTATGAAACCACAATAACGTCAAGGGTGAAGGAAGGAAATAAAATGTAATTCTAAAACTTCAATATGAAATTAATCACTCAACTAACATTGAATCTCTCACTGAAGTAGCTTCGTCTTCTAAAAGCAATGACCGTTCGTCTTTGTATATGCGCTCGGCTCCCGCTTCCATGCTCTCCAGAGCTTTGTCAACCTTGAGGCTCAAAAAATAAACAGAAAATTAGAAGACGCTAAATATGATTGGAACATTTAAGCCAAAAGCTTCTTTAAATCATCTAAATTAGGAATTTATTCGAGATTATTGCAAAAGCATTTATGGAAAGGCTGGAGTTTGGTTTGTGATTGGCAAAAAAGTTAATAAGATCTCTTACTCAAATTTATGCAGGATGCATTTATATGGTATTGGTGAATGCACATCCAATTTTATGGGTGGAACATAAATAGATAGGTTATAGATAACCTTTCATGTCAACACTTTGGGGAATGTATCAGATGTAGATCTGCCTCATAAACATGTGTTGATGTAGATGGATTTTTAGAAGCATATATATCGATTGAGTAGAGCGACATTAATACAGTGTACCATAACACAAGTTGATTTTTCAAGCATCAAAGTGAAAAATAAATTTCCAAATAGAGAGAACATGTGATAAGAGTGAGTGGCCAGATCCATCACCCATCAATAACTAAATATCTGCAAATAATCACGTTTTTGATATAATTGGTCAAAACAAAAAGTACCTTAATTGGTAACATCTGACTGGCCAACTGCAACAGCAATACCTCTGTAATGCTGATCAAGGAGTTTCAACAGAGCCCAATATACGAACAAGCATCTTCAACTGGTAAGCAAATAGAGAAGCATATCTGTGTCTGCTTATCTGCTCAGGTAAGCAAACACAGATATGCCAACAAGTTCTATTATTGTTCATGAACATGTGACAAGTTTAGCTCATGAACACATGAACACAAACAAGTCAAAGTTAAACTTGCTGATGCCCACATTTTGCATAAACTGAAAAGCAAAAGAATTGAAGATAGTTCACTAAATCTCTCCAATGGAGGAAAGTGCTATATTATAAACTTAGTCACTGTTTGTTCATGGATGTTTGACTCGTTTCAATGAATTATCTAGGAACTTGTATTAATCAAAAGAAAAACTGTGATGCCTAACTTCAAATAGAATAGGAAGCCAACCTGGCCCACTTAAAGGATTAAAACACGTATATTTGAACACGGTAAACATTATTCTAACGCATACCTAAAATGATAATCAACTCAGAACCTTAGTTCCACTTTACTGATCTAAGTCAAAACATCCTCAATTCATCCAAGACCAAACAACACCAACAATCCATACCCAAAAAAACCATGCACGTAGATTTCCTCTGCTCTCTTATTTTCTGATCTGATAAACCAAGCCACCACAGCAACCTCAGATGAAGTTGCTCCTCTCCGATAAACCCCCAATCCAGATCAACGCAAAGAAGAGAGGAGCTGCAAACAGAGGTTGATTAGGCTCGACATGAGGTAACCATTGCGTGCGACAATCGGTAGAAAACACAACCACGAAGAAGGCAGCCGGGGGAAAGAAAGGCAAAACAACCACAACACTAAGCCCCTTACCTAGTTATAGCCGGAGAAAAAGGTCTGAGGCGCCAGTTCCGACAATGGATTGGGCAAGGGCGAAGAAAGGGAAATCTCGAAGAATCGCTACGGCGTCGGCACTGGCTCCTGTTGATCGACGATGGCGAGGGGAGTACCGGTAAGACACCGAGCGGTGATTGTCATGCGCCATAGCCGCCCTTCTCCGACACCCACAACAATCGAAAGGAGGGATGGCTGGCTCGGCCGGCGATCGCGCTAGGCTGGGCATCGTAATGCCGATCGCGCAGAGGAGAAGATTGTCGGCGACTTGCTTGCGAGAGGGTGAGGGGGCGGCGCTCCAACCTTGTTCGCATGCGACGAGAGGGGAAAGGGAAGATCGCAAGGAGAGGCGGCGCCCTTCCGGCTGTCTTCGCGTGCGCAAAGGAGAAAGGATTGTCGGCGAGGATGTGTTCGGGCGGAGATGTTAGGACACGGCAAAGGGACGGGTGAAGAGAGGTATTTATAAAACTTTTATAATATATTTATATATATATTAAATTCCAAAATTTAAATTTTTCCTTAAATAATTCCAAATTAACATATGAACCGTATTTTTAAAAAGTTTAGGTTAAAAAAATTAAATAATTTTGATTAATTTATAATATCCACATGTTTAATTTATAATGACATTTATAAAATGTGTCATGATAAAGAATCTAATCAGATATTTTATTTATAAAATTAATCTATTTTAATAAGTGTCATTATAAATAGTTTATAATGACATTTACTATTAAGTGTCATAAAGTAAATGTCACAATAGGTGTTTTTTCTTGTAGTGTATGGTAATCTTCTAAATCCTTGGATATTTGAGATTATTGAGAATATCAACTACGAATCGTATTGTACTTGGGATCGATGATTAAGAAGATCAAGACTCAGCAGACTTTTCTTAAGTTCGATTGATTGGGTTAAGATTTGGAAACAATATTTTATACAAAATACCTTTGATACGATCGAGCGAAAAAACCCGAAAAAATTACATTTTTAATAAATTAATTTTTATTGTTTTTAATTTCAATTTTTTTATACGAAATTCAAATTGACCATCCATATTGGTGGTGATGATGCTGATATAGAAAATGAATTTTAGCATTTTTATTTTTATGGACAAATCACCTAAATTACACATTTTTTAAATAATATTAGTTAATCTTCTTATATGAATTTATAAATAATACGATCAAAATTGAAAAAAAAAGTATAATTTAACGGATTAAAAATATAATTTTCTCTTGGCGGGAGAGAATGAAAACAGCGTGCACGAATGAATTTACAGTTTAATTACATAGCTCGATGGATTGCCGCAATCAATCAAACAGTCGTTGCCGGCGCCGTCTCCTGTTCCGCTGCGAGGGAGGAAGACATCTTTATGAACTCCAAGCAATCCTTGATCATCGCCTCGGCGTGGAAAGAGTTGGACCGCCGGCACGCACCGCCGGAGACCAAACCTCGTCTGCCTCCGGCGCCAGGTCGCCACCGTGAATCGCCGGGGACGTAGAAGACTCGCTTCATGGCTCGGAGGAATCTCCGGACGAGGAAACAGAGAGCGTGGAGCTTGACTCGAAGCAGGGGGATTAAGAGGCTGCTGCTACGGCAGTGGAAGCGCAGGCGAACTCCTCCCCCTCTCCGGCGCCAACTCCGGCGGCCGAGCCTTGCACGCACAATCTGCTCATCCATGTCAAATTTCATAATCAATTCCGGGTGAAATCTCATCGGTCTCTCTCTCTCTCTATATATATCACGGGCGAAATCATCAAAGTCAAAAGTATGCAAACTAGTCAGCGATCGTGCCTGCTTTGAAATTAAGGAAATTAAGATAGATCGAAGATGGTGATGGGTAGGTTGGTTTTGAATAATTGCATCGTTCATCTTCAACTCGATCATCTTCTTGGCGGCCGGCCGGCCAGTCAGGTGAGTTAGGTTGATGGTCTCAGACTTTGCAGGCATATGCTTACTCTCCACGCATGCACATCGTTGGCTCTCCGGCAGCCATGCAAATGCATAACTATCAATAATATTTAGCCTTTGACTTTGTAGGCACCGGCACCATGAGTACGGCCACCGGAGCAATCGGCACACGTACATCGGTACATCAATAAATAAAAGGAAAAAGATACACTAGGCGCAGGCGCTGTGCGCGACAAGCGCAACTTTAGATTGTTTTTGTTTTTGTTTATTTTTTTAACTCTCAATTATATCAAGGGGGAAATTTTTTTAAATTCCCAAGCTCAAGCTCAACGCAGGCGCAGGCACTGTGCGCGAATCGAATTTTACCTTAATTTAAGAGTTAAACTATAGTATTAAATACAAAAATAAAATTTCAAAATGAAAAAAAAATAATATATAATTTTGTTTTTTACATAAACAAAAGTTAAAAAAACATAGAAATTGTGAAAGGTATATATATATATATATATATATATATATATATATATATATATATATATATATATATATATATATATATATATATATATATATAGAAATGATTTGCTGTGGACCGCACGGTGCAGATCACGTGCGGACCAAGCGCCAGACCGATCAGGCAACTGCCTGATCGGTCAGGCAACTCACTGCGCCGATGGTGGTCGATCGGACACCATCGGCGGCCTTCGGCTGCCGCCCCCTAATAAAACTATAACCCTAGGGGGCGCGGTGAACCCGTCGGATAGCGGTGAACCCGTCGGCACTGGGTAGGCGGATTGGTCAGGGACTTCCCTGACATATCAGGCAGGTGCCACGTACGCGGTCCGCAGCCTATCAAAATCGTGTGTATATATATATATATATATATATATATATATATATATATATATATATATATATATATATATATATATATATATATAATATATATATATATATATATATATATATATATATATCTGAGCGATCAGCAGAAAACACACGACAGGAATCAATACCACAATAGGGTTCGAACACACACCTATGAATATTTGGAGTGCAGGAAGACGCCAGGAGTCTTGCTCGATGCCTGCGACTGGGACTCAGACTTACTGCAGTGGACGAGGGTTGCGGCTGTCGACTCTACGAAGGAGGGCAGCAGGAACTCGCCGGCGAAAGACGAGAGGAAGGTGCAAAGGCAGGCGACGACCAGAGGGAGTCTGAGAGGGAGTCGAGATTAGGAAAGGAAAGAGACGAAAGCAGCATCAAACACTAAATTGATTTTGAGTCCGAGCCGGATCAAATTGATTTTTCAGCTCCGATTCAATCGAAATAAGTCAAATTCAAATTCGATCTAAGTCCAAATCATCCAGCTGGTCAAACTCTTAAATAGCTTTTCTATGCACAATTTAGCTGATGATTCTATTTATAGATTTATTGAATAAACATATGATCCTGTCGCGAAGCGGGGTGGCGATCCCAAGGGCCGGACGGTCTCCCGGGTGGCACGAGCGAGTGAGACGGCAGCGAGCTGGCTGCGCTCCAACGTGGCTGTGCAAAACAACAACCGTCAGTAAACCCGCCGGGGATTTCCCTGGTCAGGCACTCCGACGGTCAAGTCAGTATCCGCGAGCAGAATAATGGAGCTGAATTGAAATGAGGCAGGAAACAAGAGAGCTCGCGCGCGCATCCGGACGTCCCTGCGGTAGGAGGAGTGCCAAGTTTATATAGCCAGGGGAGCTGACAACCCTTAGTCGTACTGACGAGACAAGGGTATGATACCTGTCAGCTCGTAGGGAGCACTTAGGAATGACGCGGCGTGGCGCGGGGTGCTCGAGCAGTACGAAAGTATTAGATGTGCAGTATGGAAGATTTGACTGGAGAGGCGGACTGACCGCAAGAAATGTCTGGGGTGAGTAAGGTGTGCGGAACTCCGTTAGCAGGGTCGTACCCTGGATATGATGATATAGGGGATGTAGGGGCGAGATAACCCGTACCCCGAGAGCCGACTGGTGGGTCCGCGTGCCAGGAACTGAGTCGAGTAATAGCCAGTGAGCGTGGGTAGCCACGCGTTCGACTGGTAGAATGGAGGCGCAGGGTACGCCCTGAGTCGGGGGTTTGCCGAGTAATGTCTGTCTGATTCTGTTAGGTATCCCGTGTAGGGTTTTTCGGGCCGCGAAAACCGCTTTTCCGCGTCGCGGAAACCCCGAAAGCCCCAATAGAAAGGATCCGAGCGAAGAAAACCATTTCAAAAATTTACGAGTGCTCGTTTACATGCTTCAAAACCGATCTACAACCTAGATCTATTAGAGAAGAGAAAACTACCTTCGAAGCGTGCCCCGCAATTCCCGCTCGCTCCTCGGTTGGTGTCGGATCTCAAGGATGCAAAGTAGCAACCCTCTAGAAGTATCCACACAAGCAAGAGAGTGGAGAGGAGAGCCCAAAAATGTGCTAGCACTACTTGGGGTCTCGGCAAGATGAGAGGAGAGGGAGAGCAAAATCAAACAAAACCAAGTAAGGAGAAGAATCAATCACACACAAAAAAAAAACTCCTTTTTTTTGTGTGTTTAAGTGGCCGGCCACCACCTTTGGTAACCCCCTATTTGAATTCAAAATTCAAATGGGGAGGTTACTTAGCCTTGATGATGATGCCAAGTCATCACTTGGTCAAGTCAAGGTGATGTGGCTTGAGTCAAGTCAAACTTGCCTCTTATGGACTTTCCATATTTAGCCAAAGTCAAACTTTGACTTCATTATTCTCCCATGATTAGATTCATCCAACACTTGGATCAAACTCGAGTCCAACTCAAGTTGTCTAATTTGAGTCAAGTCAAACTTGCCTTTTATGGACTTTCCATATTTAGCCAAAGTCAAACTTTGACTTCATTACTCTCGGTCCATCATATGGACTTATTCTCCATCTATTGCTCTATGTGTGTGACCCTATAGGTTCTTGTAACGTTGACAATGCCCTTAAACCTATTTAAGGACATAAGCAATGAGAGGTATCTAGCAACACATCATTGCTACCCAAGTTACAAGAATGTCGAGATCCAACATCACCATTGTGACTAATAATTGTGACCATCACAATATGTGACAACGTCCTTCTATCCTCGATATCTAGATTGATCTTTCATGAGGCATAGACCGTGTCATCCTCAAATCAATCTATATGTCTTGATCTCCAAGTAGACTCACTATAATCAAATAAGCTCAATATCTAATATTGCCTTATTTGGGCATGGCCATGCACTTAGTGGTCTTACTCTATCAAGAACGAAGATATCACTCCCGTCATATAGGAGGGATAGATCCCATCTACGTTACTCACATCCCTCCACATAATTTGTTACAAACCCAGTAATCGCCTTTATAGTCCACCCAGTTACGGGTGACGTTTGACGAAGCCAAAGTACGTAACTCCTTATGTAGGGAACTATGGTAACTTCAGGTCTAGGACTATAGTCATACTAATAGTCACATGAGAAAGTATATGACACTCATATAACGATCCATGATACTTTCTCATGGCGGGCCATTCAGTATACATTCTCTAATGTATACCCATGTGTCAACTTGATATCTCATATCCATGACTTGTGAGATCAAGTCATCATGTTGACCTACATGCTAGTCTCTATGCATTAATATTGTCCTTGAATGTTAATACTTGACTAGGAATAATTAAAAGTAGTGTTCTCTATATCATCTCACTATCGATTCAACTAATCGATTGATATAGATAAGAACCTTCTACTCAAGGACGTTATTATACTAAGTTATTTGGCACCAATACACATAAGTACAATAACCATAAGAAATGCCTTTATATATAAGAAATATATATACAAGAATATGATACAATGAGTCCAAAAAGTAATCATCATATGATTGGCTCTAGGGCTCTCACTAACATCCCGTCCTTGTGATGATATTGGAGCATGGATCGCCACGTGTCCGACTATGGCGCACGACCTAGCTCTAGGTCAGGGGATGGCCAGGGAGCGTGGGCAATCACGCGTCCGACTGGTAGAATGGCTGGCGGTCGGACCGACCGACTCCATTGGTGGCCCGCTAGGCACTGCCCCTGGGGGCTCCTAGGCTCGGGAACCCACCTGAGGATGCCTTTGCCGACTTGTCTCCTAAACTTTCCTGGCGCCAGGCTAGCTGGCGGAGACAGATGAACCTACCCGTAGGCAAGGCCGGGATCACAAGCGTTCCCCTCGAGTCTAGTCGAAGGAGGCGGTGAGTTCGACTGACTGGACTATCGCCTGTTGACGTATGCCTGGCGCGCCCGAGCCTCCTGGTCCCTTCTCAGGGCCTCTCAACGAACTTGTCAGTGCCCAGGGATCCCGGTCGGCCGGTGATGTCACATCATTTGTCTTTTCCCCTTCTGCTGCTCGGTATCTCTGGGCAGGTCGAAATCTCGTACATTAATGCTCTTGGTTGCTGATTGCTCCACGTGTCTCTTCCCCATTCCTTTTCAGAGTAGCACGGTGCTCACCGTTCGCCCGGTGAATGACAAGGTTGGGCGTGGGGCGCTTCGTTTCCTGGGACCCTCTGGGCCCGATCAAATGGCTATTATTGGTCGTCGCCTCTGTAATGGCCCGCCATCGGGCGGTTCTGATGGCCTGCATGGTTGCATAAACAACTTCTTACCTTTACCACCGACCTTTTACCCTTTTACCCTGGTGTACTGCGTTTCTCTCTCCGGCTAGGGTTGCGGCGGAACCTCCAGTCCCGACTTTCTTCTCCGACGACCCCTTTACTGGTTGGGTTTTCTTCCTTCTTCTGTTTCTCATGGCTTCCTCGTCACGCGACCCGCACCCCTGGTATGTCACTGCGAGGTCAGTCCTCGAACAATGCGACCTTGACGCGATTATAGCAGAGTTTCACATTCCTTCCGACCATCTTGTTCTGTTGCCTGCCGCCTCCGATCAACCTGCCAGGCCCCCCGCACACTACATTACCATCTCCCGAGCTCATCTGCAGGCGGGGCTGCGTTTTCCCATCCACCCCTTCATTGCCTCGGTTTGCCGCTACCTTTGCCTCAATATGTCCCAGCTAACTCCCAATTCCATCCGCCTTCTCTGCGGGACGACCGTTATCTTCCAGTTATACCAGCTCCCCCTTCGGGCCGACCACTTTCACTACTTCTTTTATCTGAAAAGGCAAGAATTGGGCGAGTTTTTCTTCCAAGCCCGCCCCAGAACTTCTTTCCTTCCTCAGCTTCCCTCTTCCAACAAGGGTTGGAAGGAGAGGTTTTTCTTCATCTGTCCTGCTGTACTCCCAACCTGGCCAGTCGGGTTTCGGCGAGATTCTCCTTCGACACCTCCTCATCATACAGATTCTAGTAAGTTCCCATTCTTCGAGCCTGCCTTCACCGTGCTCGGCGGTTGACACTTCCTCGTCGCGCTGCTGTTGGGTGACAACATCTTGTCTGCGTTCAGACTTAGCCTTGCGCCATTTCATCGGTCTGCCTCTCTTGGTAAGAATTCTTTTCTTCTTTCCTGTTCCTTTACTGCCACTTGACCATCGCTTGTCCTGCAGCTGAGATGATGTATCCAGCTGCCCCTGAAGAGGGCTATGGACTGGGGGCTGAGGAGATGGAGGCGCGTATCCAAAAGCTGTTGGAAGAGCGAGAGACGTGTGCGGCGGAATAGCGAGCCACACGAGGATTGCTTGCGGAGCCGTTGTTTGAGCAAGAGGTGACTTTGTCTGGCTCCAAGTCACCTGCATCCGAGCCTGAAGATGAGGAACTCCCTCGGTCTGGCTCGGAGGATACCTGACCTCTGAGTCACCTGTTGCGGCGCCCCCGGGGTGACGAGCCCGTTCCTGACTCGGCCGACCCAACTGAAGCTTCTTCTAGTCGGCCCAGCAAAAGGCAAAAGGGCAAAGCGCCGATGGTTGACCCTTTAGCATTACCAACTCCTTCTCCTTCAGTGTGACCGGTGGAGTTATCCATTATCCCTCCGGGGGAGGTGTCCCTGCCCCGACCGGAAAGACCTACAGGCGAAGACTTGCTGCATATGTTACCGCCCTCGCTGTCTGACTGGATCATGAGCATGACAGTACCGAGTGGTACCGCCTCCATACGGTCACGAGATGTTCGGCTGTATGGTACAGTAGCGGATAGGTTTATGGTCGGCTTGTGAGCGGGTGGCTCGGTTGGCCCCAGCGCCTGGGCAGATGACTTTATGTCTACGGCCACCCAGGTATGTGTTTATGGGTTGCTGGACACCTTACCCTTACTTCAGTCATCGTGTCACCAAGTCTTTTCTTTTGCAGTCTTGGGCCCAAGGCATAGCATGTGCGTGTCCATGCTGAGTCACACCAAGGCCCGGTGCCGTGCCGAGCGGCGTGTGGAGGATCTCGAAGCCCGGCTCCGGCATACCCGGTTGGTTTCTGACGATGACTCGCTGAACAGCTTGAGGGCAGAAGTTATCGGCCTTCAGGATTTACTGAGTCAAACCCAAGAGGAGTTGGAGACCGCCAAAGCCCAGATTGTTTCGGCTGACGCTGAGGCGGTTCAGGCGCAAGACCGAGTGGTCCAGGCTGAGCAAGCACGGCTCCAAGATCGCAAACGCATGGAGGGGCTGCTAGCAGACCTTCTGAAAACCAAAGCCGAGCTCTGCTGGGCCAGCGAGGCTATTCCGCCCTTGCGAGAGCAAGCGGTGGCCAAGGAGCGAGAAGTTGGCTTGTTACGGAACCAACTGCGGGACCTGCGTGGACGCCAAGCGTCCTGGGATGCAGCTCAGGTGGAGTTGGAAGAGCTACGTAAGCGTCAAGCATCCTGGGACGTGACTCAGGCCGAGCTGGCAGAGCTTCGTTCCTACAAGGAGGGAGAAGCTGATCGGCTGCGGGTATACAGGCTTGAGTGTATCAATGCCAAGGCCCATACTGACGAGATTTCCTAGCGATTTCGGGATGTGATGATGCACCAAGGGATTAGCATCCTTCGGCAACTCAAGCGGGGAGGGTACCTATCCCTTAACATGCCTCCTACCACCTTTCGATTTCAGGATATGCTCAAGGACTTGCCGGACGTCACCAAACAACCCTTTAAGTGAGGGTCGGGCCTCTTGTTTTCCTTTTCTTTTAATGAGGGGATGTTGAACCCCCAACTTTGTAATGCACCCTCCGACATGTACGTTTCCTTTTCTGCTCGATATGCGCCACGCGTGGTTGCCTTTACTTTCCCCTATTAAGGATCCGAGTGAGGGTGAGTTGACCGTAAAGCCCAATGATTGGCGCAGTTTTTGTGAATCTCTAGCCCGGGTGTCCGGACGAGGAGATTCATAGGTGTCTGTGGCCTGGACAAGCATATGCTCGGGCCGCTAGCCTCCGCGGGCTCTTGCATCAAATGCCGGTTCGTGCCTCCGTATGAATATCTGGCCGACTGGCTCGGGGCTGGTGTCGCCGTGCGCCCACCCAAGGGCCTGGGCCAAGGAATCAGCGGGAGCCCGCCACGCGTCTGACCGGGACCCGGACCAAGGGATTAGCGGGAGCTGACCCGTGGGGATTGGGGTTAGACTAACCTCTTTTTTTGTTCAAGCCGCCTGACTGACAACTTATCTATCTTCCCTCTTGCTTGAGGGATGTATTAATTGACAGGGACGCGTGTCTCATGCTCATTGGCTTCCCAGGCACCGAAGTGTCAGCCACTTGTTATGATTGCCTTGAGCGGCGAAACATCTGCTTACCGGGCCCCTCTTTGTCCTATCGCGTCCCCTCGCTTCTCCACAGTTCCGAATCGGCTAGGATTGACCGCCCTTCCCTATATAGGGCATCCATGGTTATCTTTCTCGCCATTTTCGTTCTCTTTACACTCCCCCAGTCACCTTCCTTCTTCCCTTTTTAGCCGTCTCCTCCGGTGTCCCCCTTATCCTCTGCAAAATGTTGTATGATTCTCTGGTAGTGAGGCTAGCAGAGGATGAGGTTGCGTTCACGGCAGCGATGATGGCTATGCTTGCCGATTCGGCTAATGCTCCTCCGGTTACTTCAGCGTCTCCTTCCCCGCCGGTAAACCCTACCGAAGTTTCTTCCGTGAGTAGGGGTAAGGCGCCAGAGGAGGAGGCGCCGGATTCTGAGGTTGAGGTTTCGGACGTGAATCCTTTCCCCTTGGAGACTAGGCGCCATCAGAATCAACTGTTCGCCTCCCTTTGGGACCATGACCACCTTCCCGCAGAGGATCCCTTCTTCCTGCCCTTCGTCGAGGCTTTCTGCTCCGCGGGTGTCTACGCCTATCGTCCCCCTTTCTTCCGCTCCCGGAGATACTCTGCCATTGCCTCCTTCGACCCAGGCCGTCTCCTTGGGTATACGGACTGATAGACCTCTTCCTTCCTTTTTGCCGAGGATTCCTGTCTCACCGGTATCTGCGCTGGCTGTACCCGTTTCTTCTGCTCCAGGGGCCGTTCAGCCGGCGGTCTCTTCTACTCCAGCCAGTTCCTCCGGCGTGTTACCCGATGTTCCCCCTTCTTCTATCCCTGAGGGGGTCACGGGTCCTGGCCCGATACATCTGATTCTGCCTTCGCGGGTGGATCCTCGAACTGCCTACGAGGCTCTTGACCCTGAGCCGCTAGGGTCTGCCCGGGTGGTTTATCTACATGCCCCCTTGAGCGATCATCTGTATCATGGTCTTCGGACATTTGATCGTCAAGATCCCATTGCCCGAGCTAATGGCGTGATGGCGGAGGTTTGCCGGGTATGTCTCTCCGAAATATCTGTCGCGCCTATCTCGTTCTCGTCTAACCTTTTGATTTCCTTGCAGCTAACCGGTGCAATCCATGACATGGGTATTTCCCTTGTCGCTCAGACTTGGTCCCTTCGTCAATTAGAGTTTCGAAGGGAGGCGCTGGAGGCACAGCTCCGATGCACGCAATCACACCCAGGCGAGGAGGCCTGGAATACGCTGCGGGCTGAGAATGCGGCCCTTCATGGGCGCGTTGCTCGCGCCAAGGCGCAGCTTCAGGAACATCTGTTGGAGCTGGACTTGGCTCGGGCGACCGATGCCCAGATGCGACAGCAAATCACCCTCCTGGAACGAAGCGGTGTCAGGCTCGGACTCGGGAGCTAAAGGCCTGCGCGGAGCTGGCCAAGGCCAAGGCGGAGCTCCAGGAGGCTAGCCAGTCGGCTGCGACGCTGCGCGCCGAGGAAGAAGAACTAGCCGCCTGCCAAAGTGGCCTCTCGCGGGTGCGCAAGCGTCACGCGGCTCTGGAGGCCCGACTGAAGGCGACTGGCAAAGAGCTGGAGAAGACTCAGGGTCGTGCCCCTGTTGGGACCGGGTGCATGTTGACAAGGATACGGGTTCGTAAAATTTTAAATTTTTACGTGCAGCGGAAGAATTAGCATAAAATAATTTCTCAAATTATTTTAACCACGTATCTAGCATGCAACCTTATGATGTGTGGACATGATCAAAAATTAAAACATTGCGGAAAGGTAAACTAATTTACTTTGTACCTCGCGTAACTCGAAGAAAAGGGACGAGATCCAACCGTAGCGTCCCTTGGAAGCTTCGCCTCTACTCGCGTCCACGCGCGAGTTCTCTTCGGGATGACTTCGCAAAGTCACGTGTTTTGTGCCGACGAGAACTACTAGATTCTCTAAAGGCACAACTAGAAGAACAAGAGAAAAGAATGGAAACTAACCACCAAGAATCGAAATCTAAATTCCGGGAAGGAAGGAGATGTGATCCGCTTCTTCGTCTTCTTGGTTGGCTTCTCCTTCTTCTTGATGGCTCACGGCAACCAAAGGTTGGAGGTGCGCCGACCCTAGCTCTCAAGGAGGGCGCCAGCCCTAGGATGCCCTAAGGGGCGCCGGCCCTAAGGGGAAGAAGAAGAGAGAATAAAGAGAGAGAGGGAGAGAGTTAATCTCTTGATAGCTCTATATCGATTAGGAATTCAAGGCTTGCCTTTGGTTCCTTTATATAGTGCCTCTCCCTTACCAATCTCTCTTTTAACGGAATTAACGGAATTAGTTATCATAAGAATTTATCTTATAAAATTTCTTATGACTTATTCCGTTATGCCTAGTTTTATTATAACTAACTTTATAATAAAACAAATTCTTCTCTCCTTTAATTATGGAATAAATTTTATAAGAAATTTATAAACTTTCTTATTATGAAAAAATCAATTCATAATTGATTTTATAAAATTAAAATAAACCATTCCATGTATTATTTTAGTTTCCATAAAAAGAATAAATTTCTATAAATAAATTTCTATAAATTTCTTTATACAAATTTATTTATCCATAATTTATAAAACAAATCGCGCTAGATTATTTTATTAATTAAACCAAATAAATTGGTTTCTTCCCCTTGTTGTGGCCGGCCAAACCAAAGGGGGTTATCACCTTCTTTGGCCGGCCAAACCGAGCCGAACCGATCGCGAATTAAACTCATTTAATTCGCCCAATAAGCCTTCAAAAGACTTAGCCATTTTAAGTTTCCGTTGCGCCTCTGATTAACTCAGATTCGACTTATTTCTCTTGATTGGAAAATCCAATTTTCAACTCGTTTTAAATCCCTTGGATTACTCGTAGTGCGTGTGACTAAATAGGCTTTCGATTTATGTTGGCCGTCTATAATCAACTAATTATAGAACGATCATGAGTGGCACCTAGTAGTACATCATGACCCCTAATTAATCGAAAGATTAACGGTTGACCTCAGAAGTAATTCTGAAACCCTTCAGCAGCTCTAATGAATCGTGCCCCATTCCCTTCACCATCTTATACCCACTTGGTTCAGGACACGGTCTATTTGTGTCAGTCCCCACTAGGCTGACTACGTCACACCTAGCCCAAGTAGTGTCTTTCTCGTCCTTTGGATTTCTAATTACTCTCATGTATTTAAGAGACTCGCACTCTAAACATGATATGCTCTGACCAGAGGCTTTGAGTAACAATCCGACGATAGGCCTGGGTATACATCTCCTCGCAGGGAGTGGTGAATCCTTTGTAGGCTGCTCAAACATCTTCGGGCACTTCGACTTATACCCAATCATCCTGGGTCCACACCTCCTAGGAGATGCTTGCTTAAGATGTTAAAGTATAAGTCTCCATGACCAAGATGACTTGAACACCGCAAGTCAAAGGAACATCGCACTTAAGCTGCAGTAAGAACTTCATTGACATATCTATATAGATTACCATATGAAGTTTTACAGCTAGTCACTCCAATGAACTAGTTCCCTTAACTAGCATCCATGTTTATCTCCGGATATCCCAATGTCACCAGCCAGTGAGAATCAGCTGATTAGAGAATAACCCATGCTAGTCTCAACAGAATTGATAATGTCCGTTTTTATCAATTCATCGACTAGGGATATTTTCAATACTTCACAATGCACATTTAGAGATAATCACTAGTTGTGATCCCATCACAAATTCTCTTATGCTGTGAATTGTATTGCGGACATTCAGTAGATGAGTTTAAGATCCAATCAAATACACAAACATGTATACTCAAATAGTGAATTATCATTTATTAAAATGAATATTTACAATCATAAGGCGATTGCCTTAGGACACTTCTCTCATATCACTAACAAACTCCCACTTGGCCTAATGCCAATCGCTACGGTATCCAATACCACAGGCTCTAACATGACCCTCAAACTTGTTCTGAGGCAAGACCTTAGTTAAAGGATCCGCTAAATTCCTTTCAGTGGGAATTTTCTCAATTTGTATGTCATTCCTACTTATAATCTCTCTGATCAGATGATAGCGGCGAAGCACGTGTTTGGATCGCTGATGAGACCTTGGTTCCTTTGCTTGTGCAATAGCTCCATTGTTGTCGCAATAAACCGGTATTGCTTCATCAATGGTTGGAACCTCACCAAGTTTTGAGACAAACTTCTTGATCCAGACTGCTTCCGTGGTAGAATCCGCTACGGTGTCTTATTTGGAACTCTTCCAACTTATTGCGCCTCCATTCAAAGTAAATACGTATCCACGTATACCCACGTATTACCATATCTCCTTCTCCATATATTAGGAACACATCCTTAGTTCTTCTTAAGTACTTAAGGATTGTCTTGACAGCCGCCCAATGATCCATTCCTGGATCAGATTGGTATCTGCTTGTGACGCTCAAAGCATACGATACATCGGGCCTTGTACATAACATAGCATACATGATAGATCCTATCGCGGATGCATAGGGAATCTTATTCATGCAAATCCTCTCGTCTTCTGTGCGCGGACACATAGACTTTGAAAGGTTGATCCCATGCCTGATGGGAAGGTAACCTTTCTTGGATTCCGACATGCTAAACCCTTTTAGCACTCGGTCTATATATGTAGACTGCGAAAGACCAAGCAACCGTTTTGATCTATCTCTATAGATTCTAATCCCAAGGATATAGGTTGCTTCTCCCAGGTCTTTCATGGAGAAAGTTTTGGACAACCAAATTTTAACTGTCTGTAAGACTGATATATCGTTTCCTATAAGTAATATGTCATCGACATATAATACTAGGAATACGACTGCACTCCCACTAACCTTCTTGTACACACAAGGTTCGTCAGGATTTTGTGAGAAATCAAACTTTTTGATTGTCTCATCAAAACGGATGTTCCAGCTCCTAGATGCTTGCTTTAGTCCATATATGGATCGTCGAAGCTTGCATACTTTGGTTTTATCAACCGATGTGAAACCTTCAGGTTGTATCATGTATACATCCTCAAGCAGGTTTCCATTAAGGAAAGTTGTTTTCACATCCATTTGCCATATCTCATAATCATAATGAGCTGCTATGGCCAGGAGCATCCGAATGGATTTAAGCATAATTACCTTCCATGTAGGTTTTCTTCTTGAAAACCCACTTGCACCCTATGGGCTTAATCCCTTCAGGTGGGTTAACCAAGTCCCATACTCGATTTTCGTACATGGAATCCATTTTCGACTTCATGGCTTCGAGCCATTTGTCCCGTTCTGAACATTTCAGAACATCTTCATAACTGATAGGTTCGTCATCGCTTATGAGTAACACGTCGTTCGATTCACTTATGAGAAATCCGTATCTCTCTGGAATATTGCGTGTCCTATCAGACTTACGAAGAGGTGGTGTTGTTTTAGGTTCAACTGATAGCTCATCATTATGAGGTATTGGTTGTGGGTCTAGACTAGGTGTCTCTGTAATGTCTATTGGAGTTTCTTGAACTTCATCAAGTTCAATGCCACTCCCACTGTTTTCTTGTAAAAGAAATTCCTTTTCCAGAAATACAGCATGCCTTGAAACAAACACCTTTTGTTCCAAGGGATGATAGAATTGGTAACCCTTCGTTTCCTTAGGGTATCCAATAAATAGACATTTATCAGACTTAGCATCCAATTTGTCTGATACAGTCCGCTTCACATAAGCCGGACAACCCTATATCTTAAGGTGAGTTAAGTGGGGTTTCTTACTATTCCATGTCTCATATGGAGTAGTAGAGACTACCTTGGTCGGGACTCTGTTTAGCAAGTAAACAGCTGTCTTAAGTGCATAGCCCCAAAAGGATTTTGGAAGAGTTGCATGATTCATCATAGACCTAACCATGTCCATCAAGGTTCGGTTGCGCCTCTCAGATACACCATTATGCTGTGGTGTATATGGCGGAGTCCATTGGGACAATATCCCATTGTCCCTAAGATAATCTTGAAACTCTTGACTTAAGTATTCACCACCCCGATCGGATCGAAGTATCTTAATACTTTTGCCAAGCTGTTTCTCTACTTCATTTCTGAACTCTTTGAATTTCTCAAAAGCTTCAGATTTGTATTTCATCAAGAACACATACCCGAATCGTGAGTGATCATCGATAAAGGTGATGAAGTAGCTATAGCCTCCTTGTGCAAGAGTTGACATTGGTCCACATACATCAGTATGTATTAGACCAAGCAATTCTTCCACTGGATTACCTTTTCCAGAAAAGGGTAACTTGGTCATCTTGCCTTTCAAGCATGATTCGCATGTATCAAATGAACAAGGTTCAAATGATTCCAGAATTCCACATCGGTGTAATTCGGTCATTCGTTTCTTACTTACATGGCCAAGACGACAATGCCAAGTGTAGGAGACTATTCGACTATCTATTCGAGCACGTTTGTTGCTAACTTCGATATTGAAAACGTCACCGGATAAATCTAACGTGTAGATACCATTGCACAAAGTTTCATTCCCATAAAGAACGCCATTTAAAGTTATGTAACAACAATTGTTACTAAAAGTTAAATGATAACCCTTTTCATTCAAACATGAAATAGATACAATGTTCTTTATTAACGAAGGAACAAATAACAATTATCCAATTCTAAGACACGTCCAGTGGGGAGCTTTAGCAAATATGTTCCGATGGCAACAGCAGCAATCTTTGCTCCATTTCCAACTCGCAAATTTGCTTCTCCTTTGACGAGTCTTCTTCTATTCCTTAGCCCCTGTATGTCATTACATATATGTGAGCTACACCCAGTATCAAGTACCCAGGTATTTGAGGAAATAGAGTGACATTCAATAACGAAGATACCTGAAGAGGATGGGGCATCGGATGCCTTATTCTTCAAGGACTCAAGATAAACCTTGCAGTTTCTTCGCCAGTGACCCTCCTTGCCACAATGATGGCAAGTTCCTTTTGGTTTCTTTTCAGTCTTTTTGGCCTTTTTCTTCTGCCCTTTATTCTGTTCTTTGGCCTTCCTCTTAGAACCTTTCGTCGAGGAACCAACTAACAGTACCGTCTTTTGATCTGGCTTTACAGAAGGCTCCACAGTCTTCAGCAGGTTGAGCAACTCAGGAATGGTAGTCTCTAGTTTGTTCATCCGATAGTTCATCACAAATTGTGAATAACTTTTGGGCAAACAACTCAGAATTAAGTCAATACTTAGTTCATGATCCATTGCAAAATCGAGTGTGCTCAGTCGCTCAATGTACCCCAACATCTTTAGCACAAACTGCGAGGCAGAAGTGCCTTCCTGCATCTTAGTGGTGAAGAGGAGTCTGGAGACTTCGAACCTTTCGGATCTCGCCTGCTCTTCAAACAACTCATGAAGATGGAAGATGATGGTATTAACATCCATATGCTCATGCTGCTTTTGCAACTCAGGTACCATAGAGGCTAGCATGATGCAACTCGCAAGTTCAGAATCGGTCACATGTTTCTGATAGGCCACTAGCTGGTCTGGAGTTGCACCTTCTGGAGGAGGGTTAGGAAGTTGATTTTCAAGGACATAAGCAAGCTTCTCTGCCTTGAGGACTATCCTCAGGTTTCGAAGCCAGTCCATGAAGTTTGGCCCAGTCAGTTTATTTGTGTCCAAAATGGAACGCAAGTTCAGAGAAGACATGATCGAGTGATTAACTTAGAAATACAAATTGAGTTTATGTGAGAAGAATGATTAAAGAATGTATCAACATACATTAATAAAAATCCTATTTATTTTTCAAATTGAATAACCCCTTTTATCAATTCGGGAGATCGTAGGAACATCTCCAAATAGGTTGATATCCAACCATAGATAAGAACTACCATGGCTGTGGCCATCAAGTTATTCTTAGCTATGATGGTAGGTAATTATACCGATTACATATCACATTATGCTATCAACTAATTGAATGTTTGCATAAATCATTGGGTTGTTAACTCATTAACAAGTATGCGACATTATACATAGTACCCAACTGCACCTCTCTTAACATCGACCTTGGCTGTGGCACAACAAATCGATGCTCCAAGCTTAAGGCTGACCCATTAATCAAGAAATAATTTTAATATGGTTTGAGCTCATTCAATCGTTTAGTCAGGCTTGGATGTGTCCAACAACCAAAACTAAGGATTGACCTCTGACTCCAACTACATTATTCATAAACTAATTCCATGGTTTGAACATGTTGAGGTTCAAGGTGGGCATGGATGTGTCCATCAACCCAAACGAGAAACAAAACTCCGATTCTAACCATATTAATGGAAGGTGTTGACCTTAATATTTTGTAAGGGGTTTTGGGTCTCATCTTTTCTAAGCACATTCATGACATATAATCATGTCATGACTAACGGTTTCCTTAATAAAGTATGTATGTGACTTAAGTTATCAAGTCTCATTAATTGAATTAGGAACCGGATTTCTTAATTCTAATTTCATACTTTATTGAAGGAATTGTTTTGGGAAACAATTTCCTAAATTGTCATAATCAATTTCGGAAATAATATGTTTAAGACTTTGATTTCTCTAAATCAAATCTTATTAAATTAAGAGACAATTCCTTAATTCAACCACATATTATTTTCATGAAAATCTCATTAAGAAACTCTATAGGAAACCATTTTCCTAATTAATTTTGGAGACAACAATATGTAAGAGCATCACCTCTTAAATCATATTTTATTCATGGATTTAATTAATTACAACAAATCGTTTTCTAAGGGTGGCTCCCCGAGGCTCAGATACCCAAAGAAAAGTAATTTGTCGTAAATCCAATTTGGTTCGCTTCGGAAGCGCAACCAAATTAAACGTGACAATTTCATTTAAAATTGGGAAATTAAATTACAACAACTAACTTTAAATTGGACGGCTCCCCGAGGCTCAATCCAAAATAAAGAATTTTGTTGTCAATTTAAAAACCAATTCAAATTTAATTGTCAATTAATTGTCCATAAATTTGTCTAGACTTTCTTGAAAGAAAGTGCCCAAAATTGCGAGATTTCATAATAGGTTTTCAGAATAATTATAAGTTTCTGGTACAAAGAAAACTTACATATTTCCAAAATTGGAAAATTTCTAAAATAGAAAAATTTCCAAAATTGGAAAGTTTCCAAAGATGGGAAGTTTTCACAATTATTATAAAATTTCAGAAACTAGAAAATTTCAAATGTTTGCGAAATTTCATGAGGATTTCCAAACTTTGAAATTCCTAAATCTAAAATTTATTATAATTGGAAAGTTTCCATAATTGAAAAATTTTCCAAAATTGAGATTATAACAAAGTTTTCCGCAAAACAATTATATGATTATGTCGAACACTAACCGGCTCTGATACCACTGTTGGGACCGGGTGCATGTTGACAAGGATACAGGTTCGTAAAATTTTAAATTTTTACGTGCAGCGGAAGAATTAGCATAAAATAATTTCTCAAATTATTTTAACCACGTATCTAGCATGCAACCTTATGATGTGTGGACATGATCATAAATTAAAACATTGCGGAAAGGTAAACTAATTTACTTTGTACCTCGCGTAACTCGAAGAAAAGGGACGAGATCCAACCGTAGCGTCCCTTGGAAGCTTCGCCTCTACTCGCGTCCACGCCGAGTTCTCTTCGGGATGACTTCGCAAAGTCACGAGTTTTGTGCCGACGAGAACTACTAGATTCTCTAAAGGCACAACTAGAAGAACAAGAGAAAAGAATGGAAACTAACCACCAAGAATCGGAATCTAAATTCCGGGAAGGAAGGAGATGTGATCCGCTTCTTCGTCTTCTTGGTAGGCTTCTCCTTCTTCTTGATGGCTCACGGCAACCAAAGGTTGGAGGTGCGCCGGTCCTAGCTCTCAAGGAGGGCGCCAGCCCTAGGATGCCCTAAGGGGCGCCGACCCTAAGGGGAAGAAAGAAGAGAGAATAAAAGAGAGAGAGGGAGAGAGTTAATCTCTTGATAGCTCTATATCGATTAGGAATTCAAGGCTTGCCTTTGGTTCCTTTATATAGTGGCCTCTCCCTTACCAAGTCTCTCTTTTAACGGAATTAGTTATCATAAGAATTTTATCTTATAAAATTTCTTATGACTTATTCCGTTATGCCTAGTTTTATTATAACTAACTTTATAATAAAACAAATTCTTCTCTCCTTTAATTATGGAATAAATTTTATAAGAAATTTATAAACTTTCTTATTATGAAAAAATCAATTCATAATTGATTTTATAAAATTAAAATAAACCATTCCATGGATTATTTTAATTTCCATAAAAAGAATAAATTTCTATAAATTTATTTATATAAATTTCTTTATACAAATTTCTTTATCCATAATTTATAAAACAAATCGCGCTAGATTTATTTTATTAATTAAACCAAATAAATTGGTTTCTTCCCCTTGTTGTGGCCGGCCAAACCAAAGGGGGTTATCACCCTCTTTGGCCGGCCAAACCGAGCCGAACCGATCGCGAATTAAACTCATTTAATTCGCCCAATAAGCCTTCAAAAGACTTAGCCATTTTAAGTTTCCGTTGCGCCTCTGATTAACTCAGATTCGACTTATTTCTCTTGATTGGAAAATCTAATTTTCAACTCGTTTTAAATCCCTTGGATTACTCGTAGTGCGTGTGACTAAATAGACTTTCGATTTATGTTGGCCGTCTATAATCAACTAATTATAAAACGATCATGAGTAACACCTAGTAGTACATCATGACCCCCAATTAATCGAAATATCAACGGTTGACCTCAGAAGTAATTCTGAAACCCTTCAGCAGCTCTAATGAATCGTGCCCCATTCCCTTCACTATCTTATACCCACTTGGTTCAGGACACAGTCTATTTGTGTCAGTCCCCACTAGGCTGACTACGTCACACCTAGCCCAAGTAGTGTCTTTCTCGTCCTTTGGATTTCTAATTACTCTCATGTATTTAAGAGACTCGCACTCTAAACATGATATGCTCTGGCCAGAGGCTTTGAGTAACAATCCGACGATAGGCCTGGCTATACATCTCCTCGCAAGGAGTGGTGAATCCTTTGTAGGCTGCTCAAACATCTTCGGGCACTTCGGCTTATACCCAATCATCCTGGGTCCACACCTCCTAGGAGATGCTTGCTTAAGATGTTAAAGTATAAGTCTCCATGACCAAGATGACTTGAACACCGCAAGTCAAAGGAACATCGCACTTAAGCTGCAGTAAGAACTTCATTGACATATCTATATAGATTACCATATGAAGTTTTACAGCTAGTCACTCCAATGAACTAGTTCCCTTAACTAGCATCCATGTTTATCTCCGGACATCCTAATGTCACCAGCCAGTGAGAATCAGCTGATTAGAGAATAACTTATGCTAGTCTCAACAGAATTGATAATGTCCGTTTTTATCAATTCATCGACTAGGGATATTTTCAATACTTCACAATTGCACATTTAGAGATAATCACTAGTTGTGATCCCATCACAAATTCTCTTATGCTGTGAATTATATTGCGGACATTCAGTAGATGAGTTTAAGATCCCAATCAAATACACAAACATGTATACTCAAATAGTGAATTATCATTTATTAAAATGAATATTTACAATCATAAGGCGATTGCCTTAGGACACTTCTCTCATATCACTAACAGCCCCAACTCATTCTTCTGCGCCTAAACCGTAGTTTCGCGCTGCTTTTTTCTGGTTTTTATTGTAGGCGGAGGCCAAGTTGTCTTCTATGAATGCTACTTTCCTTTTTCACCATCCTCGCTCTTACATACTTCTGCCCATGTGTGCTTGGTGTTGGAGCGTAAGCGACCCGAGTGGGGGGAAGGTGTGCTCGTCCGCCTTTTTTCGGTGGGCGAGCGCCCACAACGTCAGGGTCGTTGGGTATTAGTTACTCGAGTAGTTGAGCACTAAGGTTTCTGTGAGTGGGTATTGTTCCCTCAGTGTCCCCTACTTGGGTGAGCATGGAGGAAATCCTAAGTCCGTGGTGGTCCCATGAACCATCCGGGGAGTGGGCTGAAGCGCGTTTGATCAAGAAGTTAGGTTAACGTAGTCACGAAGACTTAGTTGCCCTTAGCCCATATGCGGGCCCGAAGTGAGGTCTAGATGACGCCTCTGAATCGAGGAACGAGTTAGGAGCTGATCCTGCTCCCGCCATGCCAGCAAGGCAAGAGTAAGAATGCTCGATCGGAGCCTCCTCAGGGAGTGGGGACTGCTGCGCGCCCGACCGAGAGCCGGTCCGGGGGTGTTGAGCGTAGTTTGCATGAGGCGAAGGCAATGTCGAGAGCTGACCTGGGAGTAGGGCTCGGTTCGCACGGAGCGAGAATATAGCCGCCCGGTCGGGGGACTCCTCTGGGAGTGCGAGCCATCACGCGTCCGGCCGAGGGCCGATCCGTGGGTAAGGCTCGCACAGAGCGAGAAGGTGGCCTCCCGGTCGGGGGACTCCTCAGGGAGCGTGAGCCATCACGCGTCCGGCCGAGGGCCGATCCGGGGGTAAGGCTCGCACGGCGCAAGAAGGTGGCCTCCCAGTCGGTTTACCCCTTAGGGAGCGTGGATCGCTACGCGTCGCCTGAGAGCCGCACCGAGACTTCCTGGTCGTGGACATCTCGGGGAGCATGGATCGCCATACGTCGCCTGAGAGCCGCGCCGAGGCTTTCCGGTCGTGGACATCTCGGGGAGCGTGGATCGTCACGCGTCGCCTGAGAGCCGCGCCGAGGCTTCCCGGTCGTGGACATCTCGGGGAGCGTGGATCGCCACGCGTCGCCTGAAAGCCGCGCCGAGGCTTCTCAGTCGAGGACACCTTAGGGAGCGTGGATCGTCACGCGTCGCCTGAGAGCCGCGCCGAGGCTTCCCGGTCGGGGACATCTCCGGGAGCGTGGATCGC
The DNA here is from genome assembly GCA_024364735.1 of Boesenbergia rotunda. Taxonomy (NCBI): domain Eukaryota; kingdom Viridiplantae; phylum Streptophyta; class Magnoliopsida; order Zingiberales; family Zingiberaceae; genus Boesenbergia; species Boesenbergia rotunda. The sequence continues at coordinate 393,991 of JAGFNQ010004446.1, forward strand.
CACACGTCGCCTGAGAGCCGAGCCGAGGCTTCCTGGTCGGGGACATCTCCGGGAGCGTGGATCGCCACGCGTCGCCTGAGAGCCGAGCCGAGGCTTCCCGGTCGGGGACATCTCAAGGAGCGTGGATCGCCACGCGTCGCCGGAGAGCCACGCCGAGGCTTCCCGGTCGGGGACATCTCAAGGAGCGTGGATCGCCACGCATCGCCTGAGAGCCGCGTCGAGGCTTCCCGGTCGGGGACATCTCCGGGAGTGTGGATCGCCACGCGTCGCCTGAGAGCCAAGCCGAGGCTTCCCGATCGGGGACATCTCAGGGAGCGTGGATCGCCACGCGTCGCTTGAGAGCCGTGCCGAGGCTTCTCGGTCGGGGACATCTCAGGAAGCGTGGATCGCCACACGTCGCCTGAGAGCCGTGCCGAGGCTTCCGATCGGGGACATCTCAGGGAGCATAGATCGCCACGCGTCGCCTGAGAGCCGCGCTGAGGCTTCCCGATCGAGGACACCTTAGGGAGCGTGGATCGCCATGCGTCACCTGAGAGCCGAGCCGAGGCTTCCCAGTCAGGGACATCTCCGGGAGCGTGGATCGCCACGAGTCACCGGAGAGCCGCGCCGAGGCTTCCCGGTCGGGGACATCTCACGGAGCGTGGATCGCCACGCGTCGCCTGAGAGCCTCGTCGAGGGATAATGGGAACGGACCCCGATTTACAAATAGCGCATAGCGAGTTGCTAGCCTGCCTTTGAGAAGATTTGACCCTTCACTGGTCGCGCAGAGGTTGCAAAATACATCTTTCTTCACTACACTGGCACGGGCTGGGTCACGTAAGCTGGATTGCGATGCGCACGTAGAAGGAAAGGGGCAGTCGTATCCTTCGGGAATGATGGCCGTCCAAACCCGATTAGGCTCTTCCATCTCCGCTTCCGATCAGTCAGTATCCGCGAGCAGAATAATGGAGCTGAATTGAAATGAGGCAGGAAACAAGAGAGCTCGTGCGCGCATCCGGACGTACCTGCGGTAGGAGGAGTGCCAAGTTTATATAGCCGGGGGAGCTGACAACCCTTGGCCGTATTGACGAGACAAGGGTGTGATACCTGTCAACTCGTAGGGAGCACTTAGGAATGACGCGGCGTGGCGCGGGGTGCTCGAGCAGTACGAAAGTACTGGATGTGCAGTATGGAAGTACTGACAGGAGGGGCGGACTGACCGCAGGGTCGTACCCTGGATATGATGATATAGGGGGTGTAGGGGCGAGATAGCCCGTACCCCGAGAGCCGACTGGTGGGTCCGCGTGCCGGGAACCGAGTCGAGTAATAGCCAGTGAGCGTGGGCAGCCACGCATCCGACTGGTAGAATGGAGGCGCAGGGTACGCCCTAAGTCAGGGGTTTGCCGAGTAATGTCTGTCTGATTCTGTTAGGTATCCCGTCCTTGTGATGATATTGGAGCGTGGATCGCCACACGTCCGACTATGGTGCACGACCTGGCTCTAGGTCGGGGGATGGCCAGGGAGCGTGGGCAATCACCCGTCCAACTGGTAGAATGGTTGGCGATCGGACCGACCGACTCCATTGGTGGCCCGCTAGGCACTGCCCCTGGCGGCTCCTAGGCTCGGGAACCCACCCGAGGATGCCTTTGCCGACCTGTCTCCTAAACTTTCCTGGCGCCAGGCTGGCTGGCGGACCCGACAGATGAACCTACCTGTAGGCAAGGCCGGGATCAACATATATATAAAATTAAACATTTCAGTTTGAACATTTTGAGAAAACAATACAATACAATACAATACAATACAAATGGAATTATATCTATTAACAATATAATAGACCAAAACTTTGTGCTATGCACTGCAGTCGGTCGTTGTGCGTCACTGTTCCACACCTGCTTGATAAGGCCTCCCATTCTGTCCATTTCTCATTCAATTTGGTCGGTCCAAAGTCACCGGGTTAGACTTCTTGTTCACGTAGTTTTGCCCACCCCCTACGCGCTAGCTACAACATTCAGACTAGTAGTCCTTATGATTTATTTCCTTCGTGTTGATATTAGGATAGGTTGGCGATGGTGCTGAAGTGAGCGAATCACCTCTTACCATCTTGTTCATGTAGTTTTGCGTCGGCGCCCCCTCGATGCAGGACCGTACCGTAAATGAGGCGAGGTAGGTAACCGTCTTAAGGCCCAATCTTTTTAAGGGCTCATTTTTTAATTATGTCAACAAAACGAAAAATATGGACCAACTAAATCTTATTCTCAATCATGCATTGAGGAATAACTCTTCTTTGCATGTGATTTCTTTTTTGAGATTCTTTCCACTAAAATATAGATCTACTGAACAAGAGATAATTCTAATCTTCTTCTCTAACTTTCTTCTTCGTACATACAACATGCGATACTAGACATGGATCCACCCAACAAGAGATAATCCTAATATTCTTCTACGACTTTCTTCTTAGTCCTGCAATACGCGACACTAATTGTGTCTTAATCAAGCGACCATGACTATTTATGCGACCTAATCGTGTTGATTCGCATAGTGGCTTTCATATGCGACACCACTCGGCGATCGGCTTCTGCTCACATGATCTAATCATTCAGCACGATGTATTTAATTTATTTATTATTTACAAATTAAACTTTATAATTATTTATTAAAAAAATATTTTTTATTATTCACTTCAATCTCTATCAAATACACGTACGACTCACTTGGTGGTGGTGTTTTCCTCCCGTCAGACTCGGAGTCGCCGTATTATTGATCTATCGTGCCTACAAGATCCAATAGAATGACAGCGCCGACTTCATCGGATGCTTAGATTTACAACAGTTTGAGCTCCGCACCGCCAGTGTAGTGATCATGTGGGGACACGCCTGATATATTTCCGCAGTCCATGTCATTTTAAAGACTAGTATAGTATCCTAAAAATGAGCAGGGATGCTCTATCCCCAAATATATATATATATATATATATATATATATATATATATATATATATATATATATATATATATATATATATATATATATCGGGTATCAGATAGAGTTTGAGTAGGAATTTATCATATCCGCCTCCATACTCATACTAAAATATACACCAGCACGAATACCCAATTATTATAATCGAGTCTAAAATGTCCTCCATATCCTCCTTCGTTCGGGTCAGATGTCGAATTCCCCATCGAATTCAGAGAAAATTGTCATTCCTAGTGCCCACCCATCCCACGCGCTAGCCACAACATCCGGGCTAGTAGCCCCTATGATTTATCTCCTCCGTATTATCCATGAGACGGGTTGTCGAGGGCATTGGGGTGAGCGAATCCATTTCTGCCACCTTCTTAAATTAAAATAAAATTCTCTCCTCTCTCCTTTGGTTACATGCAATTATCACTATGATGCTAATTTTTAAAAATCAGTAGCAACTACTCGACAATAACTACTATAACGCAGCAAACTTCCAAAAATCCAAACTTTTGAATTAGATATTAAAATTAGATGATCTCTCTCTCTTTTTTTTTTTTGAATTATATATCTCTGAACGAGCTTCAATTAAAAGACATCGTCTCATTCTGATATCTGAGTCAAAAATTATGATATTCGAAAGTTTGTATATAATTGTAGCAGCAACTCGATATTAGTTGTTATAACATGTATTAACTACTCAACAGTAGCAGCTATGTGTAGCAAACTTTTAAAAATATAAATTTTGATTCAGATATTTGAATGAGATGTTTTTTTTAAATCGATGCTTATTTAGAGATCTATAAATAAAAAAAATCGTCTTATTTTGATTTCTAAGTCAAAAGTTATAGTTTTTGAAAATTTGTTATATTGTAGGAACTATTAGATGCTACACGTTGTGGAAGCTATTGTCCAATAACTGCTACAACGTATTATAACTATTGTGAAGTAGCTGCTATAATTGTGTAACTGCTGTAGTAAGTTTTCCAAAATCATATTTTTTGACTCAGATATTAGAATATGACGATTTTATTTTAATCGAAGCTCGTTCAAATATCTATACTTCAAATAAAAATTGTCTCATTTTGATTTCCAAGCCTAAAATTATGGTCTTCAAAAGTTTGCTAACTAGTTGCTACAAACACTTTATAGCAACTATTAGCTGCTATACATTATCGTTGCTACTGGCTACTACAACTATATAGCTGTTGTAGTAAATTTCTGAACACTATAACTTTTGACTCATATATTAGAATGAGACTTTTTTTAAATAAAATTGAAGCTCGTTCGAAGATCTATAATTAAAGAAAAAGATCGTCTCATTCTGATATTCGAGTCAAAAGTTATGATTTTCGAAAATTTACTATGTTGCAGAAACTATTGTCTAGTCATTGTTACACGAACAACAACTACTATTGAATATCTGTTACTTGTTATAGTAGCTATTGTGGAGTAGCTGCTACTGTTGATGCAGTCTGACCCTGATTGTTGTTTTGGTGTTGACAATGATTTTAGTTTAGGAGGATGATTATGATATGGAAAATCCTAATCTGGGAGGTTAGGTGGATTATGATTAAGTTCTGATCGAGGATTAGGCATGATATGGAAAACCTTAACCTGGGAGGTTAGGTGTGATGAGTGTGATGATTGTGATTAAGTCCTAATCGAGGATTAGGCATGATGTTCGAAAATCCTAACCTGGGAGGTTAGGTGTGGAAAATCCTAGCTTGGAGGGCTAGGTGTGGAAAATCCTAACCTGGGAGGTTAGGTGTTGGAAAAGTCCTAATTCGGAAGAGTTGGGTGAAAAGTCCTAGCTTGGAGGACTAGGTGAAAAGTCCTAACCTGGAGGGTTAGGTGCAAATTCCCATCCTGGAGAATTAGGTGAAAAAGTCCTGGCTTGGAGGGTCAGGTGCCTAGCTTGGAGGGCTAGGTTGGATGATGTTCTAACTCGGAAGAGTTAGGTGAAAAGTCCTAGCTTGGAGGGCTAGGTGAAAAGTCCTAGCTTGGAGGGCTAGGTGAAAAGTCCTAACTTGGAGGGTTAGGTGCAAATTCCCAACTTGGAGAGTTAGATGAAAAAATCCTTAGCTTGGAGGGCTAAGGTGGATGAATCCCTAGCTTGGAGGGCTGGGTAGAGTCACTGGATCGGTCTGGTGACCGATCAGGGACTGTTGGCACGCTGCTCCTTAGTGGATCGGTCTGGTGACCGATCCAGCTATGTCTGATCGGACTGGTGACCGATCAGGGAGCGCACAGTGAGATTGGGAATCTACTGTGTGGCTCCTAATCGATCCGGAGACCGATCAGGGAGCAGGCTGCTTCCTTGCTGTCTTGCTCCTGATCGGTCTGGCGACCGATCAGGGAGCAAACGGTGAGTGAGTTCCCTTGCAAATCAGAGTCTTGGATCGGTCTGGTGACCGATCAGGGATCTTGGAATTGATTAAAAAATAACTGTTCATCTGCTCTGATCGGTCTGGGTGACCGATCAGGATCCAATCTGATCGGTCTGGTGACCGATCAGGATTCACCCTGATCGGTCCGGTGACCGATCAGGCGTGTATAGCTGCGAGAGCTGGGAATCCCAGCAAAGCAGTGGATCGGTCTGGTGATCGATCCACACACCCTGGATCGGTCCGGTGACCGATCACTTTAATTCAAATTTCACTGTCAGACGTCGTCAGAGCGTCTGATCGTATCCGATTTGCTGATGTATGTGATATGCTTTGTGATCTTCTGCTCTAATGCTCTGATTGAGTTTCAGGTGACAGAGGAGGATTCAAACACTCAAGGAGAAGTCAAAGAGTGCTTTCCTTGGAGCAGGTTTGTCCCTTTTCCCATCTCAGGTTGCAACGGCGAGCTGCGGACTGGAGCTAAGACTGGAGCTCGACTGAGGAGCTCAGTGAGTCCAGAGATAGCTCAGTAGAGGCTGGCGTTGGCAGAGGAGTAGCTGGGAGCTACAGAGATGGTGTCACCTGTCGCTTGGCGGAGAAACAAAAAGGAACGCGAGAGTTGAGTTCAAAAAAAAAAAAGAAGATTCAGTTTTGAAAACCGGTGTGTTCTTGCGTTCTGCTGATAGAAGCTTGCTGTTCTTGAGTTCTTCATCCATTCTAAGCAAGCTATTGAGAAGCATTCATCATACTTGAGCGCTTGAAGGAGAAAACAAGAAGCTGGGAGTCCGACAGTGGGAAGACACGAAGCAGACAGGGGTCTGCGTGAGATCGCCACTGGGTGGAGCTCGGGAAGCTTGCTGTGTTTAATCCTTGCTAAGTGTTTGAGTAAGATCTTTCTTGTTGTTGTTTCATTGTGCTCATTATATATCATTGTTTGAAACACACTGTGGAGAGGTTTCTCCACCGAGAAGGAGGTTGCTTCATATCCGGTGTTAACCGGGGCTTGATCTGCCGACGATCAAGGGATCGCCCACCTCAAGGGCACGCCAAGGAGTAGGGGCAAGTTATCCCCGAACCTTGTAAACCCTCCTTGTTAGCGATCTTGCTAGTTGTGTGTGCTTTGCTCTCATTTGTTTTTCTGCATACTCTGTTTTCCATTCTTTCCGCTGTGCTACTGATATTTGAGTTGCAGAAATCGTGATAAGTTATCAAGGGGCAAGCGATTGTCTATATTCACCCCCCCTCTATAGCCATCTCGTTCCCAACAGCTACTAGTTTTTAAAAATCAGCACCATAATGATTGTTGCATATAATCAAAGGTGAGAGAAGAGAGAATATTATTTTAATTTAAAAGAAAAGAGATAAAAGTTGTTGCATGCAGTTGAGAAAGAGGTTAAAATAATTGAGTTTTGGCAGCGTCAAATAACCCATGTCGTATGTCGCTGACGATCGTATAGGAGGCATCGGGCAAGATATCCTCTCTCTCTCTCTCTCTCTCATGATTTCCCTGCCCGATGCCTCATGTATGACCGTGAGCGAAATCTGATGTGGGAGATCTGACGAGGCGTTATTACAAATCTCATCTCTTTCCTTTATCATCTGACACAGCATTGTGACAAATCTCATCTCTTTCCTCTCTCATTTGAATGTAACAAATTAAAATTCTCTACTCTCTCTGACATATGCATGCATTTGACACATGCATTACCTCCTATACACTTGTAGCAGTTACTCAATAATAGTTTCTACAATGTAGCAAACTTTTGACTCAAATATCAGAATGAGACGATCTATTTTTTTGGATTATAGATCTCTAAACGAACTTCGATAAAAAAATTATCTCATTATGATATTTGAGTCAAAAGTTATGATTTTTAAAAATTTGCTACACCGTTGTAACAATTACTCGACAGTAGTTGATACAATGTATAGCAACTATTGTTGACTAGTTGCCACATGTTGTAGTAGCAACTGTGCAATAACTACTACAACATGTAGTAGCTGCTTAATAATAGCTACTACAATTGGGCAACAAACTTTCAAAATCATAACTTTTGACTCAAATATCATAATAAGGTGATTTTTTAATAGAAGTTCGTTTAAAGATCTATAATTATAAAAAAATCGCCTCATTTTGATATTTGAATCAAAAGTTATGATTTTCAAAAGTTTATTACATTGTAGCAGTTATTGTCGAGTAACTGCTACACGAATGGTGCAGTCATAGTCTTTCAGGAACTCCATCCATCTCCTCTATTAAAGATTTAGATCCTTCTATGTGAACAAGTATTTGAGGCTCTTATGGTCAGTGAAGATCTCGAAAGTGATACCGTATTAATGGTGCATCCATATCTTCAGTACAAAAATGATAGCAACCAACTCTAGATCGTGAACAGGGTAGTTCTTCTCATGCTCCTTCAGCTACCGAGAAGCATAAGAGACCACCCACTTGTGCTACATAAGTATTGCTCCAAGCCCCTGATACGATGCGTCGGTATAAAGAACGAAGTCGTCCTCCCCCGAAGGTAACACCAAGACTGGTGCAGATACAAGCTGCTGCTTCAGCTCCTGGAAGTTGATCTCACAGGCCTCTGTCCATACAAACTTCATGCCCTTTCTGGTTAGGCGTGTCAATGGTGAGGCAATGCTAGAGAATCCCTCCACGAAACGTCGATAATAGCCAACCAAACCCAGAAAACTGTCCACCTCATGAACTGACTTGGTATGCTCCCAACTGGTGACAACCTCAAACTTCTGGGGCTCGACAGAAATGCCTCTGTTGAAAACTACATGTCTGAGAAAACCCACCGAAGATAACCAAAATGTACACTTGCTGTACTTCGTATATAATTGCTCCCGTCGGAGCATCTCTAAGACGATGAGAAGGTGACGAGCGTGCTTCTCCTCAGAACGGGAGTAAATCAGGATGTCGTCGATGAATACGATAACAAATTGGTCCAAGTACTCCAGAAATATCCGGTTCATGAGATCCATGAACACTACAGGAGCATTGGTAAGCCCAAATGACATTGCCAAAAACTTGTAATGTCCGTACCGAGTGTGAAAACCTTTTTTCTGGATATCTGAGTCTCTGACCCTCAGCTGATGATAACTTGATTGCAGATCTATCTTCGAATACACTGATGTCATTTGGGCATTGGTAAGCCCAAATGACATTGCCAAAAACTTGTAATGTCCGTACCGGGTGTGAAAACCTTTTTTCTGGATATCTGAGTCTCTGACGCTCAGCTAATGATAACTTGATTGCAGATCTATCTTCGAATACACTGATGTACCCCTCAACTGATCAAACAGATCCTCAATCCGTGGCAAAGAGTATTTATTCTTGATCGTGACTACATTCAACTACCGATAGTCGATGCATAATCTCATAGAGTTGTCCTTCTTCATCACAAATAATACCGGAGAACCCCATAGAAATACACTGGATCGGATGAATCATCTATCCAATAACTCCTGGAGCTGGACCTTCAGCTCATCCAACTCCTTTGGTGCCATCCGATACGGTGCATTTAATGTCGGCGCTGTCCCCGGAATCAGCTCGATAGCAAACTCCACTTGCCTCTTGGGAGGCAAACTCGGTAGCTCATCTGGGAAGACATCGGAAAACTCTCGGACCATAGGGATGTCTGAGACCTGAAGTCTGCTACTGACATCAGTGCTGATCAACGAAATCAAGAATCACTGACACCCCTATGATAGAACCTCTGCGCTTGGAGTGTGGAGATAATTGATATACCATCATCCTTGATGCCAAGGAAATCCCACGAGGATTGACCCGGAGATTGGAAGGTGACCACCCTCGAATGACAATTAACAGTGGCATGGGAGGTCGTCAGCCAGTTCATGTCTAAATGATGTTGAACTCAATCATGTCCAGAATGGAGAGGATCCACGGTAAGGATAACCTTACCAAAATCTAGAAGACACCCCTTGACCTCCTAAGTGACCACCAACACCGCTCCAAAAGGTAGGGACACAAATAGACACTATGCCCTAAGCATCGGTAACCTACAGATCTTGCTAAAAAATAGTCGTGATATAAACAAATATGAACTACCAGTATCTATCAATAACTCTGTAGAAGCTGTATAAAGTAAAACCGTATCTCTGAAAATGGATCCGTCGGCCCGCTGAGCCTTCTCTCGGGTGAGTGCGTACACCCGTCCCATCTCAAGCAGAGGTGGGAGTAATACAGGAACTAGCGGAGGCTGTGGTGCAGAAACTCCGACAGACAAAAGGGCCTGATAAACTATAGGTTGGTACCCCGAATAAGACTGTTGATGAGGCTTTGCCGCTGTATGCTATGGTACTACCACAGGATAAGCGTGCTCGGGGCCTTGCCCGAACATATAGTACACGTGCATCGACTGAGGGGCAGGTTGTTGTGGCCGAGAAGAAGAAGACTGAGCCCTCCGACCCCCTCGCTGAGTTCCGGACTGACCAGAATGCCCTCCTTACACTGTAGCTCCTGTAGCTGCATCATGTGCCCTCTGGGGACAATCGCGTCTCATGTGTCCTGGCGGCTTGTAGTAAATGCAAATTGTTTGCCCCATAGTACATCCTGATCTATCGTGCTTCTTGGAGCCGCACCGAGTACAACTAAGTCCGGCGAAAGGCTGTAAGTACCCCTGGTTGATTTTGATGTGATTAACCGATTTGAATTAGGTCCTGGTGTATTTAATCCCTCTGCCAAGTGTGCAGGAGCTTAGGTATGGAGGAAGTCGAGCGTAAGACGTAGCGGACGAGAAGGATTGTGCGGGGAAGTGAGCCGACGGGCTCGGTACAATCCGAGAGACGCGAAAGCTGCAGAAGAGTACGCCGGTGGAGCGAGAAGGGCGTACGCGGTGTCCGAGGGACAAGAAGCCGGGAGGAAGGACGCTCGAGGGGCGAAAAACTGGAGTTAGGTTCGGATGAGCCTAACTCCAGTTGGCCGGAATCAGAAGACGAAGAACCAAAAGACTGGTCAGTTTGACCATGTCAAACAAGGCGCTCGAAAAAAGAAGAATTTAATTGCTGCTAAGAAGACTCGATCCCAAGACCTCACCTAAGATATGTTGCCATGGTTACCACTTGGGATAGTTGGTGATGACAACATGCAATTGCCGATGTTACTACTTGAAGATTACAACAGTGAAGTCTAAAGTAGAAGAAAAAGTCTTAAAGGATAAAACCTTATCTTTTAATCAGATCTAATGGATGCAGTTTAATCCCATCCAAGATCAACCGTTCAGATTACATCCATGGATCAACTGCCAAGAGAAAATTCCTCAACAATCAACAATCCAGATTTATTCTCTTAGGCTATAAATAGACTTAGAGTTTCAGCATTTTCATTCATTCAATTAATTCATTCTTGCAAACTCTCTAAAAGTCTAGCGTGCTATTCTTGTAAGGCTTCTCCGCCACAAGGAGATTTTTATTGAGCGTCCATTGCCTTAGAAGCAACGTTCTCAGTTGCGACCAAGTTTCTTTTTTTTTAAAGACGAGTGCCTCCACTTTCATATTTTTTTTCGTCTATTCACCCCCTTCTAGCCGGTCCAACCCGATCCAACAAGTGGTATCAGAGTGAAGGTCACCGTAGAAGGACTAACTGCCGACTGCAGCAATTTTGAGAAAATGGTTGGAGCCGTAATTTACCCGCCGAAGTTTGAGGGGGAGTTCGCGATGTGGAAGCGCCGGATGCAGGTATTTTTTAAAACTGATATTGAATTGCTACTAATTATGAAAAATGGGTTTTCAGTTCCTAAAGACAACAATGACAAGGATAAAGAAATAGAGTCGTGGACCAAGAAGGAGCAAACGAACTTTGTAGCAAACAACAAAGCGGAATTTCATCTGCTAGCCGTTCTTCCCGCGCAAGAAGTCAACCACATCGGGAATTACAACTCGGCAAAAGAGCTCTGGGAGAAATTCCTGGAATTGCATGAAGAAGAGAATAAGAAATCAGAAATCGTCTTACTGAACACAAGGAAGATCCAACTCGACGACGAGACCTTGTCAGAAGAGTCAGAAGGTCAAGAATATACGGGACTTTCGCTGATGACATGTCATCTAGAAGGGAGCACTGTTGAAGGGGGAGAGACGTCAGAAGAAACCGACGACGAAGAAAGAACCTCACTTTTCGAAAGCGACCCGGTAAGTGAGGTTTGTTTTCTTCCTCAAGATCAGTTATATGCTGGAGTTCAAGCCTTGCTCAAATCTAATTGTAGATTAGAAGAAAATTAAAAATTAAAAAATGAATTAACACTTACATCCTCTTCTGATATTTTAAAAAATGAAAATGATAATTTGAAAAATTTAGTGCAAAAATTAGAACTTGATATTGCATATTTACGACAAAAGAAAAATAACTTTCCTGATAATCCAAGATCAACCGTTCAGATTACATCCATGGATCAACGGCCAAGAGAAAATTCCTCAACAATCAACAATCCAGATTTATTCTCTTAGGCTATAAATAGGCTTAGAGTTTCAGTCTTTTCATTCATTCAATTAATTTATTCTTGTAAACTCTCTAAAAGTCTAATGTGCTATTTTTGTAAGCCTTCTCCGCCACAAGGAGATTTTTATTGAGCATCCACTGCCTTGGAAGTAACATTCTCAGTTGTGACCAAGTTTCATTTTTTAAAGACGAGTGCCTCCACTTTCATATTTTTTTTCGTCTATTCACCCCCTCTAGCCGGTCCAACCCGATCCAACAAAGGCTTCTTCCGATCCTGCTGAGAAGACTGGGAGGACCCTACTATGGTACGTCCTGATTTCTGAGGCCTAGAAGAAGCCCTAGAAACATCTTGTCCTGGCTGACTCTGACTACGTCGCTTTCACGAGGTCTGCGGCTGCTGTGTTAGCGCTGTGTCTGAAACTGGCTGCTTATCCTTCTTCTTATTCCCAAACAGTCTCTACCAAGTCGACTGAATAATAAGGGCCCGCTCCAACACCTCTCGATAGGAAGTAATGACACACGAGGACATCTGGAGCTAAATATACGAGGCCAACCCCAATGTAAAGTGCATCCTCTGCTCCGCATCGTCTGTGACCATCTGAGGGCAATACTCTACCAGGCGGTTAAACTCCGCGTCGTACACTAACACAAACTTATCCCCCTACCGGAGATGTAGAAACTCTTGTCGGCGAGTCATCTGGAACGCAACTGGAAAGTACTTCTGCTAGAACACCTCTTTGAACAAATCCCAAGTGACCGACTGCTCGTCAAAAATAGTCTGTTGGGTCGTCCACCAAGTCAATGCCCGGTCACGCAAGTGGTAGGCTGTTAGCTTGGCCTTCTTCCAATCGAAACAGGACATGTAAGCGAAAGTGTTCTCCAGTGTCTCCAGCTATAATTGAGCTACACACGGGTTGGTTCCCCTATGGAACAGGGCGGACCAGCCCTTCACGGACATAGCCAATGCCGGGATCCATGACCTATCCGTGGTTCGGCCTGCAGGGGCCATCGATACCGTAGGTGGTATTGCTGAAGCAACCGGTTGCATCGCTGGGGGTACCGACTGCGTAGGTGGAAGTATGGGCTGTAGAGTTTGTATCAGCTGCTGAAGGGTATGTAGTACCAGCTGGAGAGGTTGCGGTGCCAATTGCATGGCCGGAGGTATTGTAGTGGGTACCGCTGAGTACGGTGGGTACTACAGGGGGTGCAAATGAGAATGGTGTCAGAAATGGTGGAGGAACCCTTGGCGATGGAGGTATCTAACCTGGGAGAGTCTATCCTCGACGACTGGGCTCAACTTCGAGTCGTCTCCCAGGAGACTTTGCCTCCGCTCTGACGGTCGTAGCTGCCTTAGGCTCCCAAGTCGTCCTACGTGCTGGTCGCCCTAGGACACCACGTTGATGGGGCGGGGTCAGCTCGATACGACGGGGCATACTTGTACGGATATGACCTTGTATCAAAAAGGTTATTCCTACAAGTACTAACAAGTCTTACCATTCCTTTCCGATAGCATGGAGATGCCCCGTCGCCGCTATGTCCCAAACACGTCCATATCGAGAAAATAACTCCGACGCAAAATCTGAAAACGCCCACAAGACCATAATGTATCTCGCAACCTGGGCTCTGATACCAAATAGATTGTCACGCCCCCGAGAGGAGCCGCTGGCCTAATATAGAATCGAACAGTACCTCCTCTGTACGGCGGACACTTGAAGCATGTGTACAAGGCCTAAATGGCCACCTCTATCCTTCAGCCAACACGGCTGGCAATACCAACATAAAAAGGAAAGCAAAACATCACAACATATAAAGTCGCATACCGGTACAACTTACGACATCAAACAACAACAAAGAGCCTCCATGACACACAAAAGTATAATCCACAACACAACAGAAATAAATGCAAAATATGCAGGCAAAAATACTAACACATCGACAAATACAAAACAAAACCAATATGAATCATCTCGAAGCGGACAAGTTGGGATAGGCCGCGGGCACTCTAAACGATCATCCTCAAATAAAAATAAGGCTAACGGGGTGAGTCCAAGAACTTAGCGAATATACATATCTGATATGCAAAGTAAGCTATACTAGTAGTAAGAATCCAGCTAAGATAGTATCAGGTACAGTAGTAGAAAATGCTAAACTGAGGTACTAAGAAAGTAAGGAATACTAGTGTCAAACTACCTCGGTATCATACAGATCAATACCCTCAATACCCCTCCGCGGGTAAAACAAGACTGTCGGCTATATGCATATCACAACCTGTTGGTGCAAGATGCATCAGTGATGTCCTCCTCTAAGTGTTTCAATGTTTGACAATATGCTTAAGTCAGTGATACATTGAACAAGGGAATGGTGAGTCAAGAGAGGAGTAACAAAGTGAAGAAAAGTCCTAGTTAACCTAGGCACTAAGTCCTGGTTCTAAGAATTGGGCACTAAGACCTGGTGAGTGAAGCTGGGCACTAAGTCCTGGTTCGTGGAATTGGGCACTAAGTCCTGGCCGAGGGCTGGACACCAAGACCTGACCGAAGGTTGGGCACTAAGTCCTGGTTCATGGCATTGGGCACTAAGTCCTGGTCGAGGGCTGGGCACCTAAGTCCTAGACCTAGGGTTTGGGCACGAAGTCTTGGTCCGAGGGATTGAGCAACTTAGCTCAAATAAAAATAAGGCTAACGAGGTGAGTCCAAGAACTTAGCGAATATACATATCTGATATGCAAAGTAAGCTATACTAGTAGTAAGAATCCAGCTAAGATAGTATCAGGTACAACAGTAGAAAATGCTAAACTGAGGTGCTAAGAAAGTAAGGAATACTAGTGTCAAACTACCTCGGTATCATACAGATCAATACCCTCAATACCCCTCCGCGGGTAAAACAAGACTGTCGGCTATATGCATATCACAACCTGTTGGTGCAAGATGCATCAGTGATGTCCTCCTCTAAGTGTTTCAATGTTTGACAATATGCTTAAGTCAGTGATACATTGAACAAGGGAAGGGTGAGTCAAGAGAGGAGTAACAAAGTGAAGAAAAGTCCTAGTTAACCTAGGCACTAAGTCCTGGTTCTAAGAATTGGGCACTAAGACCTGGTGAGTGAAGCTGGGCACTAAGTCCTGGTTCGTGGAATTGGGCACTAAGTCCTGGCCGAGGGTTGGACACCTAAGATCTGACCGAAGGTTGGGCACTAAGTCCTGGTTCGTGGAATTGGGCACTAAGTCCTGGTCGAGGGCTGGGCACCTAAGTCCTAGACCTAGGGTTTGGGCACGAAGTCTTGGTCCGAGGGATTGAGCAACTTAGCTGAGCGATGACTAAGGACATAAGTAGAAACGGGTCGAGGTTCGGACGTCTCAAGATCTGCGAGTATCGAAGTCTAAGTAAAAGTCCACCCGAATGGATTGGGTGGCAACTGTCTCCTGAGAGGAGTAGGTTGAAGGCGCGTTCCCGGGGGTGGGAACTTGCGTCGGTTCAACCTAGGGTTTCACGGAAATCCGAAGTCAGAACCATTTCGTTAAGGCTAAGATTGTATGTGTATTTGCCTTGTAGTTATGTATCTTGCAGGTACCTAAAAGTGAAGACAAAGCAGGTAAAGAACCAAACAAACGAGGCTGGAAAAGGGCTCCTGGGCGCCCCCATTGAAGGAGGCGCCCTAATGGACCCAGGCGCCTCATTGAAGCAGACACCTGTGTTCAATGAGGCGCCTCAATGATACAGGGCACCCTGGTCAGAAGGGTTATCTGCTGCTGCGAGTTCGGCGCGGAGATAAACTTTGACCAAGCCCTGTGAGGCGCCCCATTCATCACAGGCGCCCCAATGAAGGCTATAAAAGGGGCTTCGACCCCTAAGCTCAAGACACAACTTTCCGAAACCATTCTAAGCTTCCCAAGTGACGACAAAGCGCTAACAACGAAGCTCTAAGACCAGGAGGCTCCAGGAGGAAGTGCGCGGCACTTCGGAGGTCCAGATCGGCCGAGTCTTCAATTCTTTTTGTTCGGTTTGAATTTACATTCTGCATTTCAATTTATCTATCTTTGTGATTGTAAATCTTGCACTGTAAGATGAGTTTCTTCGCCTCCGGAAAGTCCGGAAAGGAGACCATTAGTGGACAGGCGTTCTTGTGCTTAGGCCTTGGATGTACTGACCCTGGAGGGTTGGGAACCAAGTAAAAATCCCGTGTGCAATCTGTCTTTCGTTTTTTTCGTTCCATTTTATTTTCCGCTGTGCTACTAACGCTCTGTTTAGAATGAACATTCATAAATATACGATCGGTAGTTTCCGCGAAAGATTTACGGTCGATATTCACCCCCCTTTATCGACGGCACCGGTCCAACACAATCTGTATGTACATGTCAAACAAATGCAGCATCCAAATGCAACAAACACAAACAATGCAATCCATGCATCATGCACATGATGCAATGACATGGTCACCCTTGTCACCAGTGAGCCATCGTCATAGGTCATCAATGAGGATGCTGGCGGAAGTACTCATCCAGGTGTAATCACTGCTCCTGAGTGACTGAGTGGACAGGATGATGATGGAGTGAACACTCCTACCCCATGTCCAATGCGGGAGACAAGTCTCTCATCTCCTCATATCTCCGGAAAGAGGAGGGACCCCTGCCTGCTACCAGGCTCCGGTATCGCTATCCATGAGTGACTGAGAGGAGCAATACAGAGCAACTGTACACACTCGAAAGGGTCCCTAATAATGGACGTACGCTCTGGTAGCCACTACCCATGAGTGACTATGTGCACAACACATGATCTAACGACCCGACTCGACAATAAGGGAGTCCAGGATCGCTAGCTATGCAATCGTGCAAGTATGGTGCACGATACTAAAAGCATGCAACATCCAATCAAAGGGCCTACCTAGGATCTAAGCTATGCACAGGTCTAGGTCATAAATCATGATCTAGAAAGCAAATTACTAGGATACATGCAAGGTTCTACTTGCGATCAATCCTTACTGTGTATGAGCTATGCGAGAATAAACAGGATATATCATGAAGGTATGCTACAAGTAACCGGTGAAGATATACAAAACATGTATAGAAACTACTATTAACATAACCAACCATGAATATATATGTCTACGACAGTATCTAAAAGAAATAGATAAGTCAAGATACCCGCCTCCAAATGAAGTCCGATAGTGACGAGAACCTCCCTTCCAAAATAATATCTGCAACGACGTAGAAAAATCAATCAATGTTTTGCATCAAGGATATAATCTTAGCTATATACACAAAGTAAGTAGCTAATCAAATCCCTAAGTCGTATTAGGGTTAAACCTAATACTGTAATCATTTAATTAATTCTAATTAAACGACTAATTTCCTATTAATTGAGTCTAGGTTCGATTTAGGTTCAGCCTAAGCCCAACCCAAAATTCAAACCAACTCAAGACTGGGTCTACATCAAACTAAGCTACCACTTAGTTCCATCACACAATACCTCGACTCTTCCATTCAGGGCTTATGGCAGGAACAAAGAACCAAAGACTACTCCAAACCTTAATCAACCTCCAAACCAATGAAACCCCAGGTATCAAGAAAAGCTAATGGATACAATCTGAAACCCTACACCGAAGACGGAGCAGAACCACCAAAACACACAAACAACCTTAGATTCCCAAAATCACTCACACCCTGTTTGGAAAGGAGGAAATTGGAATTCCCAAGGGAATTGGAATTCAATTCCCTTCTTTGGTAGCAAATTTTAAGAAGGAATTGGGAAGGAATTGAATTCCAATTCCCTTCACACACCCCAAAATAAATCAGACTCAAAAGGGTCTGATTTGGGAAAGGAATTGAATTCCATTCCCTTCCAACTTTAAAATTACTAATTCACCCTGCTGCAACCCTGCTTCTCCCAACAACCGTTTCGCAGCGCCAACAACCCTGCTGCTGCAACCTACAGTTCCTGCGCTTGCTTTTGTTCCTGCGTAATGCATACTAATGGAGTTTTTTGAATGTGTAATGCATACTACAGTTCCTGCGCTTGCTTTTGTTCCTGCGTAATGCATACTAATGGAGTTTTTTGAATGTGTAATGCATACTACAGTGTTCTTTCTGTTGAATTTTTGATGCTGTTGAATTTTTTGATGCTGTTGGATAAATTACTAGTTTGCTTAAGGGTAACAATTGATTGATCTTTATTCTGTGATGAATGCACTAAAGAGTTAACAATTGATTGCTGTTTATTTTGCTTAAGGGTAAAATGGTAAAAGTATAACAATTGATTTCAATTCCGATTGATTCCAAACATGGGAATTGGAATTCAATTCTGTTGTTTACTAATTCATTCCAAACATCGGAATTGGAATTCAATTCCGGTCGGCAATTCCTTACTTAAAAGTTTCCAAACAGGGTGTCATAGATCAACTTCACCAACACCAGCTCATGGCAAGGATTACCAACGCAGAAGCAATACTCATTCCTAACAGAGCACCTATTTAGAGACCAAGGAGAACAGGGAACCAAATGACAAAATTCGTACTCAAAATCAAACCAAGAGTCATCACAAAAGAACGCTCACAAAACTCTAACTCAAACCAACACAATCTCACGGTAGGTATCAAGGTTTAATCCATGCTCCAAATCTGATTAAATGGCAGTGGAAAGAAAACACAAATCAGAGCAAGAACATGAGATCAAATCCAAAATCTTTAACTAATCCAAATATCATACCATAAGATCCAAACCTCATATCGAACTCCAAACAAATCAGATCCCAAACTACACTGATCTAAACCATTTATGATCACAAAACTCGAATAAATCCAACTCGAAATTGGGATGTAGCAGATCCTAAGGTATAGCCATCGAGAAACATAAAATGGGATCCCTTACCTGCAATCGCGCCTTGTGAGGTCTCCCTAGCTCGCAACCAACAACCCTACCCCCCAAATCTTGATCCCCACCCAAGATCAAGCTGCCCTAGGAAGATCACAAAGGATTCAAAATGGAGAGATCTAAAAAAAATGACCCATACGACTATGAAAAACCTTGGATACACCACCCCTAGTCGATCCCAAAGTGAAGAGAAGGGAAGACCTACCCAATCACGATCGACCGGCAAGGAGCTCTACAAGGCAAACGTAATCACAATCCACACCAAAAATCGACCCCCTAGTGTCGACGACCTTCGATGAAGCAACTTGAAAACCACCGGTGCCAGTTGAGAGAAGAGAAGAGAAGGAGAGCCAATTGCTGGTCGAGTGGAGGAAGAAGAAGAAGGAAGAGGTATTGCGGCTTGAGTTCGCGATCAGCCACAAGGAGAAGGCAAAAGGGATTTAAAGGATGGGTCTTTTACAAAAAAAACCCCCTCGAACTTGTGACTTTTGCTTGACAGCATTAAGTTAGTCCATTTTGCCTTTTAATCCTCGAAGTTTCCTTATTTTAACATTTTAAATGTTGAAAAAAAAAATTCAAATTCATTGAAAGTAGAAATCCAATTTTAAAATTAATTTATCAAAAATTATCAACTCTGAATTCAAAATTATTTTTTCAAAATTACAAAACTTATTTTACTTTAAAAATTTTTACAGAGATGAATCTCCTAAATTTATAACTTATATAAAAATTTCAGTAATTTTCAACTAAGAATAAAATTTTTATAAATTTTTTTATCGATAATTAACTTTTAATGTAAAAAATAATTTCTGATTCATTTTTGAAAAAATAAATTTTTTTTAGACTAACTATTACCAGTGACATTTTATCAAAAGTTTTGAAAAATTGTGGGTATCTAAATAATTTTCTATTTTTTCCCAAAAATACATTTGCCTTTCAAATTACTTATATATATATATATATTTCATTGTTAATTTTCCTTCAAACTTAATAAATTTACACAAATTTTTTGTAAGAATCTAGTTTAATTTTTTTTAAAAAAATGTTGATGTTCCCCTTAATATTTTTTTATGTGATCAAAGGGGAAAAGATAAGATTAAATTAAGGGTGAGGTCTAAATTTTCAAAATCTTTTTTGAAATTGCATTCTATTTTCTATCATTTTATATGTTGTTTAACCCTAACTTAACTCAGATTGATGCACATAAAAAAGGAGGATATTATAAGTACCTCGGATGAGTTTTAATGTGGTCAACTGAGTTAAGTTAGGTCATATTGATATTTGATCCATGTGTCTAAATGTGTAGAAGCTTAGGAGCACATGAAGTCAAGTAGAAGATGCAGCGAACAAGAAGGATGACACAGGAAGGGAGATGACGAGCTTGGTGCATTCGTCCGAGGGACGCGAAGGTCTGCGGAAGAGTACGCCGATGGAGCGAGAAGGATGCGCGCGACGTCCAAGGGACGAGAAGCCGGGATGAAGTACGCTCGAGAAGAATGTCGGAGATGGGTTCGGGTGAGCCCAACTTCGGAAGACTAGAAAATCACCCAAAGCCCAAGCTATCGGTCAACCTGGGGTTGAACGAGTATGGGAGCGCCCGTATTCAATACGGGCACCCATATTGAACACGGCTGCTCATAATAATCGGGGTGCCCGTATTGTATAGCCTTTTTCGGCTGTTACGACGTGGGTAATGATTGACCACGTGTTAGGCGGCCGTCTGCTCTCGGGCTTTCGAGAAGTACCACGTCAACACTTCGATATAATTTCACAGGGGTATAAATAGACCCTTGAACTCAGTTCTTTTCATCACTTTAACCTGAAAACGATTTCTATAATAGTTCATTCATTTTCTCTGAGTTCTAATTCTGTAAGAGGTTTCTCCGCCCTTAAGGAGTTCATCTAGAGTTTGCACTACTATTGTCTTGGATTAGCAACATTCTTGGTTGCAACCAAGTAAAAGCTTCTGTGTCTATTTCTAAATTATTAATCTGGTTCTATTAATTATTTATGCTATTTGTTTGTAACTGTGGGATCGTTTAGAATCGATAGGAGGAGGGGTGAATATCGATAGACAATTTTTTGGAAAAATGAGAGTAATTGCACAGCGGAAAAATTCAATGCTAACAGTTCAATTTTTTACTTGGTTCGGAGTCGCGGTCGGCTCCTACTCCAAGGCCCACGGTCCTTGACCGTTTACGATGGACAATTCTATATTATGAGAAAATATTACAAGTTTGAAATCGAATACAGAATTTAAAGAAAATACAGCAATTAAAACTTTATACCGACGACCGGAGAAGATTGAAAATCGGAGCCGCGGGTCATCCTTGGCGCTTGAGTCTTGAGCACGGAGCGTTTGGAGCAGAGCACTTGAGAGAAATCGTTGGAAGTAGTTGTGTTCTGAAGCAAGGGGGTGAATGCCTTTATATAGTAAGTCCTGGGGCGCCTGTGTTGAAGGGGGCGCCTGACACGTGGCCTTCCCTGCACGAAACTCCATCCGCAGACTTGGCCAGCGCTTATCCCTTCAACTGGGGCGCCTGAGCTGACTGGGGCGCCTGTATCAACATAGACGCCTCAGATGCTGATGTGGAGGTTTGCTTCGAGTGTGCTTGGAAGCACCCTTGTCTCGGGCGCCTGTCACCATACAGGCGCCTGACTCCATATAGGCGCCTGACTCCATTCAGGCGCCTGACTCCATTCAGGCGCTTGGGAGCAGAAAACTTTACCCTTTGTTCCTGCAACCAGGGTTAGTTCCAAAACACAAATAATATTTTAATAATATAAGTTTAAGCACAGTTAACAGCCTGAGCTGTCTTGGTTATGACTTTGGGCTTCCGAAATGGAACACTAGGTCGAACTGACGCCTAGTGTTCCCTCCTACGGGGAATGCGTCCTCACCTACTTCTCTCAAGAGAGTTTACCTTTTTGCCAACCGGCTCCTCCGGTTGGACTTTTGCCCAATCCACCGAATCAGGTCTTCGTGCCCAGTCCGCGACCAAGACTTATTGCCCAGCTTCACTCACCAGGTCTTTGGTGCCCAGCCCTCGGCCAGGACTTATTACCCAACTTCACTCACCAGGTCTTCGGTGCCCAGCCCTCGGCCAGGACTTATTGCCCAGCTTCACTCACCAGGTCTTCGGTGCCCAGCCCTCGGCCAGGACTTATTGCCCAGCTTCACTCACCAGGTCTTCGGTGCCCAGTCCACGACCAGGACTTATTGCCCAACTTCACTCACCAGGTCTTCGGTGCCCAGTCCACGACCAGGACTTATTGCCCAGCTTCACTCACCAGGTCTTCGGTGCCCAGCCCTCGGCCAGGACTTATTGCCCAGCTTCACTCACCAGGTCTTCGGTGCCCAGCCCTCGGCCAGGACTTATTACCTAGCTTCACTTACCTGGTCTTCGGTGCCCAGTCCACGACCAGGACTTATTGCCCAGCTTCACTCACCAGGTCTTCGGTGCCCAATCCACGACCAGGACTTATTGCCCAGCTTCGCTCACCAGGTCTTCGGTGCTCAGCCCGCGGCCAGGACTTATTGCCCAACCTTATGTTAGGACTTCGTGCCTAGTTGACCTAGGACTTTTCCTATACACTTGAATAACATCGTTAGATCACAACAAAATCTTAACTTATGAACCCTTTGTCATTATCAAAACACAGGTTCGATCTTGGTGCTTTCGGCACCAACAGTAACTAACTACTATCTTTGTTATCACATACAAAAGATTAGTTTATATTTTTCAGAGGTAATTCACCTCTCTCTTGCTGACCGCACGATCTCCAACAGACACTAACGTAGAGGTACCACATTGAATTATAGGAGAGAGAGGAGAATCGTTGTATGCAGATGAGAGAGAATTAAAAAATTGAGTTTTTGCCATGTTAGATGGCCCATGTCGAACATCGCCAACGGCTGCTCACATAAAGGTATGCAGACTATTAAATTTTTATAATACATGTGCACGCGCGCGCGCGCACACACACACAATGAAGTTTCATACAAATTTTACAAACAAAAGAATAAAAGTTATCAATACAAAGCTTATTCATATTGTAAAAATGTGGTACCTCTACGTTAGCGTCTGTTGGAGATCGTGTGGAGATTTTTCAACCATGTGAGGAGATTTTTCAGAGGCTTCGAGCCCCTTTCTCCTCTCTCTCCTCTTTTTACCATGTCACATCGCCCACGTCGGATGTTGCCCATGGTTTTAGTATCCCGTACATCTTATGCTACACACCTAGTGAGTATTTGAATTTTTTTTAAAAATTTTATCCCACACACCTTATGTCACACACCCCGTGAGCACCTAATTTTTTTAATTTTTTTTGTTTGGTACTATAACCCTACTCCTAGACCTAAAGGTAAACCCCTAAATTGTTTAACCATAAAAAAAATAGAATTGGGCACTGTGAGAGTCGACCACGGTGATTGCTCACACGAATCTAAAATTGTTCCTTTTAGCATATTTTTTTGAGAAAAAAATAAAATAAATTGAAAGGGGTCGAGCCCCTTTCTCCTCTCTCTCCTCTTTTTACCATGTCACATCGCCCACGTCGGATGTTGCCCATGGTTTAGTATCCCGTACATCTTATGCTACACACCTCGTGAGTATTTGAATTTTTTTTAAAATTTTATCCCACACACCTTATGTCACACACCCCGTGAGCACCTAATTTTTTTGATTTTTTTTGTTTGGTACTATAGCCCTACTCCTAAACCTAAAGGTAAACCCCTAAATTGTTTAACCATAAAAAAAATAGAATTGGGCACTGTGAGAGTCGACCACGGTGATTGCTCACACGAATCTAAAATTGTTCCTTTTAGCATATTTTTTTGAGAAAAAAATAAAATAAATTGAAAGGGGCATTCCGAGAATTGAACTCGGGACCTCTCACACCCTAAGCGAGAATCATACCACTAGACCAAATGCCCACAAGTTACTATTGAATAAATAAATAGAGTTATTTTTTAAGATCAACAAATGGTTTCAAGTGCCTTCATAATTTGTTATTTTTCTATTTTGATGAACCAGATACCACCAAACCTGAACTGATCAGCCCAACCTTACCAATGTTTCTTTATTTTTATATAAATATTATGAGAATTTATTATTTCTTTTAAATTTTCTTGATAGATTTTAGTTTTGAATTTAAATTAGCTTCTTATTTTTTTTTAAAAAAATAATGCTATATCCAGCTCGAAGCCTCCTGCACGACTGTGAGTGACGCGCTCACATGGGATTGCCAGCTTGATTTTGTTATATTATTAAATCCTTTTATTCTCTCTCCCCTCTGCGCTCCATTTAAAACCCTTAACTCGACTTTTAGTTTCTTGACTTTTCCAAATCCAATTTCCCTCCCTCTCTCTCCTTCCTTGGGCACTATCTTTCGTTGCTCTCGCTCTTGCCAACTATCGGCCCAACCACCTCAAGTAAAGAATAACCATCCGCTGCAAGCGGAATACAAAATACAGTCACAAGCTTTTTCTCGAATGGGCTGGAAGCACCCCAAACAAAGTCGATGCTGCTGCTCCTACCCCTCTATTCTTAATTGTAAGTCCTCCCACTCAAGTGTCTATTTTTCTCTTTGAACATTATTCTTTATTAGAATTTTAGTTACCTATCCATGTAGCTGCTACAACATATAGCAGCTATAGCGTACAAGCCAAACAATCTTTTATTACAATGTGAATAATCTTTTTTGATAAATTTTAATTTTTTAGGTTATATAATTTATAGGAAACTTGCTAAACATCATTT
This sequence comes from Boesenbergia rotunda, assembly GCA_024364735.1. Classification (NCBI taxonomy): domain Eukaryota; kingdom Viridiplantae; phylum Streptophyta; class Magnoliopsida; order Zingiberales; family Zingiberaceae; genus Boesenbergia; species Boesenbergia rotunda. The sequence goes on from JAGFNQ010004446.1 coordinate 418,411, forward strand.
CATTTGATGGTAAATCATTTCATTTTTAGTTATAATACCCTCTAATCTAAATATATTATTTATATGTAATTCTAAATAATGTATTTAATCTAGGAAAAACATATGTTATCTTTATTGGCGTCAGCTGTGTGTTTATGACACCTGGATAGAATCATCTAGACATTTTAAGGGCGCCACACAACCAGTCCTTTGAGAGTAAAGAGGAGGCAAAAAGAGCTTTTGAAGCACATTTTGATAAAAATATAGGACCTACTTCCTTTACATCGAGAGGAAAAGAATGTTTGTGTACAACTTTAAATATAGTATCAAGTTTAAATGCAGAAAGAAAACTATCGATGATTGAAAATTTTACACTTAAAGATGCATTGGAAGAGATAAAGCAACAATTAGATTCTCTATAAATTAGTGATGAAGAATAGATATGTTATTTGAAGTTGTTGTGTTTATAGGTCTTGTTAGATTTTCTTCTGGCTTAAACTCTTGAACATCTTAAGCATATTGATTAAGTTATGTACTATACTACTATTTCAAGCTATTGTATTTATAGGTCCTGTTATAATTGTTTTTATTATAGAATTCAAGTTTGATGCATTCTACTTTGTCGAGTATCTACAACATGAAATTGGAAGTATCCATGTTGTAACAGCTACTAGACAAAAATTGCTACCGCATGAAAGTGAAAGTAGTTGCTACACGTTGAGTAGTTGCTACACCGTGATACTGTACAGTAGCTGCTACACATTGTAGCAGCTAGTCGACAATAGCGACTATAACGTGATACTATATAGTAGATGCTATACGTTATAGCAACTACTCGACAGTAGTTGCTACAATATTATAGCAGCTACTCGACAATAGCTGCTATAATGTGAAAGCGAAATTATATTATGCAATAAACTTCCCTAAACTGAGAAAGCAAACATGGTGCCCAATGGTGTCTTTGTCAATTAACCTCACCGTGATGTCTAGTTTTCTCCTCCAAATCAACGCCTCTATAATAAATATTTTGTTAGGGTTCAATGTTTTAATTAGTGTCCTATTGTTTAGTGTAGTGAATATTTAGGATTTTGTACGGTTTTGATTATTCTCCCAGCTTTGAATGATGTTGACTGATTATAGGTCTTTACTTTAAAGTTAAACTTTCAGAAAATAGAGTTTAAAAATAAGGTTGTAACGTTGTAGTACCTATTGATAGTAGCAGCTACAACGTGGTTAAACCCTACGGACTACGACAACATGGTTAAACTCTAGTTGTTGCCACGTTGTAGTGGTTACTTAACCGTATCTGCTACAACGTGATCAGTAGTCACATTGTAGCAACTACTAACATTGTAGCAACTACTAGAAATTGTAATGTATCATCAAGATGATTACTAAGATCTGATGTATTTGTTTGACAGAATTAAATGGCAACCTTCTCATGCGTATCATAAGAAATTGCATTGGAAAAGTAATTACCCTCAGCTCAATGCTTTTGTATCATCAATAGAAATAAACCTCCGACTGATAGAGTTGATAAATGGAAGCCCATTTGTTTTGGGACTTAGACATGCCTAAAATTGTAAATATCCGAAGCCTTATACAAAATATGTTTGACAATTGGGACGTTGAAGCTAAATGTTTCATCCTTCAAAATCAGCAGATTAGGCTCACAAGGAAAGATGTTTCACTGATTATAGGACTCTGAGACTTCGGCGATGAAGTTAATTTACAGTTGAATGCAACCTCCACCCCACTCTTTCTTCAACACTTCACTGATGTGGAGTGTTCAAAGAAGGAACTAGAGAACAAGATGATCAACCTCAGCAAACAACCATCATCTGCTGAATCTGATACTCTATTTTGGCCACTTTTAATATTTTATTTCTTTGTTTGTGTATTATTTACTACTACTAGTAGTATATCTAGATTATCAGTACAATCACTAATTGAATATGTAGATGATTTTGAGAATTTATGTTGGTATAATTGTGCAAGATTGTATATGACTATATGAGCTCACAACTGAAGGTCATTAGTGTGATGCTTTCATAAAGGTTGAAGCCAGAGGGCATTAAGGGAAATTATGCTCCCATGCTCAAAGGGTTTGCACATCTCCTCATTCTATATGTTCTTACATTTGATGATAGATTCGTACATGTTATGCATAAAATTTTAAATTTAACCATTCTTATTGTATTGTAGATGTATATGTGTGAATATGTCAAAATAATGGAGACTTATATACTATATGCCCTTCCAAGAATGTGCAAATGGAAGTGGTAATGCTCCCGTTTGGAGACAATAAAGTATAGGGGAAAATAATTATTGATTTAAGTTCATCAAATCTAGAGACACATCTGCTCTCAAATGATTCTCTAGCAGATGTTATTGAGAATACAGATCAACAAATTGCTGAGCTACTTCCAAAACCAATTTTTGAGGAAATTCCTAACCCAGTTCCCGAGCAATTTCCTTAACAATGAGCGGAAGCTCAGGAATATATTATAGAAGTGTTCAGGAGGAAGAGACTTATATATTTTGCCAAGAAAGGAAGTCTAAAAATGTTCAATTGAAGTCTGTGGTTGAGGCCAAGGTCCATCTCATTGTTGTAATGAAGACCTAAATTAGTGAGCTAACTGATTCAATTAAAATAGTGGCAGTGGTTCAGAAATTACAATTGCTGCGAAGGACAAACCAATTAAATAAAATGATAGAATTTTATCTATAAAAGATAAATTTAAAGCAAAAGAAGAGAGAGAAATCATAGATCTTGAAAGTTAGTTGGTTGTCAAGGATAAAGTAATTGAAGAAAAGGATAGAAATTTTTCTGTAAATGATAAATTTATAGCAGAACAAGAGAGAAAAATCAGATTTTTTAAAAGTTAATGTTTAGAAAGGATAAAATAATTGAAGAAAAGGATAGGCTTTATCTTCAAAGGATAAAATTATAACAGAACAAGAGAAAAAAAAAGCAAAGATCTTCAGAGTCAATTGTTTGCCAAGGATAAAGAGGCAGCAACGACTAATCCTAATCTGCCAATAACAAGATGAAAGAGGACTGCTACAAAGAGAATCACACCCTCACTTGCTAAAGAAATTAAGAGAGTGCTCGTGGCCAAGAGTAATAAAAGGGTAAGTTTTCAAGATGAGTATGAGACAAAGATGACCAACGGTAAAGGAGAAGAAATTATTGAGCATCCTAGATAAGTTCAAGAAGCCCGTGTCCCATCTACGGAAGTACTGTCTTATCTTCATTGTCTAAACTCCTTCATTAGCTTGTCAAACATAAATCCAAAATCATAAAGGCACGGTTATGTTGGTTAATTGGTTTATCTTTTATTCAACATTTAATTGCCCATGGAGACAACTTTTGTATATGTATGTATCCAGCAAGCGAAGTCATATTTTAAGAAGAATTAAGATGATGTGGTGGCAGAGGCATTATTATTACCGACTCAACTGAAGTGAGTGGTATTTGAGTTACATACTTTAGTAATGCAATGATACGATGAATAATTTTAATTATTGTATTGTGAACACAAGGATAAATTACATTGGAATTAGATTCTCATTATATTGTCAAGCATACATTTTATAATGTTACCACGCATAAATAGAAGTTGCTATAACACATGTAATTTTCTCAGTTGCTACAATTGTAGTAATTGCAATTGTGGACATGCTCTATCTTTTGTTTATATAGGGATACAACAAAGCCAATATAGTCCAATGTAATGTTCTCATTGAATATGCAATCTCTCATGACTGTTTTTGATTGGACAATACTCATATATGGAGATTGCATAAATTCATATTTTACAATCATTACAGTGGAAGCCAAAACATCTAGCATACCATATTGGCTATCTATATTTTGAGTTGTTGGTTTTGTTGTAAATATAACACTAATTTCTACTATCGAGTTTTTCCCCATATATTCCTCTTACAATGTTTGTCTCTTTACATAAGATTTGTTTGGAATGATGTCGTATAAGGCATTTAGTCTATCATTAAACACTGGAAATGACAAGTCAATTAGATATATATTCTATCCATTAAATAACTCAGACGATCACTGCACCTACTAATTATAGACCTACAAGAAGCTGAATATATGCAATATAACTCCCTTGGAGCCTCATAAATGTACAATTCTAAGTTTCATAGATCTGTAAGTACCTGCCACGTTGATGAATTCTATACGTATCAAATTTTAGTGTGTATTCCATTGCAAACTTCATTCATATACACGTGGACTTTTTTAAGACCATGGACCAATTTTACTACAATATATGGTATCCAGGCCTGTCGACAATAGAAGCTATACATCTTCTTAGGCAATTAATTGAAAAATATCGGGAGCAAAAGAAAGATCTACACATGGTATTTATTGATTTAGAAAAAGCTTATGATAGGGTACCAAGAGAAATTATATGGAGAATTCTAGAAAAGAGAGGCGTTAGCGTAACATATATTGACCTAATTAAAGATATGTATGAAAATGTAACGACTAGAGTGAAGACTTCAGGTGGATTGACTGAAGCATTTCCAATAAGGATAGGGTTACATCAAGGATCAGCTTTAAGTCCCTATCTTTTTACACTAATCATGGATGAACTCACTAGGCACATTCAAGATACAGTGCCATGGTGCATGTTGTTTGCAGATGATATTGTTTTGATAGATGAGACACGTGAAGGAGTAAATGCTAAACTAGAATCTTGGCGGGAAACTCTAGAAATGAAAGGTTTTAGGCTTAGTAGAGTAAAGACTGAATATATGGAATTTAAGTTTAGCAATGCTAGACGTAGTGAAACAATTGTTAAGATAGGAGATGATGAGTTGTCTAAAATTGAGAACTTTAAGTATTTAGGATCGTTCTTGTAAAGTGATGGAGGAATTGAGAGAGATGTCTTACATAGAATACAAGCAGGATGGTTGAAATGGAGATTAGCATCGGGTGTCTTATGTGATCGTAAAGTACCTCTAAAACTTAAAGGGAAGTTCTACAAAACGGCAGTTAGACCTGCTATGTTATATGGTGCTGAATGTTGGGCTATGACTCGGGCACATGAGCAAAAGATGAAAGTTGCAGAGATGAGGATGTTAAGGTGGATGTGTGGACATACGAGGATGGATAGAATAAGGAATGAGAGTATTAGAGAGAAAGTCGGAGTTGCATCTATTGAAGAAAAACTTCGGGAGACACGTTTGAGATGGTACGGACATGTACTTAGAAGACCAATAAATGCCCCTGTTAGACGATGTGAAACTATGATAAATACGCACATTAAAAGAGGGAGAGGAAGACTAAAAAAGACTTGGTTGGCAACAATAAAACAAGATAAATTTTATTTAAATCTAGATGATGATATAGTAGGGGATAGAACTCAATGGCGTAAAAGGATCCATATAGCCGACCCCACCTAGTGGGATAAGGCTTTGTTGTTGTTGTTGTTGTTGTATATGGTATCCAGGCCTATAATCATTAATGTCGAGAGAATTTGATGTATCTATAATCCCGGGTCTAACACAAGTAAAATTGTAAGTATTTATTTATCCATTCTTTAGTTGCATCTGCATTTTCATGTTTGTAATTAGATTATTAACAATAAAAAAAAATTATATCTTTCGGGTTAGATTGTTCATTTTTTATTATGTGGCATGCTGAAAGTTTAATATACTAAAGACTAACAAATTTTGGACAAGCCATGACGAGAGAATTTAGTTTTTTATGTTGGTCATAAAATTTTTACTAGCAAACCCTGTATTACTGAAAAGCTAGTGTAAATTTATTGCACAATATACTAATGCCAATTTTTTCTTACAAAATTTTGTCAAGTTGGTGTATATGTATTGTAAAACTGCTGTACAAGCTGGAGTAATTCCATTGTATAACTAATCTAAATATATTGTATACACCAAGAACTTAGATCCATTGTATAACTGTTGCAAATGAATGGTGCACATTGTAATAGCTACTCGATAATAACTGTTACACCATGTAGCGGCTACTGTCAAGTAACTACTATATCATGTAGCAGCTAATATTGCACATTGTAGTAGCTTATCTCGGGAGTAGCTACTACAACATATAACAGCTATTGTCGAGTAGCTACTACAATATGTAACACTACTGCTACATGTTGTAGCAGTTACTGTTGTTTGTTGTAGTAGCTAATCCACAGTAGCTGCTACAATGTTTTAGTAGTTTATTGATAGTAATTGCTACAATATGTAGCAGCTTATCTCGGGAGTAGCTGCTACAACATGTAGCAGCTACTACTACACGTTGTTGCAACTATTCGCAACATTTAATAGCTAATCGACAGTCATTGATACAAGTAGCAGCTTATCGATAGTAGATGCTACGTGTAGTAGCTAGTGCGTAGTAACTGCTACACGTTGTAGTAGCTAATGCCGATGTATCTAATAAGCCCTAAACTTTAATAATTGAATGGCTAATTGATTTTGAAAATAATGAATTTAAAGGGGCTCATCAATTGATTAATTGCTAACTACCTATTTCTGTATTGAGCCTTCACATCCATAGAATGACCACTCATATCATGGAAAAATCATCAAGGTCAAAAGTAATCAACTAGTTAGCAAGCGAGCTTGCTTTGAAATTAGATAGATGAAAGAAGGTGAAGGGTAGGCAGGTTTTGAATAAGTGCATCGTTTATCTTGAACTCGTTCATCTTCTTGGCGGTTGACCGTTCAGGTGATTTGATTCTAGCTCAACCACCCGTGGAAACTTGACTAGACCATTTAGTCGAGTCGGGGAGGGGGCATTCCATTCAGTTCGCTACCCTCTGACTTTGCTCCACAATCCACCTAGCTCAAGGGCTCAACTCCTCGATTTAGTATCCTACTCATCTCTAGCTGCTCCATCCAGCTAAGGGGTTCAACTCCACGATTCAGTGTTCTACTTATCTCCAGCCGCTCCACTCAGCTAAGGGGTCAACTTCCAGATTTATTGTCCTACCTATCTCCAGCCACTCCGCCTAGGTCAGGGGTTCAACTACCTGATTCAGTGCCCTACTCATCTCAAGCTACTCCACCTAGCTTAGGGGCTCTGTTCCTCGATTCAGTGCTCTGCTCAGCTTTGAGCGACCTCACCAATCCTACTTAGGGGTCAACCTCCGCCAATCTTTTCAGGTTTGCGTTCTCAACTTGGTCCTTCTCAGGCCCAATGGGTTAGGGTCTTATGCCCAATGGACCCTTAGCTTGTGAGTGAGTGCCATAAATGCTACCCCACATAGATTGTCAGAGCATGCGGAGCAGTATTATTATACAAGATATGGGATATGGACCATATCATACAACGAATATACAATGATGGGACATTTTCTTTATCGTAACATGATGTCCAATTAATAAGGGGATAATTCAATCTCAGCAGTATTATTAAAGGAGCTCATGACCTTAGGCAAAGGTACGCTAATATGAGCATATGCTTTCTTTCTTCCACTAATGTTCATCTCCTCCTCCCCCCCGGTCGGAGCCTAACATAAGCGTCGAAGTGGCTGAGTTAGGGCACCCGCTGACCTTCCTCCTAACGCTCTTCTCTTTGTCTCCTTTCCAGTGCAGTGATCCTTTTTGGTGGTCAATCCTCCTTAGTGTTCCACAACCTGGTCAACATCAAAGATAGCTCTCTGGTGGGTCACCCATCGGGGATCTCAGGCAGGATTAAATTGGCATCATATGTGGGAATGTATACTAGAACTAAGACATAAAGATGGGTGACATTAGAAGACCTACCGTCATGACTGATCCTGTCGAAGAGTAATGAAGGATGGAAGGCCGGTGAGGTAAAGAGAAAGTTGACCACCAGAAGATCCCACGAACAATAGAAAAACGCTCAAAGAAGAAGAGTTAGAGGTGTTGGAACCGGGTGCATGTTGACATGGATGAGGGTTCGTAATTTTAAAATTAATTACGTGCAGCGGAAGGTTTAGCATAAATAATTTCTCAAATTATTTAACCACACATCTAAGCATGCAATTTTATCTTGTGTAGACATGATCATATATTTAAAATTTTGCAGAAACGTAAATTAATTTACGTCTTACCTCGCGTAACTTGAAGGAAGGGACGAGATCCAACCGTAAGCGTCCCTTGGAAGCTGCGCCTCTATTCGCGTCCACGTCGAGTATCTTCGGGATGACTTCGCAAAACCATGAGTTTCGTGTTCTCGAGAACTACTAGATTCTCCGAGAACGCGACGAGAAAAACCAAGAGAGAAGTCGGAAGACTAACCACAAAAGGATGGCCGGCTGGTGCTCCTTCTTGGGGCTGGTTGGCGCACGGCAAGAAGGGGAGAAGAGAAGGATAGAAAGAGAGGGAGAGAGCCTATGCCTTCATCTCTTCGATTATTTCCCAAGCTTGCCTTGAGTCCTTTATATAGTGATCTCTCAACCATCAAGCCTCTCAAATATGGAATAACTTATTCCATCATGCCAAGTTTGATTTTATATCATGGTTAAAATCATATTTTAATTGATGATAAAAATCAATCAAGTCTCTTCTCTCCTATGGAATAAATTTCCTTATCATGGTAAATCAATCCATGATTGATTTTATAAAATAAACCAATCCATGGTTCATTTTAATTTCCATGAAAAATAAACCAAACCTTGGTTTATTATATAAAAATTTATATCATCCATAATTTTATAAAACAAACCACACTTGGTTTATTTTATAAATTGAACCAAAACTTGGTTCTCTCCCTTTGTTGTGGCCGGCCAAGCAAAGAGGATGGAGACCCTCTTTGGCCGGCCCATCCAAGCCAAGCCCCAATGAATTAAACTTATTTAATTCATGTATTAAGTCTTCAAAAGACTTAGCCATTTTACGCTTCCGATGCGTCTCTGAAAAATTCAGATTCGACTTATC